>VXBJ01006687.1:0-31283 GCA_013400055.1 Nycticryphes semicollaris
CCTTTTAAAGTTAAAATTTTAGTGGCCGAGATTGTGGGGAGTGAGTTGTGGTTTTGTGTCTGGTTGGACTCGGTGTTCTCAGAGGTCCTTTTGAACAATGAAGATTCTGTGATTCTGTGACTCTGTAATGTTACATGATTTTGTGATAGGTGGTTTTGTTCTCTCCTTTCTTGCTATGGGCAACTGGAGTATACCTTAAGCATAAATGAAATTCTGTAGGAATGTGATCTGAGGATTGTTGAAGGAAAGATAGTAAAATGTTCTGCATATTACGTTGTGTGAAAATCCCAAACACACATTGCAAGAGTTTTCCCAGTTTGTGCCATTACATTACAGCTCTACCATGTTTATCCTATATGAAAAGGTCCAAAGCTCCTTGAGTCAAAGCATGTATTTCGTAGCATTCAAATTGTTCCTTCAGAATGTTTTTTTTCCTATACTTTGGCTAAAATAAGAAGGGTAGAATTAGCAAGGATTTGTACAACATCCAAAGTGCTGCTAAGAATCTCTACGTGCATGCCATATACCTTGACTGACAATAGGTCATTAAAATTTATTCTCATAAGAATATGTGCCCATAACTAATGGATTAACTGCAAAGGTGTATGTTCTTATAAGCAAGGATTAATTAGTTATCCGTTTGGATAGGGTGCACAGCTCATTTTTCATATTCAGCTAAAGGCAGTTTAACTCTGGTAAGTTTCTTCATCCACTGAGCAGACCTTTCACACAGTTAAAATAATAGTTTAAATATCTTCACTACATATTTGCTTCAGAGTATGTTATATTTTAGCTCTCTTCAGCAAATACTACAACTCTAAAATGTTACACTACTTACTTTGCTATTGAAAAACCTACTGCTAACAAGACTGAGCCTTTTTGTAACTCTATTCATTGCTCACTTCGGCACAATTTCCATTGAAAGGAATAGGAAATGTGCCAGAGTAATGCCAAGAGTGATCACAGGAGTTCACTTCAACCCAAATAACCGGGAAAGTAATATCCATGGTCACACCCACACCTAAATCATCGATGCTTCAAGTATACTGCCCGCCATTCAGACTAAAGGGGCTAGTCCTCATCATCACATCTACATCAATGGGGTTTCCTTTGGCTGTATCACGGCTAGGCTAAACTGAAATAATTATACATAATTTTAACAGAACTACTGACTAAATATAACAAGCCAGTGCACGCATTTACCTGATTAAAAACTATGATTTTAATTAACAAGACTTTTGCACCCGAAGAAATCCATGGTTATATACCCATCTAACACTCACAAACAATCTGGCTCAATTCATTGCAAATACAACATATTTCTTGGGAGATCAGAATCACACCCCAGGTCAGCTCCACAAAGAAAAGATCATAGAATCATAGAACGGTCTAGGCTGGACGGGACCTCTAGGGTCATCTAGTCCGACCTCCCCGCAGTCAGCAGGGACACCCCCAACTAGACCAGGTTGCCCAGGGCCTCCTCAAGCCTCATCTTGAATATCTCCAGGGAAGGAGCCTCAATCACCTCCCTGGGGACATACACCACCCTTCCAGCTTAAATTTTGAATGAGGCAGGTTTTTTTTTTCGTTTTTTTTTCCTCCTTCTCCCTGAAGTTTCAACATTTGTGAGATGTACAAATGAGCCATGATCGGCTGATGAAGTATTGAAACATTTATGATATAATGAATATGTCTGACAAACCTCCTGAAGCTGCTTTGAACAAGGGGGAAAAATGTTGACAAGATTAATATAACTTAAGTTGCTACAATGACAGAAAACAGGAAGCCTGTCTTAACCCACCGTCTGTTGGGCTGAGTCCACGGGCTGCCGAGATCATGGAGAGGGACGGGCTGCTGTGCAGGGACCTGATGTAGTCCATGTAGGGGTTGATGTATGGGTGAGGGGTGCTGAAGGGAGACTCTGATGTTGCAGCAGGATTTCGGTGGGGGGAAATTCTAAGGAAGGGAAGCTCTGAGTATGTCGGGCTACTAGATAAGGCAGAAGGCCTGGAAGGAAAAAAAAAGAGAGAAAAACAAACAAAAACCAGACAGGTTATCTATATGATAAAGAAAAATACTGTAAAGGTAACACATTCATTTCTTGAACAATAACAACTGCATTGCAAATGTAATAACTTCCACTGAAGTCAACTGCCTAGAAAGAAAAAGGATAGGACATGAATTCTCCTCTGTACCCATTATTAGCAACATTTCTCTGACCAATTTTAACCTGAGTTTGTATTTGGGTTAATCTTTATATCCCTCAATACCCTTTCCCCGTGGAGTTCGGCAGAAAATCACTTTAATTAGTGTGAAATATGCACCCTGTATACCACATATTAATTCTTGCTGCATTATGGAAGACATACTGAGACGCTGAATCATGTAGATCTTCAAATCCACATGGCTATCGGAAAAAGAGTTTTGCAAGCTACATTGCAACGACTCCCTTCGTTTGCTAGCTTACTCTTCCCAAAATCGCAAGCTTGCACTTTTACATAGAATTCATTTCAGAAGAACCCATCTTTGTAAGCCATTAAGACAGCTGGGTCCTTTGGAGGATACTTTTTGTTGATGTCCTTTCCCATGAAAGATGCAGAAATCCTGGTGGCAAAGGAAGGAAGATACCTGCACATTGTTGTTTTTAGCATGGCACCACAGACCAATGCCTTTAACAAGACCACATTAATTAACTACTTAATCCTTGCTGTTGTGCCTTCTCAGGCTATATGTATGAAGCTGTGATGAACCAAGGCTGAAAGCTGAGTTCACAGCTGACAAAAGATAAATAACCTGCCTTAACCCTCCCCATCATCCCACCCTGTCGATACGACAGCATCCAGGCTCTGCACGGAGACATTTGTCTCACAGCACCCACCTCCAAAGGCGCTGGAAAAAATCCAAATTTCATCAGAAGGGGCTAGAGTGCCTGCCCTTGCCAACCTGCTCTTTGGCAAGACAATGATTAAGCCTGTCATGTATTTGCTGTAGTCCAACTGGTTGACCTGAACTAAATGCCTTTTTGTCCCTGTTTTTCCAATTAATTTAGCATATATACAGCACAGACACAGGCAGCAGCTGTGAGAGCAGTGAGGGCAGCCTGCTCCTTTGTAAGCTGTTGGCTTACAAAGAATATTAAAAGAAGGAATGTACTTTTTCCCTTTAACATATACATACCATGATTAGTGGAGACAGTTGTCATCACCTAAAAGGCCAACAGAATGTAATCTTACCTAGGAGCCAATTTTGCTCTGCCACCGGCTTGGAAACGCTTGCGTATGAGTGGCACAAAGATCAAAGTTGCACATTCCTAACACGACACCAATTTCCCTGCCACGAAATCCATGAGGGATCATAAAATCTGGGGAATCCTTTTTTTCCTGTTGTTTTTTTCTCTCTCTTCCCCCTTCCTTTCCCTTCCCTATTTGGCTTCTATCTGTTTCTTGCCCTCCTGGGGCTTCCTGCAAGGTAAGCCGGTTTAATTTTATGAAATGACATCCCAGCTCCAAAGTTTGTCAGAGAGCTGCATTCGCTTGGTGCTATGGTGGGTACCGGCAGCACAGTCACTCCTTTGGCACTCAAGCAAGTGACCCAGGTGAAGCCCAAAGCCACTCACTCAGTCTGCCTTCCATGGATCTAAAATGCACCGGGAACCTGAAAGCGGAGACCGTTTTCCACCAATTGCGCAACACGGGTGTCTCCTTTCCTCACAGCCCTTTTTCTCTGCATGGTTTTGCAGCACCTTTGTTTTATGGTGGAAATGCAGCTTTACTCTTGCTGGTACTGTGAAACCCAACCAGCAATAAAGCACTTGCCGTCTCGCAGCTCCCCATCAGGCTGAGTGGGGAAGGCAGGAGCCTTAAAATTCATGGTGATGTGGAAGCAAAAATACTACAGCTGGATGTCATATTAAAGAGTGAATTTTCCCATCCTGGCAGTGAGGAAAATACAGTAGTATACAAAGCTTAATACAAGAGTAAGAAAAAAGCTAAGTTTGGATGCCGTTTTACACATAATTTTTTCTAATGTGATTTCAACTGCGTAGAAAGTGTTAGAAAGCCGAAGAGCACGCAGGCAAGCAGGAGCCCTGGCCTTATCTGGTGCAAATTGAACAGAAAGCTGTTTAAAAGCTTTTGCAAGAGGCCTGAAAGTCTGTGTCAGCCTCAGTGTTTCATGCACCAGCTGGCCAACAGCCAAATGCTGCCACAGGAGCAAGATGAAGAGCCAGGCTGTCAGCTTCTCCCTCCAGACCCAATGGGAGCCATTCAAGGACACTGGGACTCAATTGCTTCTGCCCCTCCTCAGCCTTGCCTCTTCCTCTCTCCGTTCCTCTGAGCTCTTCAGTTTCCCAAGGATGCAAGGGAAAAGACACCGACCTGGGTAACATCAGTCAACTGCAGGCATATAAGCTGTATTACTAGAGGCAGAAATGACAGTCATCGGATCCCACATAAAAATCCCAGCTCCGGACTCTAATGTTTACTATACTCTCTCCAAGATCTGATTTTAACATGCTGCCAACCTCTCTGCTCACTTCCAGCTTGTACTTTTGTCACTCCTTTGTGTTTCCTTACCCTCCTTACCCTACAGCCCCATTTTCTCTCCGGCCCCAGCTCCCACTGTTTGAAGCCCTCCGACCTGTTCCAATAGCCCTCCTGATCTGTTCACAGATTCTTCCCTTCCTTTCCCTCTGTGATTAAACTTCATGATGAACGTATTTCAAAAGTATTGTTTAACTCCCTCCTTCAAATGAAAACATGACTTTTAGAAAGGATGCAGCCATACTATGCTGTTGCTTTGCAACCTCTTTGCGTACCAATAAAGTTTCAAGCTATCATTTTTATAGAATCATAGAATGGCTTGGGTTGGAAGCCATTGGAACGGGTCCAGCGGAGAGCCATGAAGATGCTCAGAGGNGGTGGGAGGTGTCCCTGCCCAGGGCAGGGGGGTTGGGACTCCATGATCTTTAAGGTCCCTTCCAACTGAAACCATTCTGTGATTCTATGAAACATATTAATGGGGTTTTATTTTCCAAGATAAAAGACCTGTAACTGTTCAGAAAATTCATGACAAAACAAGAACACTGACCTCCCATTTCCTATTCTCCTTTTTTCACCCCCAGTCTTATCACTGGTGTAGACGTAATGAAGAGCCAGGCAGAGGATGAGCCCAGAGTACCCCGAAACCAGCTCGTAACTGGGTAATGGTGGTTATCCCAGAAACTGAGGGAGGGGAGGGAACGGGAAGAAATGAGATCCAGTTCAGGGTGCTGAGGAGCTGCAAGGGCCTGCTGGACTTGTCTTCTAAGGGAAGACAAGTCAAGAACCAATGTTAAACCCCAAGACAGGCAATGCGCTCCATACCATCAGATCCAGGTGTGGCAACAGGGTCCATCAGCAGTTTCAGACAAGGCAAAGTGACAACGTGGGTCGGGGGAGGTCAGTCAGTGCAGAAGGAGACAGGGCCAAAGACAGGACAGGAGACAAGCTACACCATAGCTCTGAGGGCTCCATCCAGGAGACCAGCTACCCACAGTGCAGGTCCTGAGCTCAGCCAGAAACAGTACTAGAGATGGGCACTACCTACAGCCTAGCTCTGGCAGGGACTGAAAGCCCCAGGCTGAGCTCAAAAGAGGCTACTGGTTGTATGGGGTGTGGGTGGAGGCCCCAGCTGTGGAAGGCAACTATGGCCTATGAGTTGCCTCGGGGTCCTCACACTGGGTTTTCTTTGCTTTGGAGTCCTTGAAGTGCTCTAAGACATGCCACAACACCCACACAATGCGTATTGTTCCTGTTCTTTTAGCTCTTGCAATTGTGAAAAGTAGAGCGGGCCCTGGGGTGTAGTGTGACCCCCCAGGCATGTCCGAGAGCGCTCTTCAGCAGCAATGTTCTCTGGAAGCAGACATAAGGCCACTCAGGACAGCCACAAAGGTCTGTGTCACAGGAGAACCCAGATGAAAATTTTTGAGGTTGGTTTGATGCTAAAGATGTGATCTGTCATAAATGGTTTCCAAATAGCTTTAAGCTCTGCTTGGGCAAAAATGGCTTCTAAGCACAACCTATCTTAAAAAAAAAAATAAAAAATCATGGTGATTTAAGAATTTCCTGATTTTAAAGGAAACTATAACTCCAGGACTGGAAATTTTAATGCCAAGTTTTGTCCTGATAAATTTTTAAATGGCTCTTTTATGAATCTGTTGAAAAATACATTTATATTGAAAACAGCAAGTGATCCTTAACTATAACATTGTAAATATGACACTGAGCTGAGGTTACAGATGGAACAATAATCTATCTCACAGAACAAAGCTTGTCAACGAAGTGTGATGGAATATTGTGACATAACCTAATTTATTATTGCCTTTTCATCCATCTTGTTATATTATGAAAGTGTCAAAGTTCAAACCTCGATATTTAATCATTTAACAGTACGTTATTCAATGCTGGAGCAAGCACTGATGGCATAACTCTCATACCAATGATATCCCTACTGTTTCTCTGATACCTGTTCAATTCAGCCCTGCCTGCAGAAATGAAAAATTAAGCTTCTTACACCACCTATGATCTTATTCTTTTTTCTTTTCCTTTTTTTCCTTTCTGCAATAATCTCCTGGTGGCTGCCCCCAAAACATTAACACATTTATTTCTAGAAGATCCTGAAAGACGAACAAACAGCAAGGACTTTCTTGCTATGTAGTGACCACTACTTTAAAGTGTGTGGCTCAATTCCCTTGGTAGTGTCTCCCACGTTAAATGAGTATTGTTTGTTTAATGCCATAGTCACTTGTACAGACTGAGCCTCCAGCGCCAGCAGCCAACAACTGGCTAATAAAAGGTTTTAAGATTAAGAAAGCTGAGCTCTAAAAAAGCGAGGCTTGATCCTGAAAATTCAAGTAAGGACAATTCTAACAGTTGTGATTAGCCCAAACGATCAACTCGTCCTCACTGCTACAAGCACGTATGTGGTTGTACATGCTCAGTAAGTCAGGCTTAAGCAGCTAACTGTACACCTACACAAAAGAGAAAAATTAAGAGTCAAATAACCATCCTGCTTCCCCATATCTTTAGTTGGTGTTGTAGGGCTCAGCCCTACATAAACTGCAACCAATGGGAAACTGTCCACTGATTTAATTGATAAAATCCTTAAGTGATCATGGACACGATCTTCATAAGCACAAAGTGTTGACCCAACTCTGCTCTCCCTGAGAGCCACGAGCAAAGCTTCCACCGACTTCAGCACAAGGAAAGTGAGGCCACCACTGGGTATATTTAAAATGCAATTCCACAGTCCTTTTTCTCTTTGCACTTCTAATTGAATCTGTAAACAAAGTGTCCTGGTTTGAGGTAAAACAAACCAATTTTCTGTTTTACAATTTTACTTTTTCAGCTGGGCCTCTTCTACCTCACTAACCTCTGAAATGAACAGCAGGTTGTTCAGAAACTGTTCCCTCTCAGGGGGATCAGACCTGATCACACCAAGGGATGGTGCAGAGAGGCCCTGGCTTATCCTTAGTGCTGGAACAACCAAGGGCAGGGAATGGCGTTCTTTGCCCCGTTGGAGGGTGGGAAGCGGAAAAGCCTCAAGGGGTCACCCCTGTGGGGAGGAGTGGACAGGACAGGGGACCCCAAACTGACCAACGGGGGGATTCTATCCCATCTGCATCATGCTCAGTAGAAAAGCTGAGGGATCAAAGGGTAAACTTCTTTTTTTGATGGCCGAAGTCTGAGGTGACCCTGTCTGTTCGTCTGCCTTTGATCCTGATCCCAGCATTCCTGACTCCAGAGCTGGAATCCAGCTCCTGTCGGTCACCGAGTCCAGTCTGGGACTCTTCCTGATGCCTGCTGGTGATGTGATCCTCATCCTGGGAGCTTGGTACGGTTTTGTATAGATTGTATCTATTCCATTATTTTCTTCTTTTTTTTTTTGTTTTAATTTTAGTACTAATACTTCATTAAAGTAGTTTCGTTCATTCTAAACTCGTAAATCTCCTTATTCCTCTTCCTCTCCTTTCTAACTGGGCGGTGGAGGAAGGGCCATCTGGTTTTGGTAAATTTGGCTGAGGCCATGACACAAATCCATAAAGATACAGTATGGGAAATCAATAATACCATCTTTTAATATTTAATTTTTTTTTAATTGTGTCTTAAAATAGGCACTCCATTCCCATAAAATCACTCACTGCCTCAAAGCTGCTGTATTACATTCTTGGACTTAGGGAAACCAAGCAAATCATTTTGAACATTTAAAGAATTAAGGTTAATCAAACCCATAGAAATGTCAGAGAACACTTCACGAAAAAGAGCTTGACTGCTACAAAAAGGTAAGCACTGATAACTGCATTTTCTTAGTGCTGCAAATGAAGAAGGGGAAAAACAAGAACTTGCTTAAGTCCTTGTATGAGAAAGAACCTTGATTTCCTATATTCCTTTCCATGTTTCAACACCCAGTCAGTATTTTGCTAAAACCAGAACTATAGTCAGCGTGGGGAAGCCAGTCGCATAATCAGATTTGGTAGCAACCTATATGTACATACAAACCATGAATGGGTCAGTGCCTATGTAGTTTATACATAAGAGCAGTTAGATCAGGGTTTAAGGTACATGGGCCCTGGTTTGGTTTCTGCTGTGCCACCTTGGACAAGCTTGGTGACTTCCTCGTCTGCTACTTCCCCATCTTTAAAATGGTGGTAAAGCACTCAGAAAGTGTTGACAGTGGAAAGGCCAGGCTGTGTTATTAATACATGTTCATTGAGGCAAGGACGGTACCTTAAAAAACATGAGCTGTTCTGGAATGTAAATTCCTAATATATATATACGAATAACCTCAGCTTGGGGTATAAGGAAGTTTCTCCCTCATAAAGGTACAAGGTATTGTTGCAGGAAAATAAAAAGAAGAGACAAGTGACTGGACAAGAGATCTTCATGGTGCTGGAAATCACGCACGACAATTAGCAAATGACCCACAACAAAAAGAATATTACTGTGGCTCCCCTGCCCTTCTCTGGGAAGTGTTAATATTGTGCAGTTACAGTTAAAATTGGCCACATTAATCAAGGCACTAAATCCTTAGTCAGTGACTGTATCCCTATTTTTTAATTGACGGATTGCCTGAATGCAGATCCAGCTTTTTTAAATACACCTTCTGCTACATACAATACTTCATAAATAACCCAACCATCAGCTTGTAGATTCCCTCAAGAAAAGCTTCTGCTGCAAAAAAGTAGGGCATAATCATTCCACCATGTACCATTTTGTTTACCTAAGGTGAGCTGCAACGCTGGGGACTGTCAGCCCACAGCAACAACCGTACTGACTACAGCGGGAAGCTGCTGTCTCCGACGCCACTGAGTCAAGGTAGAATCATAGAATCATACAACTATTCAGGTTGGAAAAGACCCTTGGGATCACAAGTCCAACCATCAGCCCCACTCTGCAAAATTCTCCCGTACACCAGATCTCAACCACTCTAAAACACATCCAGGGAAGGGGACTCCACCACCTCCCAGGGCAGCTTAGTCCAGGGTCTGACTACTCTGCCTGGGAAAAAGTCTTTCCTAATGTTCAGCCTAAACCTACCCTGGTGCAGCTTGAAGCCATTCCCTCTCCTTCTATGGCTAATTCCCTCTGAGAAGAGACCAGCATCAACCTCTCCACAATGTCCTTCCAAGTAGTTGTAGAGAGTGATGAGGTCTCCCATCAGCCTCCTCTTCCTCCAACTAAACAGTCCCAGCTCCTTCCATCACTCTCCATAAGATTGATTCTCCAGGCACCTCACCAGCTCCGTTGCCCTCCTCTGCACTCGCTCCAGCCCCTCCAGTTCTCTCTTGTTTTGGTGTTGAGGTGCCCAGAACTGGACACCATACTCAAGGGGTGGCCTCACCAGTGCTGAGTACAGGGGGACAATCCCCTTCCTACTTCTGCTGGTCACACCATTTCTAATACAAGCCAGGATGCCATTGGCCTTCTTGGCCACCTGGGCACACTGCTGGCTCATGTTCAGCCACTTGTCATCCAGAACCCCCAGGTCCTTTTCTGCCAGGCAGCTCCAGCCACACTTCCCCAAGCCTGTAGCCATGCAAGGGGTTGGTGTGGCCCAAGTGCAGGACCTGGCACTTGGCCTTGTTGAACCTCATCCTATTAACGGATCCAATCTATCCAAGTCCCTCTGTAGAGCCCCCCTCCCCTCATGCAGATCAACACTCCCACTTAACTTGGTGTCACCTGCAAACTTACTGATGGTACACTCTATGTCCTTGTCAAGATATCCATAAAGACATTAAACAGAAATGGTGCCAACACGGAGCTCTGAGGAACACCACTTGAGACCGGCTGCCAGCTGGATTTAACTTTAAGGTAGATGGTTTTCATTACACAAGTCTTGACTTGAAATCTTGACATGCATTCCTTAAATGTGTATGAAGATACAGTTTTGACTGGTTTTGTGGGGTTTTTTTCTTTCTTTATTGAAAAATGCAAATAAAACCATGCACTGTCTCCCAGTATTTCTCCCAAGTCAAGCCCAGCCTTCTTGTTCTCCTCCTGACATACTGGTGATCTCCCCACAGCCATGTGCCTCTCCTTTGCCTCCTCCTTCCATCCTGCCACCAACCGCTGCCACTGCCTCCAGGCACTCCTTTGAAACACTCTCCTCCTGGCCTTCGCGTACCGAGCGCCCTGGCTTGCCTCTCCTTCCTCCAAATCCTCCTCAGGATTGCTGCAAAGGAATCTTAGGGGGAGGATTACATGAATTTACTTGGAAATTTCTTTGCTTGTACAAAGGCTGCAAACATACAAAAACGTGACCAACTATACCTACTCCCCCTCAAACGCCACTTGCCTTTTAGGTGGGTGTCCTCTTGCAAACTGTGAGGCAGCTGTGTAAGCTTTTAGTGACCCCAGCAACCCAAGCGGTGCCCCCTCCCAGTAATTACAGCCTCCCCCCAGTACAGGCAGCACATCTCTGCCTCTAACCACTTGAAGTGTTAACCCAATCTCAGTGGGCCAGAGACTGCAAATGGGGTGAAGGGACACCCCCTGACCCTGCTGAGGGGCAAGGGACAATCCTTAGGGCGAGGAAAACAGCTGGGGCTGGTGACCCCTGAAGCCATCAGAGCTGACTCACCAGAGAGTGTTTGCCAAAGCTACTCCTGGCCGGGCTCCTCGCATTTTGCACAGCACCCAGCAGAGGTCAGATCCTGCAGGGGGATGTTGGAAGTTGCAGCAATGTAAACAGTGATCTCTCTTCTTAGCAGTGGCAAAGTGCTTAACTTAATTTTTTTCTTTTTTTGGTTTGTTTTTTTTTTAATTGTACTAGAAAGCCATTTTAGTGCACTTAGTATTACACCATGAATGTCCTCAAAATTCAGGGACTGAACACATAGTTAGAAAATAATACAGGAATAATACGTAATAATAATATTACGTATTATTCCTGTAATAATATTATAGAAATAATACATAATAATATAATACTGGAAATTCAGGCCATGAGTGTCCTCTGCACCCAATCAAAAGGTAAGAGAAAGCTTCACCTTTAACTTCACACTCAAACCCCAGTGCCAATAAACTACAGCATCAGAAGGACATAAGCATGAAAAACTTTTGCCTTCGCTTTTGAAAGCTTGCAGACACTGATGCAGAAGAGTTTTACAGGTAGCCCATGTTCCTTTAGTCTTGTATTGAGACTGTAGTAACTAACATTACAGTTGGTTACTACCTCAATGTAGTTTATTATTCAGACTAATTCTGGAACAGGTCCAGCAGAGGGCCATGAAGATGCTCAGAGGGCTGGAGCACCTCTGCTATGAAGACAGGCTGAGGGAGCTGGGATTGTTCAGCCTGGAGAAGAGAAGGCTCTGGGGACACCTTAGAGCAGCCTTCCAGTACCTGAAGGGGGCTCCAGGAGAGATGGGGAGGGACTCTGTGTCAGGGAGTGGAGTGACAGGACAAGGGGTAACAGCTTTAAATTGGAAGAGGGGAGATTTAGATTAGATACTTGGAAGAACTTCTTTGCTGTGAGGGTGGTGAGACCCTGGAACAGGTTTCCCAGAGAAGCTGTGGCTGCCCCATCCCTGGAGGGGTTCAAGGCCAGGCTGGATAGTGCTTGGAGCAACCTGGTCTGGTGGGAGGTTTCCCTGCCCAGGGCAGGGGGGTTGGGACTCCATGATCTTTAAGGTCCCTTCCAACTCAAACCATTCTATGATTCTACAAGATACGCTGTGATTTCCCTCCCATGCTTCTGGTTGAGCCCTACAAGGCACTTCTTTACTTGCTCAGTTCTTATCAACTTCTGTGAACCACAAGTCAGGTGAGACCCTGTACCTGTGTGGCGCAGCCCAATCTCAGCGTCGGGAAAGTTTTCATCCCTTGTCTTCAGGCTCCTCCAAGTCTATTGACTCCTCATCATTAATATATCAAGGTTAATGTATTAATGCTGCATTTGATGCAGAACTCACCATCACAAATGCACACAACAGGCAAATGTCATTCGAATAAGCATCTGGGAAGTGTTGCTACACATTAGAGGAGAAACTGCTTCATGGTGATACCTCCACGTATTACTCTCTCCTCCAACTGTGCTGTAGCACAAGGTGCAGCAGGAAAATCTAAAATGTCTATGGCATTCTCATTATCTGTTGTTATTAATAACAGACTGGACAGTAAAATTACCAACTGCATTCCTACAGCAAACTTCCCGGGTCTACAATTCTCTATTGATGCTTCAGAGGTGGTCTCATTTGCTATTCAAATTTTAGCCTCCTCTCAGTTACAGGCAGGGCCTGCCATCTCTTGAAGTGTTTAACCACAGCGGCACCACCATATGAGTACGTGGGCATATATAAGTCCTGACGACATTCACGCACCCCTTTCTTCCTTCCCTTTCCCCGTCCTCTCCTCCCCCCACAAAAAAGAGTGGGTCACAGGAGTGTCGGAAGCTTTCTCACACTTAATGCCGTTAAGTCAGCTAATTGAATAAACATTTGTTTAACATTTGCTCCTATTTCACTAATGCACTGAGAGAATGAGAAGAATTTTATTCCCCTGCTCCCCCGTCCTCCCCCTTCCTCAGGAGTGCCACTAGCTGTTATCGCAGTGACTAATGTGCTGGATGTGGCCATTATAGTCTTCAACTCTGAAATTACACCCAGGATGAACGATAGGCTCTTGCCTGTATGCTGATTGGAGTTGGATGATGATTGATTAGAAGAAAGTCAGGCTACGTAGCCATGCAAAAAGAACTGCACTCAGCCACCAGCTCAAACACTGCAAAGCATTTCATCAGTGGCTTCAGAGCTATTACATGTTTTCACAGGAGCAACATTTCTCACATCCGGGTTTGCGCGTTTTATCTTTATTCTTTCAAATCCTGAAATTGCTTGGATAAGAAGGTTTTATATATATATTTATACACATTTCTAAGAGTAGCCTGAACTTTTAGGGGAAATTGAAGAGGCTTTGTGTCAAGTACAGCTAAATCCAGCCTTTCTATATCAAACTCCTGCTAGAAAATTACTGTGCAGGTGATAAGGCTGAGAGATATAATAAAAAGTGACTCTACTCAATTTACACTGCAATATTGGTATGACTGAATATTTTTCATTCAGGTGACTGATAAAATCACTAAACTGTATTGCAGATAAATAAAGGAGGCTTCTGTCAAGAATAAACACCATTAATCATGAAGTCTCACCCTCTGAGTGGCTGCACTATGCAACTCCACAAATGCACCATCACAAGTGGCAGGTGACCCAGGGCCTCCTTTCTCCCCCCGGGCTTCCTGGCAACACTGCCTTCTTAGGAAACTTTTATTCCTTTTTAACGCCTTTACAACATTTGGAAGTCCTTTAATATCTTTTCCATTCGAGTTTACGCGCAATTGCAACTGAAATATAAATTTCAGTGACGATACATTCAGCTAAAAATTGATCCCACGGGACAAATGAACCAATGCAGGCTGCGGCTGCACAGCTGTAAACCCAGCGTTACAGGGAGAAGTCTGTATTTAAACCGGTGAAGATGAGATCTTTGCAATTCTAAAGCTGAAACAAGTAGGAAAATTTTGTCAGCTCCCCCAAGCCCTTTCCCCCTTTTCTCCCACATTTTCTTACCAGTTTCTTTACTTAGATTCTGTATTTCCACCTAAGCACCAACTCTCTTTCTGAGCATAAACATGCGAAATCTCTCAGCATCTCAAATCTACCTGAGCAGAATCGATGGGTTTCCTTCCAAAAAGCAACTTAGATGCTAAAAGTGGACCTGTGCTGAGAGAAACTCTTATCTGGCACAAGCAGAGTCGTGCAAAAAGAAAACCAGACAACTCTGGTAACTAACCTTTTAGCAAACCTTTTCGGTTTAGAGCAAGTGATGATTCAATAGTGGCCATGTTATTAAGTTGGAATGAAGCAGTGCCCTACACACTAATGAGGTTAAAAAATGTAGTTAGCTCTTCATGTTAAAGGCACTTAGCAAGCAGTTCGCTTGGCAAAGACCAACTGTGTGTTGGAGCAGAGGACTAATCACACAGGCAGGAATCAAATCGACTGGAAGAATTAGGAGACTTGCGGCCCCGAGGAATGTAATTCATGCAGAAAAGCAGTTGTCAGAGGGAGGCCAGGGAACTGTGTGGGAAGAAAGCAAAATAAACAGCTCAACAAAGAAAACAAAGACGCTCAAAGAGTGGCTTTTCTAATGCTTGAGTACACTGAAACTTCAGTGGGTGCATATGACAAAAGCCTCATCAAAGACGACCTCTGTACAAGCACTACACCAGTGAGTGGTGCACTGCTTCAAAAACCGCTCAGAAAATGATGGAATGTCTTGAAAAAATAACCTTGAAGTTGTTCTGTGCAACAGAGAAAGTGCACATGCATACACGGGACAAGAAGCAAAACATCCAAATGATATAAAGCTAGGAAGAGAGTTGAAATGGTTTCTGCTATTACTCCTGATTTCTCTCTCCATCGTTCAGAGTGGAAGAGGATGCAACCGGCAGGCAAGGAGCACTCCTGCCTACATGGAGCAATGCTCCTGCTGGAAAAACAGCATTGCTATTCGGGATCCACTCCTGCAGTGTGAGGACCGGATTGCTGCATCCACCAGGGTGAATTACCTGACCAGAAAGAAGAGCTTGAGGCTGGTCCTAAATCTCTACAAAATCCACATGGAAAATTTTTCATTCACGGGAAGTTTTTCTTGTGACAGGTATGAACCACAACAGTAAAATCAAATTTTGAAACCAACTGACATTAATTTCACAAATACTCAGTTCTCTCAAAAAAACCCTACTTTCAACTAATGGGTTCTTACTCCCATAATTTAATGTTTTGAAAAGGTCAGAAAATTAAGCTTTTATAGAACTACGTACCTCTCCCCTTATTTCACTCTGTCACTGCTGATTTTCCTAAGCCCTCCCTACCCTGCACAGAAGAAGAATGCCACGCTCACTTTTGCTTCAGCACATTTCAGCTTCTCTTCTTTCCTTTAACTCCTTCCTCCCTCCAAGGCAGTAGTAAGGCAGGCATTCCATCTCCTGACAAAGTACCCAAAAACCCTCTCATGTTCCCTCCAATGAACACTCTCCTTAATGTCGCTTCTGTGGTGCCAAAAAACAGTCTTTTCCCAAATTCAAACCCAAAAGCAAATCACCCTCCTCAGCTTTCCCTCAGTTGCATCCACAATATTGCAAAACTGAGATTTGGGAGAAGCAAGAAAGCTTCTCTTCAATTCCAAGTCCTGAAATAAGACCTTAAATGTTTAAAACAAAACTGAGTTGGAAATAACAAAAGACAAATTTAGGGACTGAATGTCTCTCTTACAGCACTTCCTACCTAAATTCAAGTGTGAATGGAGCATTTGACTAAAATTTTAACTTTAAAAGGACTACAGTCCTGACAGAATTGATATGAAAGTTCAGCATTAATCATTTCTGTTGAGGTATGGCTGGATTTGCTTCATATCTCTGTATTAACATTTGCAGACAGACCCAAATTGATATTCACAAGGATTAGTGACTGCTAAACAGAGCAGGGAGAGTATCAGCCAGAATTTCTCAGCTAGCACTACTACTTGCAGCAGAAAAAAATAATTCTACAGGGAATTCTATATAAAATTTTCTGCATATGCATTTCTGTATAAAATACACAGATTATTTTCTTAAATGCTTCCTCCCTCCCACCTCGAGACACATCCATTATTTGGGGAAGAAAAGCCATTTGGGGAGTGCACCTCAGAGACAGGACCAGGCGTAAAGCACATGTGTATGCTGTACACAGAACTGCGGAGTCACAGAATCACAGAATTGTTAAGGTTGGAAAGGACCTCTGAGATCACCAAGTCCAACCAGACACAAAACTACAACCCACTCCCCATGATCTCAGCCACTACAGCATGCCCTCAATTGCCACATCTACACCTTTCTTAATACCTCCAGGGATGGGGACTCCACCACCTCCCTGGGCCGGCCGTTCCAGTGCCTGACCACTCCTGCAGTCTTCCTAATATCTAATTAGGAAGACTAATACCACATTCTTCCTAATATCCAGTCTAAACCTCTCCTGATGTGACTTCAGACCATTTCCTCTGGTCCTGTCATGATCCCCTGGGAGAAGAGGCCACCACCCACCTCTCTACACCCTCCTTTCAGGGAGTTGTAGAGGGCAAGGAGGTTTCCCCTCAGCCTCCTCTTCTCCAAACTGAACATGCCCAGTTCCCTCAGCCTCTCCTCACCGGACTTGTTCTCCAGACCCCTCACCAGCTTGGTAGCTCTCCTCTGGACACGCTCCAGCACCTCAATGTCCTTCTTGTAGTGAGGGGCCCAGAACTGAACACAACACTCAAGGTGAAGCCTCACCAGTGCCCAGTCCTGAGGTACCATCACTTCCCTACTCCTGCTGGCCACGCTCTTCCTGATCCAGGCCAGGGGTTGTTTGTGACCAAACGGCAGGACCCAACAACTTGACCTTACTGAACCTCATGCAGTTGGCCTCGGCCCATCGATCCAACCTGTCCAGATCCCTCTGTAGAGACTTCCTACCCTCAAGCAGATCAACACTCCCGCCTAGTTTGGTGTTGCCTGTGAACTTACGGAGGGTTAAGGAGTGACCCTGTGAAAACACAACTGCTTCTGAGCTTTTCCCATCCACCAAGCGTCACTGCAAATAGCAGGCATGTCCCAGATCTGCACCAACATCCATGAGGGCAGTAGGATTCCCAGGTGTACGGAACACAACTTATACCAAAGGGGAATGTTGATAAATTAGGAGGGGGAAAGAAAGCTATTCTGCTAACAGTCACTTCTCACATTTTCTCTGCTGGTATCGAAGGTTTGGGTGTGGGAGCTGGTTGGGGCAAAGCTGTAACTTCAAAGAACCTCAAGAAAATGAAATGGGGGTACACGTCACTTCTAATGTGGCTGCATGGGGAAATACACGAAAAACAAGCACTCAATGTAAAGCAAATTAATGTTCTGGCTGCACATTTTTTTAGAGAAGCAGTAAACTCAATCTAAATACTGGAAGCATTATTAGTTCCCTAAAAAGAATAGTTAGTTTGGTGTGCAGATGAAAACCACAAAAGGGAAAAAACTGACCAACTTGGGACATACCTGCAGGACGTCCAGCAAGACAACCTACACATTTGCTACCTCAGCACTTTTTGCAATTCAATATAATCACAGGAGCAGAAATGCGGTTCCTGCACAACACACCAGGATGGAAGCCTGACATCTAAGGAACAAATACAGCAAACTAAGACAGAGGCAGCTCCACAAGTTGTCTTGGTACTGTCTTGATGATGTACACTGATAGGGATCTTCCAGGGTGAAGCAGAGAACACCTGACTGCCCCCGGTCATTCAGCTCCTGCCCTCCCCACCAAATCTGTCTAGAATGTTGTTAAATGGGGCTATTTGTGTTGGTGGCCTCTATAAACTGTATCAGACTATCAATCTTTTCTTCCACGGGCCAGTGGAAAAGGCATGATAAATCTAGGCTGAATTTCAACAGGAGATATAGGACAGAAAGATGTGTATCTTTAAAGAGCCAGCCACTTAAATCTGATATGTTTAGAAAATCTCCCTCATGCGAAATACTCCCTAATTTTCTGTTGAGCCTTAACTCCAATGGTCACAGCACCTCATAAATAAGTCTTCCAAGAAGAAGACAAGACCTTTGGAAGCTTTGTATTCCCAGCTCACGGCCTTCAGGATGTTTTGCCTCTGTGTCTAACCTTTGTGGGGTCTCCAGAAAATTACCAGCCCCCTCATACAGTTCACTATAAATGCATTGTGGGCTCAGACCCACACATTCAGTGCTGGAAGGGACTAAGCAATACATTCTTGCCTGGTCTTTAACAGCAACTTCACAGAGCCCAACCTCAGTATAAAGCTTCTCCTAAAATAAATCCCAGAGTCCTCCTTTGGTCGCATACAGCATCCTAAGAGCAAAAATCAAACAGCGTAACGTTTTTCTTTGAATTGTTTCTTCTATTAACCAATATTATCAGTCACAAATGCCGGCCCAGCCTACCCTGAGGCACACAGACAAAACACCCATTGAGGACATTCCTTTGGGTGGTGTTAGGGTCTTGTCTTCTTTTTTTCTAAAATCATATAATTGAGAATATGCAAGGGGCAGCAAGTTAGCCTCCCGCATCTCCGAGGCACAACCAGCACCTGCTTGAGAGCCTGCTTTCAGTAACAAATATGGAAAGAAATACAGACACATACATACAACATATACAGTGGGCTGAGTGAGGGGTGGCACCATGGAAAACAAGGTGCTATTTAACTTCTGGGTTTCCTGCCTCTGGGTTAAAAAACAAAAAAACAACCAAACCCCAAACATCTGAACTAAATTCAATCCATGCTCCAAGATTATAGGGCATGATGCCTTTGTTGGGGGAGGAGAGAGTCTAAATCAGGGAAAGATTGTGTTAGAGTATGGTGAAGGTCTGTGTGCTCCTACACTGCGGACGTGCTCACTGCTCACATTCCGTCCAGTTTATACCTACTCTCACTTTAGGGACTTCCAATTCACAACACAAAAATCTCACCAGTATTGCTTTAAGAAAAGAAAGCAAAAAAAAAAAAAAAAAGAAAGAAAGAGAGAGAGAAAGAACGAACGAGTGCTAAGACTGTAACATTTCAGTTGTCTTTGAAGCAAGATTTAACATGAGTGGAAGAATTGTACTGAAAAAAAAAGGAGTCTGTCACAGTCCAGTACCTCACAGGCCACTGCAACAAGTTTGACAGCAGCCTCTATAGAGTTGGCTTGCTTCTGGTTCACTGCACGTGAATACCACAGTCAATATCTGCTCACTCGACTAATACTGCTGACTACAGCACAAAGAACACAGGAATTTTGTCCAAGAAACCACAGGCTCAGAGCCTCTGAATGTGCACTATATTTAGAGCTTGCATTCTTTGCAGCTGATAACAGAATGAGATAATAGAAATTTCAAGCAGGAGAACTCTAGTGTTGCAGCTGTTCCATGTATTTTTGTATAAATCTTAAATTAAGGTAACGATCCACATGTTCTCAATGTTTTTGCCCAGGAATGTTTTTCACACCTGTTTTTCCTCTAATTTTCCATCTTTCACAGACTCTGTGCAGCTCCTTCCAGTAGTTTTAACTGCAAAGGTCTAGAATTACTCACCAATGATAAACGCAAACAAAGATATCACCCTGTCATACAGAGAGGATGAACACACACACACACACACACACACAAAAATACGGACACTTGTATATGCATCCGCACACAGTGAGGAACCCAAAAGCTTGAAGTCATGGCTAGTTATTCCTCAGCCCACAGAAAAACACTAGGTACAGTGTCCCAAGGCATGACTTTGCCAGCTATTCATTTTGCTTCCACCATCATTAGTGGGTTGGTTTGAAAGCCCACCTTAGGGACTCACTTCTCCCCGACATCCGAGAATTTGTCTAAGCACCGTCAACTGCACTGACAAGGTAAATCAGCTGAGTGAAGTCCTGACCAGTGCCCATACCTTACTGCTGATAAACCTGGGAACCGTCTCTGCACTCACACAAGCCAAACCTATGAGAACCCCTTGAAGGGGTTCCAGACGGACCCGTGCCACCCTGGCTCTTAGGCTGGGCTCAGGCAACCAGTTCCCTTTAGAGCAGCAGAGGAGTGTCCCTGAGGACCACCGGGGACTTTCCCCTCTTTTTCCTCCCTCTGCATCGCCCCAGGAAGCTGCGCTATGACTTGTTGCTGCTACCAAGTGACCGTAGCGTGAGAAGTGGCCAGCCTGCAGCTGGCTGGTGAAAGCATGCCTTCCTCATTAAGGCTGGGGGCTGCTGCCTTTCCAGATCTTTTCTCTACATCAAAAAAAAACCCCAAAACAAAAAAACCCGGAATATCTGGAAGAAGTTTCTACCAAAGGATTTTTAACAGAGCAAACCACAGCTTTTTCCAAGCTTTTCCTTCTACCTTGAAAACCTCACCAAAATTTTCCTCTTCTTTCAATTGCTGTGACCCCTCCAACTACCCCAAAGTCAAGCTGGTTGTACGAGAAGAACAAAGAGCCTCTGTTGATGCAATATTTATCTGCTGCTATTGTTTCTCCTTTATAAATCTGTAGTTCCTTGGCATTACAATTAGCTACTGCACAGAAAATTATTATGTCACAAAATATTATCCACCACAGAAACAGACGAATGATGTGAACCAAATGTAATCTGGTGAGCTTGGAGGCAATTCTGTTGACTTTCACCTAAATGTGCTTGCTAAAAACGGACATGATTTTTAGCAGTGAATCCTTCTTTGATTTAGAATTTATTTGCCAGCAGAGATGAACTTTTAAATAAGATACACTTGCTAGTAGGGAGAGAAGAAATCTGTGAGAAATAAGAGTTTAACTGAGCGTGCAGAAACTTTGAATACAGCTTACCTAAAGCTTAACACGGAAGCTTTTAGATACCTAGTTATCCACATAACTATAAAACGACTACATTCAAAAATATTTACTTATTTTTTGACCTACATTTTTACCTATTCTTTTTCCTTTTGAGTGTCTCAGAATCAAAAATTTAAGACAATCGCATACCCTTCCTTTTTCTGCAGTTCAATATACACCACCAATAATTTGCTTCCCAAACCTTTCCCAGTTTCAGACAGGTTCTAAAACCATGGTCTGTTGCTGAAGCTACTCTGCAAGTGTGCTTGCAAAGGAGAATTTATGATCTGCAAGCCTTAAGGTAAACATTACTACATGAGTACCAAGAGCTAAACAAAACGCTGATTCACTATTTTAAATGATGAAAAACTATATAATATACCGAGGGAGAGATCGGAGTTCTGGTCTAGACTCAGGCTTCTTTTGTAAAAGGCTGAAGGAAAACTGAAGGACAACTATCTGCTGAAGTTTATATGCAGGCATCTGGCCCTGCTATCTTCACTCCTGTGAATGACCATCACTGCGCTGCTAAGAAAAGAGGCTTACATGCTGCTCGCAGAGCCTACGGCAGACCTATCCGTGGCGTATAACAAACTTTGAATAAGCTTAAGTAGTCAGCAGACCATGCTGCTTCCTTCTCCGAGGCTTGCTATAAAAATCCTCCAGGCTATTCGCAGCTGCTTGTTCTTGATCCTGCACTTCCCTTCCAGGGACAGGTTTCTTGGGGTGTTTCCCATTAAATACAAGATTTCACTCTGTCACTGCTGATTTTCCTAAGCCCTCCCTACCCTGCACAGAAGAAGAATGCCACGCTCACTTTTGCTTCAGCACATTTCAGCTTCTCTTCTTTCCTTTAACTCCTTCCTCCCTCCAAGGCAGTAGTAAGGCAGGCATTCCATCTCCTGACAAAGTACCCAAAAACCCTCTCATGTTCCCTCCAATGAACACTCTCCTCAATGTCGCTTCTGTGGTGCCAAAAAACAGTCTTTTCCCAAATTCAAACCCAAAAGCAAATCATCCTCCTCAGCTTTCCCTCAGTTGCATCCACAATATTGCAAAACTGAGATTTGGGAGAAGCAAGAAAGCTTCTCTTCAATTCCAATTTTATGTCCTGAAATAAGACCTTAAATATTTAAAACAAAACCGAGCTGGCAACAGCAAAAGACTAAAGCTTACCATGTAAGATTTCAGATACCTAAAGTTATCCACTTATGTAAAACAGCTACATTCAAAAATATTTACCTATTTTTGACCGACATTTTTACCTATTCTTTTTTCCTTTTGAGTGTCTCCAAATCAAAAATTTAAGAGAATCACATGCCCCTCTTTTTCTGCAATTTGATTTACACCACCAATCATTTGCTTCCCTGCTGCACCTCCCTTCCAGGGACAGGTTTTTTGGAGTGTTTCCCATTTAATACAAGGTTTCTCCCCGCTTACAGAAAATACCTTCATGGGTGATTTTGGAAAGCTGTAACTACAGTCATCTTTTCACATCCCATGAGCTTCCCAGTCTTTCTTCTTTGATAGCTCCTGGCTAAACCATAAAACCAGTTCCAAGTCTTAAAGTAATTAAAGCAAATTCAGCCAGTGATGTTTTTCACACTGGGTGGGGGTCCCCTTCCCACTGTCAAAGGATCAATGAATGCTCTGACAAGCTGATGGATTCCTTGCCAGGTCTCCAGCTTAGAGGTACACTGAGGTAAAGCAGCAGGTAAAAGATTGAAGAGGTTTAAACACTAGGAATGACAGTGCAAGGGAAAAATGAAAATGCCAGTAATGCGGCTGGGAAAACCTAAATATCCTATCAAACGTAAGGCAAGCAGTTTCTCTCATATAATCAAGGCTATTTGGCAGAGCCAGTGCTTTAATCTTCTTGCTCTTGGACATCCCCCAGTGTGTACTGCGTGGTCCAAAATCAGGGGTTGATGAAAGCTAAGCATCTGGGCCTGACTTTCCTTTCCTTTTCACCCTCATGTAACTGATGTCTGTATAAATTAGATACGAAATAACATATCCAAGAGTTGGACTCTCTTTTTATCAACTTAAAGCTGACTGGAAGCAAAACACATGCTTTGCTTCAGCCCCAGCGCGCTCGCACAGGTCAGGGTATCTGTTCAAGGCACTCGCCTTAGGCACATGCACAATTATATGCACGTGCATCCTTTCAGGAGGTAAGGCTGACAAACTCAGAGGCTGCCAGCCTAAGGCAGCAGCTAGAACAAAAAGAGCTTGGAGGATCATTGATCCTAGGAAGCTGCAAGAGAGCAGCGTTACCTCGTGGCTTCTTCCTTGCACAGGCAGCTTCCCCTGGCCATAATCACATGGGTGACATCAGTGCACCCTTCCATCAGCGCTGGAGTGAGCGCAGAGGAGGGCAATGGAGCTGGGGAAGGGCCTGGAGAACAAATCTTATGGAGAGCGATGGAAGGAGCTGGGACTGTTTAGTTGGAGGCTGAAATCTCATCACTCTCAACAACTATTTGAAAGGTCATTGTAGAGAGGTTGGTGCTGGTCTCTTCTCACAGGGAATTAGCCATAGAAGGAGAGGGAATGGCTTCAAGCTGCACCAGGGTAGGTTTAGGCTGAACATTAGGAAAGACTTTTTCCCAGCCAGAGTGGTCAGACCCTGGACTAGGCTGCCCAGGGAGGTGGTGGAGTCCCCATCCCTGAGTGTGTTGGACTCCATGATCCCAAGGGTCTCTTCCAACCTGAATGATTCTATGATTGTATGATTCCCTTAGATTTACTGACTCACGCTCCCTTACTCACAGTCCAGGGCTAACATAAAATGGGGATGGCAACAGAGAGACAGAGACTAAATGGATGAACGTCTTGGAACACGCGTGGTGTACCTTGTAGTATATTCTGCCCTGAAATTTTAACCTTCTACTAGCATCCTACAACATGTCCATTAAGTGTCCTGATATTGCTACCTGGCAGTTGTCTTTTCCCCACCTCTGCAGGAGTGGGCTTCCTTCACGGCCATGGTAACAGCACCTGAAAATACCAGGTGAGGTGACCTTCAAAGGCTGTCCAACCCATCTTTGAGATGAAGCAGATTGGGAGCAACCTATTAACGCAACTTGGTAAAGGTGGGGGAATGAATGAATGACCAAGAACAGTAGCTTCCCAAATCACTGTGATTAAATCTGCCAGTAAGGTTTGTCTCTGCCTTAGGAGCTTTTTTATTATTATTATTTTATTTATTTATTAAACAAAAACTCTTATCCTGGCTAAGTCCAGATTTTAAAAGGTATGGGACTAGAAAGTTGTTTAGACTTGCACTGTCATAAAAACAGTCAAGACAACCCTATTCTTCCCATGCTCAATGCTAACAACTCCCAAGCCAACTTCAACAAATAGTGGAAGGCTTAGCAATAGTAAAAAAAGAAAAAAGAACAGCATGCTCCAAGTATTAATTTATGTCTAAATAAATACCCTCAGCAGCAGCACGATTTTGAAGCACCGCACGCCAACCAGAGAAGGCAGCACACTCTATTAGATGGCCTAGCAAACATCAAGGACCAAAATCTAGTTTAGCTTCAGCTTCTCCTTTAGTACCTTACTTGAAAAATCAGTTTTGAAAACTAAGAAAGAGCTAGATAAACACACCATTAATGAAAAGCAAAGCAAGACGTAGGATTACTGAAGCCATTCTTCTTTGCTATGTTTTAATCATAGGATGTTTACCAAGTAATTTAACTTGCTTGTTCAATGGGAAGCAGCAAAACAGCATTACAGTTTACTGGAATACTTTTTAAAACAAAGATTCATGCCTTGAATTTGAAAAAAGAAAAAGGAGGGAAAAAAAGAAAACCACAACCTCCAGCTCCAATGACACTGCTCATCCGTTGCCGCTAAAGAACGACTTAAGTTTCATACGACTTCCCTGAAGTATAAAATGCAGATGTAGTCTAGAAATCCCAGATAACTACAAAGTCCTAACAAACAGGTTTTGGTAACACGAAGTGACACATTTCAGTACATATTCATAAGGGTTGGGGGTTATTATTGGGCTGTAATTGCAGTTGTTCTAACACCTAATAAGCCATGGCTGGAAAAACAAAGGCAGGTTAATTTGTGATTTCCTCTACTCATTCAGAGGCAAATTAAGTGTCAAACAGCTAATACAGAACATATTTCATTTTATGAGATTTTAATTTAATTCTGCACCATATCATTGATGCCTTAATGTAAGGTGGTTTATCTAAGAGGAAGAGCAATTTATAAACCGCTTTCAATTGAAATCTTTAATGATAGGATACGATAGCATAATTACAGCAATGCCTGCTAGTCCTACTATACATAAGCATCTGTCAGCAATTCCACCATAAACATAAACCCTTATTTTAGGGGTTGATAACTCGGTTATAAAATTTGGCTCCAGGCTGAAATTTGGGATACAACAGTTCTGCCCATCAGCAATTAAACTACACATATAAATACATCTGTAGAGCTGTAAGTACGTAAGAACCCTGTAACACCTTAAGAATTCCTCCTTTCTTTTTCCTTTTTCACTTGGCCATTGCTCTACCTCATGTGCACACATCGAGGGTATCGTGCAGACAAGCCCCTCTCCACTTTTTTTCTCTGCACTTTTATTTATTTATTTATACCTAAACTAATTCCACTACAGCTTGACAGGTTCTGGAACATATTTCAAGGAGATGGATAACTGGAATGATGACAATTTTTTGCCTCTTTTTCATTTGCTTGGTTTTTTGTCTATATTATACACACATACATTTTTGAGAGTATTATGAAGCTGAGGAGAAAACTACTCATACAGTGAAGTCAGTGATGAAGCTGTCATAAACATCTGTATCCTGACTAGTATTCTTGCCATTTTCTCTCAAAATTCTTAAATAACTTCTCAGACACAGTTCTCTTCTCTTAATTTTTTTTAATGGATATAAGGGCAGCACTTCAAGTAATGGCTTCAAACCATCTCAAACCTAACACTCCTAAGTGATACTCACATTAGGCTCTGTAGAACGTGCAAGAAAACTGCTGGGTGTCTGCCTCATATATACATTAAAAGGTATTCCTGAAAACTGCAAAAGCATGACAAAACACTTCTGAGGAGAAGGACCTGGCAGTCCCGGTGGACAGCAAACTCCATGAGCCATCGATGTGCCCTTGTGGCCAAGAGGCCAATGGAATCCTGGGCTGTGTAAGGAAGAGTGTGGCCAGGAGGTGGAGGGAGGTCATTCTCCCCCTCTGCTCTGCACTGGGGAGCTCACAACTGGAATCCTGGGTCCAGTTCTGGGCTCCCCAGTTCAAGAGAGACAGGGAACTACTGGAGAGAGTCCAGCGTAGGGCAACAAAGCTGATGGAGGGATTGGAACATCCCCCTGATGAGGAAAGGCTGAGAGAGCTGGGACTCCTGAGCCTGGAGAAGAGAAGGCTGAGGGGAGACCTTCTTCATGCTCACAAGTGGGTGGGTTGAAGGAGGATGGAGCCAGACTCTTCTCAGTGGTTCCCAGTGACAGGACGAGGGGCAACGGGCACAAGCTGGACCACGGGAAGTTCCATTCCAATATGAGGAGAAAATTCTTTGTGGTGAGGGTGTCAGAGTCCTGGCAGAGGCTGCCCAGGGAGGGTGTGGAGCCCCCTTCTCTGGGGACCTTCAAGCCCTGCCTGGATGCAGTCCTTAGTGATGTGCTCTGGGCAATCCTGCTTTAGCAGGGGTGTTGGACTGGGTGAGCTCTAGAGGTCCCTTCAAACTCTGACAGTTCCCTGATTCCCTTATTCTGTGAACCTTAACATCTACAAAGAAGCTGTTGGAGTCCAAGAGATTTTTTTTTTTTAAGTTGCTTAATTGTGTATTTACATTTAATTACACTGACCACAACGGCTCCAAGGGTCCACTAGAGCCCAGCATTTCAGTAGTGACACAAACCAAATGAGTGGAAGAATCTATAGAAGTCAAGGGAAAAATAAACAGCCAAAATTAAGGGAATTTTGAGAGTTTAAAGCTGGGGCTGCCATCAGAGTGTGTTACTAAAGCAGCTCCCTGCAGTCATATGGCATCACACTGATATCTCCTCCTCCCTAAGAAAGCTCTGCAGAGCCCAGCTGAATCACAGCGGGTACAGTGGTGAGCTGGGGGTGCAGCACCTTCCCACAGAAGGGGCACCAATTTCAGCATCGGAAGGGACTACCCCTCACAGTCAAACAAGGTATGAAGCTGGCATTTTCACCATCTTTGAAGGCTCCTGCAGAAATCCTGGCACTTTTAGCCAGCGTAGGCCCCATTTCCCACTGTCACCTGAAGTGGGAAATGGTGATTTCCCCACCCAAAAAGCCCTGCCCCGTGGGCACAGGGTGTCACAGTATGGGCTGGGTTGATGGGGCTGGTTCTCCGGAGAAGGCTCAGCACAGCCAGGCAGGGGATCCAGAAGCCTCCTCAAAGGCTCACGGGTGGTACCCAAGTTTTGGATGATGTTCCTCTGCTGATGCCTGTTAAAATACTTCCTGGGGCTCCTCAACCAGTCTGCCTCCCAGCAAAGACAAAGGGAAATTCCCCACCAGCTCCGGAAGGGAGTGGGACCGTCACCCCAGCTCCCCCAAAAAATCCAGGCGGAATATTCACTGAACTGCAAAGTCCAGGATGACCATGTAATGGCTCTGTCTGAGCCTGCCTCCTTCAACCTACAGCACTTCTTAGCAGCAAATTTAAGTATGTATTTGAGTATATTTTATGATGTGGTTGCCTGTGGTGTAAATAGTGATGCATCAGAGGAAGTCTGAGGAATAAATCACAAGTTTCTGTACTCTCTCCTTCTATAAATACCCGCTTTTCCTCTAATGCCCAAGAAGATTGCAACACAGATTTATTACGTACCTCCAGGCAAATTTGTTCTGAAATTACAATTCAGTAATAGAGGACTGACCCAAAAAAACTGTTAGTAAAATATTGCGTGTGTACTTGGGCATGTAGCTAGGATTGTTAATATCAATTAATTCTGCTCACAGAGGAGGACTTGTTTTAAAACAACTTCATTTTTCTTCTGCATATATGTAATTACACAGCTGTAACTAATAGCCATAGCAAAGCAATCTGCCATCTAACAACCAGCATTATTCTTCAAAGTATTGCTTGTGCTTTTCTTGTATTTGCTCAGTATGAGAGGGGATTAGTAGATATGATTAAATGTATATATCGAGCCTTTTAGTGAAGTACCAAGCCCTGCTTTCCGGCTCCATTTTAAATGGTATATAGCAGTTTGCTGGACACAACTACTGTTTTATTCTGCACTGCTGATTTCCTTCTCCCCACACAGAATAAGACAATATTTATTTCTACAGGATTTCACCACTGCCACCCTTTTCTCATGCACGTTATCACTGGTATTCATTTCTTTTATCTTTGTGTAAACCATGTGCTCCATCACATTTGCCATTTTGTTTGGGTGACATTCCCATCAATCAACCGATTGCCTGTGCATGCACACAATGTGAACTATGAAAGTTTACCAAAAAAATTTCATTATGCTTCATTGCACTCGGGGGGGAGGGAGGAGGAAAAAAAAAAAGCTTTGTAATAAGTAAATTTTAGCCATGATGAATCCTAAACCTAATACAGATAAATATACATGTTTTGTCTGGCTGTATTTCACAGGGCTCAGCATATAATACTACTACTAATAATAATAACAAATATATATATATGTATATATAGTATGTTGTATATAATAAATGTCATCAAAACGTAGAGGTAACGCTTGCCAGCCACCTATCCCAACAGGAACTCCTCAGGCACCAGCCGAGGTTTTGCTTCTCAACTCCCTCCCAGAGTGAATCCTGCCCTTCAGCAAGGCCAGCAAAGCTCTCTGGGTGCGGGGTTTAAGCACTGCAAAGGTTCTTGTACTTGCCTGTTCTATCAGGCAGCTGAAGGGAGGGGAAATCAGCCTGAATACTCACACGTGCAGAGGAGGAATGGGAGATGGTTCGTAATGGTAGCGTCCCTCATGATGTCTTGCATCAATTGGTACAGGAGGGTGGAATGCTGGAAAGAGGTGAGGCGGATCTGAAAAAACAAGCGAGGTTCTGAGTATCTCCAAGGATTCTTTAAAAGCAACATTCATCAAGATGGAACAGACATTGGAAAGCACGTGTGGCCAGCGCTACAACCTATGGGCCACGTTCTCCTTCCCTGTTGCAGTCAGTCAGGTCTGTCTGAGAGGAGAGTTTGGCCCACAGTATTTGCATGAATATGTATTTACCAATTCTAATATTCTCTTTTTATAGCTTAAATGGAAAGGGACATTAAGGAAGTCTTTAATAAATAATTATGTGTCCATATGTGAAGTATCAGATCAAAAGGACCATCAAGCATTTCAAAAACATTCCTGATTTATTTAATTTTTATTAAAACAAGAGAAAAAAAAAATCATCGCAGGACAAAAAGCCTAAGCAGAGAATACAATACAATTAAAAAGTATATCCTCGGAGATTACAGGNATTCCCATCAATCAACCGATTGCCTGTGCATGCACACAATGTGAACTATGAAAGTTTACCAAAAAAATTTCATTATGCTTCATTGCACTCGGGGGGGAGGGAGGAGGAAAAAAAAAAAGCTTTGTAATAAGTAAATTTTAGCCATGATGAATCCTAAACCTAATACAGATAAATATACATGTTTTGTCTGGCTGTATTTCACAGGGCTCAGCATATAATACTACTACTAATAATAATAACAAATATATATATATGTATATATAGTATGTTGTATATAATAAATGTCATCAAAACGTAGAGGTAACGCTTGCCAGCCACCTATCCCAACAGGAACTCCTCAGGCACCAGCCGAGGTTTTGCTTCTCAACTCCCTCCCAGAGTGAATCCTGCCCTTCAGCAAGGCCAGCAAAGCTCTCTGGGTGCGGGGTTTAAGCACTGCAAAGGTTCTTGTACTTGCCTGTTCTATCAGGCAGCTGAAGGGAGGGGAAATCAGCCTGAATACTCACACGTGCAGAGGAGGAATGGGAGATGGTTCGTAATGGTAGCGTCCCTCATGATGTCTTGCATCAATTGGTACAGGAGGGTGGAATGCTGGAAAGAGGTGAGGCGGATCTGAAAAAACAAGCGAGGTTCTGAGTATCTCCAAGGATTCTTTAAAAGCAACATTCATCAAGATGGAACAGACATTGGAAAGCACGTGTGGCCAGCGCTACAACCTATGGGCCACGTTCTCCTTCCCTGTTGCAGTCAGTCAGGTCTGTCTGAGAGGAGAGTTTGGCCCACAGTATTTGCATGAATATGTATTTACCAATTCTAATATTCTCTTTTTATAGCTTAAATGGAAAGGGACATTAAGGAAGTCTTTAATAAATAATTATGTGTCCATATGTGAAGTATCAGATCAAAAGGACCATCAAGCATTTCAAAAACATTCCTGATTTATTTAATTTTTATTAAAACAAGAGAAAAAAAAAATCATCGCAGGACAAAAAGCCTAAGCAGAGAATACAATACAATTAAAAAGTATATCCTCGGAGATGTACAGGCAATCCTACAACGGAAAGCCAAGCAGCGTGTGAGAAATTACTCTCTGGAGTAAATCAGGCAACGGAGTTAAAAGGGAAACGCACTTGGGAAAGGCAGCACTGGAGACACTTAACTGCATCACACCGAGAGCCGCATCCGGAGGAATGTGCCTGAGAACCGGGGAGAGGGGAGCGCTCATTTCAGATATTGCTCTTAAAAAGGACGGGTGCTTTCTTTGTCCCCACGGGTGGGGATGCACGGCTGCAGCACGCTCCCCTGCCACTTCTCCCAGGACTTCACAGCACAGGGAGTTTTGCAGCTGCTGGGGCTCCCGTTCCCCACTGTTTCTGTAGAGCCTCGGTGACAAGGCTGACAAAAGGTGGAATGTGCCCCCGCCACCCCCACGGGCTCTGCACTGAGGGACTAAGAGCAAGCCCGTCCGCCAAAGCTCCCCACTGCTTCTGTGGCGGGATGGCCTCCCAGCTTTCGAGGACACAATGTGCACGGACCACAGCCCCCTCCACACCAGCACACCAATGCGATCTGTGTGCCTAAAGGAGGTTACTGCCAGCCATGCTGCTCACCCCTGCCTCCCAAATGCTCAACATTCAAATCACAGAATCATAGAATGGTCCAGGTCAGAAGGGACCTCCAAAGGTCATCTAGTCCCAACTCCCCGCAGTCAGCAGGGACACCCCCAACTAGACCAGGTTGCCCAGGGCCTCCTTGAGCCTCCCCTTGAAGATCTCCAGGGAAGGGGCCTCAACCACCTCCCTGGGCAACCTCTTCCAGTGGTCCACCACCCTCAGAGTAAAGAGCCTACTCCTAATATTCCATCTAAATCTGCNGCATGCAGCCCAGGATGGGATTGGC
>VXBJ01006688.1:0-34848 GCA_013400055.1 Nycticryphes semicollaris
TCTGTGATTCTGTGAAATAGCAGGTAGAGAAAGCTCCTGCTTTGTTTTGGATTCTCATTTGCCATTTTTTACTTTCAGCTGTTAATACCTTGTCTGCCTGACCCCGGAGCAGCAAGGAGATGCTTTGGCTGGACGCACTACTCTCTGCTTTTCCCATGCCAAACCAAGGTCAGGATTTCAGTGGGGAGGAGACTAATTAAATATCGGCCCGACTTCAACAGAAATTGCTTTGACAGTCTGTAATTAGCCATATAGGGGTCATATTGGATCAATCGCTGCGCTGGGATTCCCATGCTGTATATAATTCTCGCTCTAGTTTTAGCCTAAGGAGGTTTACATCACTCTGAGTAAAAAACTCACCCCAACGAAGCAACATTTTTATATTAAACTCAGAGATACATTGCCATGTCCAGTTAAACCTCCTTTTCAAAAGTATCTCAAGGCTTGTAGGGAAGCTAGTCTTTTGCAGTTACTGAAACCAGCTAGCGGGTAGGAATATCACCAGCTCTCTTTGCTGTTGGTTTGCTGACTAGCTGTCTGCTGAAAGTGTCAGTTAAAATTTATATGCCAAAGATGGTGGTGGGGAACTCGGGAAAGCATATCCCTGAGCTGTGTGGTACCAGCACAGGTGACAGCAGAGAAAGAAACCACATCAGAGAACCAATTATTTCCTTATATTCATTATTTACTTCATTATTCATTCATTATTTCACCAGAACAGGTTGCCCAGAGAAGTTGTGGAAGCCCCATCCCTGGAAGTGTTCAAGGCCAGGCTGGACAGGGCTTGAGCAACCTGGTCTAGTGGGAGGTGTCCCTGTGCCCAGCTGGGGGGTTGGAACTCAATAATCTTTAAGGCCCCTTCCAACCCAAACCATTCTACGATTATTTTCCAAGTTGCAAAGTATTTTAATAGGCAGATGCAAAGTTTCTGGTCCTGAGAAACCTGTCAACTGAGCATAAATAAATGAGTACCATGCGGAGCTGAGCTGAAGTGTTGATGTAGAAACACAAACATGGGATGCACAGAGTGGGTGCTTGCCGAAGGGTGACAGCACGCAGCAGTGATGCTCAGGGCAGCGCTATGGGTGGTCAAGAAGATTTGGGCCTCTCAAGCAGGGTTTACAGCACACAGTGTGCTGAATGCAGAAATGTCCAAGCCAGTCCCAAAGAGAAAAAAGCTAGGGGAAAGGTGCTTCTAAACCTTTTTCTTTCATGAGGTTTGCCAGCACCTGCCGCAGGGCCTGAGGGAAAATGGGGGTGCCTGAGGGTGGTGAGGGCTTTTAGCTGAGACAGAGATGCCCCAGAGCTCAGCTCCCTGATTTATTCCCCCTGGACGTGGATTTCAGATCTCTCGGACCCCTCGCCCACTTGCTCTACTACTTCCTGGGCAAGTGCCTTTAGGATGTATTCAGAAGCAAAAAAAAATTGTCATCATGTCTCGACTTTAAATCAACGCAGCCTGTTGTCACCATGCTCTGACTGAGTTCAGAGTGTGGGCTGCTGCCAGGTCCTTCACGATCTCAGTCTTAGCAGCTGATGTTCTTCTTAAGGTCCACTTCATTTGACAGGGCAACTAAGACAATTCTGAGTGTTGTAAGTTTTATCACAGCCATCAGTGCTTTTTGTAGCTTCTGCCCTGGCTATGAACTTCAGATGGAAATATCCGCAGAGTCCTCCGGTGAGTCTGTGATAGCCCAAAATGTGGCTCTGCTTCCGTACTCTCGAGAGCATCAATTCGACAGCTACACTGCCTTTGTCTTCCAAATGCAGTTCAGGGTAATGGCATTGATCCGCTGCATTCTTTATACTTTCAGAAACCAATAATAAGCGTCTCTGCTTTAGGCAGAGACAAATATAAAACAAGGGTCCTTGCCGCAAAGGGCTTAGTCTAAATCGCAGATGACAGAAGATGAAGGATAGAACCTGAGAAATGAAGAAACGAAGGACAATGGGTGGCAGTGCAGTCAGACGTAGGTTCTCTCCACAGAAAGAAATCTACCTTAATTGCCATTTCAAAAGTTTTATTAACACTTAAAGAGGACTGAGAAAGAAATAAAGGCCGAGAATCAAAAAAGGCCAGAATTCAAAATGGCTGAAACAACTGAAAATGTTTTTAATTTTAACAAAAACAACAACAACCACAAAAAAGATGAGGTTTTCAGATATTTGCCAGTGTGTGCATGCTGAAGGAGTAGTATTTGCCAAATTTTGCCCTGTATTTTGTTTGCCTGAGATGGAGTAAGTGCTTTTCTAACACTGCAGGCCGGGCGGAAGCAAATCAGTGGTTCCCCTGGGGAAGGTCTTGGGGGAGGGGAGCTGGCAGTGAGCTCCACTGTTTCAGGCCAGCTGCAGAGAAAGCTGTGTCCTGCGAACTGAAATATCAGATGCAGATCCCAGCTGGTGGAAGTTGTCACAGCTCCCTTGAAGTTGATGAATCTGTGACATTTTTTAAACGCTGAGCCCTAAAACTTTTGCAATGAGCTCTGATTTCGGAGGACTGACATGACAATCCATAAAAAAAGCAAATTGGATCCTAGGAGGTACCTGATGAAGAATTTTGGGCAGAGTAAAGGTAAGAATGAGTATTACAGAGTCATTAGTAAAACCTCATTTGGAGTATAGCACAGAGACTTGGACACTCACGTTCCAGAAAAATTAAATCACACTGAAACAGAGTCATTAGAAGACTGACAGCGATCTTATGGGAGCTTGGCTTGTTTGCCCTGGTGAAACAAAGCCTGAGAAAGGGGACAGAAGGGCTGTCTATAAATACATCAGTGGGTAAATATCACAGACAGACAAGGCAAGAGGCTATTTAAGCTTGAGGACAATGCTAGCACAAGAACAAATGGATATAAACAGTTCCTGAATAAATTTATGCTGGAAATTAGAAAAAGATACTTGATTCTTCTAGCCACAAAAAACTTCAGTGCTGATCAGAATTAGTGGGGCAACATTTTTAGAGAGGAGTATAATGAGCGGGTTAAAATGATTGTATGACTTGACTGCAGTAGCAGGGACTGGACTTCACCCAGGCTCCGCTCCTCTGCAGAGTTTGCGTTCTGGCTACCAGAATCAAAGTGGGCCAAGCATTCATCATGATGGATAAGGTTTAGTGAGAGAAGTCAAATAAGCAGAACCACAGTCAAAGCCATTCTCCCACTCACAGTGAATGCTAATGACACTTGTTCACTGCCGCATGGAAAATTCACTTAGTAAACTAGGTTAATAGAAGAAAATCCTCTTCTCTGTGATACAGGTCCATTGGGTTGGAAGCTACACATAGTGACCCTTGGACATGTTTTGTAGAGTCCTTTTTTATTCACATTTTTCAATCATCTCATTAAAGTTTGCTACGGACCTCTTCCTCTTTTGTTTTTAAACTTGCAGCCGTTACCAGAATGAAGTAGTGTTCTGCTACTGGTGTGAATAGCCTGTCCTCTGCTTTACTCCAAAGTCCTTGGCAGTAGCCAGACAGTTTTCAAGAGGATTCTGAAGTACAGGAGGATGGAAGGGCTCCCATGGGATGGGAACATGGAGGAGAACGCAGAGGTGCTGGAGGCTCTTGGTCAATGTATTGAGCAGGAGCAACAGAGTGTACAACTCTCCCATCAGCGTATTTATAGTAACAGCGCCACACTTTATCCCCAGTGCAAATTGTGAGGAAAGAGGAAGTGGACTAAACAGGTAATTTGATGGGATTAGTTAGCCGGTGAGGTTTGCAAGAGGATTCATATTCACAGTTGGATGAGCGGTCAACATACTGGGTACACGTGACAAAACTATACAGCTGGATCGGTCCCCGTTCACATGGAAAATCACCGTCACACAGAGGTGTTACCCTCTGCTGGGTCACCCTTACTATTTGTGGGGTGCAGGGGTTGTGCTGGCTGGCACTGGCAGCAGGGAATGCTCTGGGGAGGGTTTGAGGAACCTGCTCTCTCTGGCAGCCTGGCAGGCAGCAAGGCTCAGCGCAACGTTTCTCGGCTTGACCAAGCTCTCAAGTGCCCTCTGGACTATTTTTGCAGCAGACCATGTGAGTTGATGGAGCTTTTTATTTTTAGTCCTACAGTACAACTTGTTGACTCTGTCTGTTTCCTATGCAGCAGGTACTGAAGTGCCAAGGTGATAGAAGCCTTTTAATGATCCGTCAATAAATGTTACAGTCAATAAATGTCACCAGCTGCCTTGCAGTTAGCATCTGCACCCTTCCAGGCCTCATGATCCAATATTTATATTGTATTAGCTGTTTAGGTTCTAGACCTTTGTATCATCACTGCTTCACTTCAGATTTACTTCTGACGCTCTCAGTCAGCAGCATGATGTTCTCCACCTGCTCCTTTTGAAAGAAACCAAATACAAAATAAACTCTTCCAGCTCAAGCCCTGCTGAAGGCTTACCTAACTTTACCTCCTGAGATCAGAGGGTTGGCACAGGTGCTGGCTACCCAGAGGAGGGTAGAGGGCCAGCTGGGAAGCTGCTGGCTGCCATGTTAGACAGGACAGACAGACAGCAGCAGCTCAAATCTTGTGCTTCTACGCAGAATCTCCGGGCAGCTCTGGCTTCTCTTATTTTTTGCTGATCAAAACTGCAGTCACCAGACAGAGGTGGATTATGGTGATGGTTATTCAGCTCAGTCCTTCTGCCTTTTTCTCTTTAAGGTATCGGTGTTTAAGAACAGCAGCCCTGCGCATTTTTCCTCAACTTTTCGAGTCCTATTTCCAGGAATTATCACTTCCAGTGCTCCTAATTTTGGCCAAATAAAACTACAGTGTACACTCTGACAAGGAGTTTACCAAACAAGGTATTCCAGAGGCATTGAATCCTAAAGACCTACAACTTTATAAAAGCCACGGTGTACACATAGAGTCCCATCCCAGCTCAGCAGAAGGGGGAAATAAAAGTAACTGACATGATGGATTTCCTAGGATTCACAAGCTTAGGTGACTTCATCATTTAGCAAACAAACCATCTATAAGGTCTGCCCTCATATGCCATATGCCATATTTTCCTGTGCCTTATTCTCTTGGCATATTTCCAGCGTAATCCCACTGAAGTTATTACCCCATATAAAAATGCCTCTTGTAAGAAGACCATCAGGTTTTCATTACTCAGTGGCTTTGTGTTAAACCCTGTGTTTCCAACAAAGTAATGGGATATTCCTGCTTTTGAACACAAGAATTGGATTATAAAACATTGTAAGAACGTCGGGCTGGAGACTGTCTCAAATTTTTTACTCCTTTTTCTTTGTCCATGTTTGCTATGCTCCCAACAGAGAGTTTCTTTATTCTCATAAAGAATATTTTGAAAGACAGCTCTGCAGTCACTGTTTCTGCATCTTTCAGCCATTTTCCATAAGATGTATTTCAGCTCCTTATAAGATATAGCTACAAAAAGGAAAAACATTGCATAGGTAAGATAAAATCTGGTTTTGAATTAAGCAAAATAAGGTTTTAGTGTTTGCCTTGGATTTTCTAGGGCGCCTTCAAAGCACTGCAGATTGCTACATATTTCTCTATATATTTTCAGCGTGTTACACATGATGACTTGATGTGGTGATATTTATAAGCCTGTATTACATTAATCAGTAATTGATATAATGGATTGATGCTATACCTAGTTACTTTTCAATCTGGAGAGTGTCCAGTCCCACCTCCGTTAATGATCTCTATCTGATCAGTGAAACAGTCCGTGTTAAAAGCGGTGTAAGAAAGCTTCCTTCTTTACTAATTGCACTAGACTTGGAAACCCGAGGCTTTCCTGGGAGCGTTGCCTGTTTTCCTCATAACTACTTGCATGTTCAGTTCAACAGCAAAACAAGTCTATAATTGTTCAGCTCAGAAATGAAAAGCTTCTTATCACGGATGTCGGTCAGAAAAAAACCACATGCAATCGCTATACCACTGCCAAATAGTACTAAATCAGTACTACCTGCACTAATTTAGGATTAGGAAGTGTATTAAACAATAACTTAAGAAGCAAAGGATGTTAAGGGAAGGAAACTGGCCAGAGACATTGTTTAATGTATCCTTGTTAGTACAAGGAAGAAATTTTCCACTGCTCAACATGTAAATTATATTCACCGTCTAATCGCACCAATTGAGGCAATCTGAGGCAATTTAAACATTCAGAAATGTTTTGTAACCAATTTATATTTGATATGCAACTCACAGCAGTACTGACATCACCTTTAAATTTAATAATATGGGTGGGGTCAGACCTAAATGTGAGCCTCCCGCTTTGATGTCTGACATAACTCATGTACACAGAGATCCTCAAAAGCTGCTTGGCTGTGCTGCTGTGGATTGAATGTCACGGCTTAATGCCACTGGGAAGAAATAGCACCATCAAAATAACTTGAGCTAGTATTTAGCCTTCCAAATATATACTAGGAAATGAGACAAAGCCTGTAAAAAATGCCAGGGTGTTGGTCAAAAAGAAAAAAGGCTGAAAACGAGTGTAGTCCTTGCGATTCAAACCCATGTTGTTTTCTCATCATTTCATTCTATCCAAACTCGCAGGACTGTCTGGACCAGTAATGATTAGCTTAACATCATTATATTCCACTATCTACACTAGTGTCTACTGGTCAAGTACTTCTTGGAAACAGGATTATTGAATTAGCTGATATAGAAGTCGAAGTTCATGCTCAAGCAAATTCTCACTAAGTAACTAGACCTTTTACATGAGAGAGGAGTGATGAAAAAATTCAAAGCTCACGTCTGGCTCTTTTTCTATTCTAAATTTCAGTACAAAAAAAGAGGGAAAGTACTGTTTTAAGCATATAGTACAAAATCTCATATTATCTTTTATTCAAAAGACATCTTTGCAGCAGACAAATTACGTCTGTGGCAACTTTTGGCAGCAACTTCTGTGGATGCAGATAAACTCTGCTCTCAAATCGGTAGCTGAATAACATTTAAAAGGTAACACTGTGTTTTCGTGGAAACGGTTTCTCAGGCTGCGGAGTTGGTCATAGAAATCTGTATAGAATGAGTATACAGAATATGGACTTTCACTGGGCTTACTCCATCTTTGACTTCAAGCTCAGACAACTCAACCAATATAGCACAGAGGTGGTTGAGCCACCAGAAAGCAGATCTTTCACAAATGGGCTCCCCTGTGCCAGTTTCAACTTCTCGTTCTTGGCATTAAAGCTCCTCTGAAGTTAACTTCAAGCTTGGGTTGGTATCTAAACAAGCTAGGAGAAAAATGCAATCAGCCACTGTCATGCCTGTACAACTGCACTCCGTTTGCTCGAACCAACATAAAACTAAGTCTTTTCAACACATCTTTCACACAGAGATAAAATATTTCAAGAGAAAAGACAAGCATTATTATTTTCTATCATTCATAACATTCCGAAATGGCAAAGGAAAAGTCAGAGACATCATCCAATATTTCCTTAAAAAAGGAACTGGACCATTGACCAGCTCCAATAAGGGAGCACCCCTCCAAGTCTGCACTTAGCATCTTTCCAGGAAGGATGCTTCTCTGTTGCTATCGAAAGCTGGTCATACACCACCATGTGCCATTGCACTATCCTGTCGTCTAGAGACTGGGTCCAGAGACTCACCCGGGTACAGAGGAAGTACCAAATGACAAGAGAAACACCGATCCAAGGAAGACTTTATGTTTTCCAAGCTCCTTACCTCATGCGGTTGAATCCCAGTCTCATTTTTCCCAAATCAAAACCTGATGGAGAGAACTCCAAGGGGAACTTTATAGGGATGTTCCTTCCTCACTCTCTCCTCTTGATTTTAATGCACGAAGAAATAAATTATGTCCCCGGAAATCTGTTCTTGAATCTCCCCAGATTTTGAATATTGATGTAAATGAAGGCTGGTATAAACAGAAGTTGCATCAAATTATTAATTTAATAAATGAAACATTGTGTTTAGACCAGAGCTAAAAATTTTGCATACATGAAAAAGAAGCAGTGAAAATAACAAAGTAATGAATTCTGCAATAACTTGAGGTCTTTATTTATGCTCTTTCAGCTAGTGTCTGAGTTTCTTCAAAGGCCTTTGAAGACTCCAGCTGGTGAGAATTATAAATCAAGTAATCCAACGCCATATATGCTTTATATTTAAGAATTACGTGAAAACAGTCCACAACGCTTTTGACTTAAGCAACAGTAGCTACAGAGTGATCCTGCGATTTTTATCCAGTCCCTGATAAATACACTGAGATCCTTGTCTACACAACCATAAAAGCAGATCTTCTCTAGTAGTAATGAAACATGATTAAATATTGGGTGACAAAGTTGAATAGTCTTATTCTCATGAAAAGGGACTTTATTCCTCAAAAAGACACAGCAAGACTATCTGAGGAGCAGCTACTAGTCAATAAAATACAAAGATCAAAATTTGAAGCCAAGACATTGTTATTTCAGACTCTGTTTGTACCTTTTAGTTTGCAAAACACAAGACAGATTATTGGCTTCATTTTAGAGCACATTTTAGGGGTGTAATTATTAAATGGTATAAGCCTACCTGGAATACACACATACCAAATAACCTAATGCAGTAAGAAAGAGAAATGATGGCACATCATGCCTGCAGGACTGTAAAGCTGCATATAATTTAGCTTCCTCTTCCAAAAGGAAAACAAAAATGTAGAAAAACTAAGCAAACACACTTTGAAAGAATTCAGCCTTTTGTGGTCAAAAATTGTTCTTTCCCTAGGCTTGTAAACACTAGAATCTCACATAAGCAAATGTTGGTTCATCAAAGGCATTTAATTGTTTACCATAAATTACAGCTGTATACATTTTAATCAGCATTTGAAGCCAAGAAAATTCTTGTTTCAAGTTAAAAAACCTAAAAATAAGATGACCATCAAGAAATACTCACTTTTAGATCATGAACTTTGACAATGCCCTTTAGTCATAAGTCAAAGAATAATAAAAAACCCCAAACCCTATGTGCTACAACTGTTTCCTGTAACATATGTTCACAATTGAGGTATTTCACTAGCACAGGATGTGCTCAGATGAAACGGAAATTGCCCCTCCATAACAGCCAGTTGAGCTCCCAAAATAAAGTGTAGATGAGTTTGCTGAACACAGTGCAGTCAAGCCTCAGGTTTCTTCTTAGGCAGAGAGGTATTAATATGCCGACAGCAGGAATGCTGCAAATAATTTGAATATTTGGCTAATATTATAGAAAGATATTCTAGAAGAAAAGGAGATCTGCAGACAGCTATTCTTGTAAAGGCTTTAGATGATGCAAGCTGGCAAACCGACTGATGCCTACCACGGTCAGTGGTCAGTAGTTTACCACCGTCTGTTTAAAGACACAGGAAGTGTGTGGCACTGGCAGCACAAAGGAGTGAAAAAGGCTGAGAGAAACTTTATCTGAGCTACATTAACCCCCTGCTGCCTCGAGTCCTCAGTGTTAGAGTGCAGCCAGCTGCACTCCCCTTTTTCTTGTCAGGCTGTTTTTCCCACTTGAAGGGCGACATCTGGAGTAGCACATCCCATCCCAGGCTCCCCAGCACCAGAGACAATCTGGAGCCGTCTGGTGCTGGGCCGCAAAGATGGTCCAGGAGATGAAGAGCACCATGGAAAAGGAGAGGATGAGAAAGCTGGGCTTGCTGGGAAAGAGCTAGCTCTGCATATCTTACGTAGAAGAGAACACACCAGACACTTCTAGTTATTCAAAACCTGACTAGAGAAAGCCCTGCATAAGCCTTGCTTTGAGCCAGGAGCTGGACTAGAGACTTCCAAAGGTCCCTTCTGACCCAAGTTATCCCATGATTCTGCTCTGAGATTGTGTGAGGTGAAGTGGCCCAAGTCCACCTTGCAGAGAGGGCAGGCATTTCACCATTGGAAGCTGGCCAAGGAAGAAGAGTGCCACCACCAAGAGCTACCTTCTAGGGGCAGACTAGTCAAACTCTCCACTGGCCAGTAGCACCAGCTGTCTGGCTAATTCGAAGCTAAACCTTTCTGATGGGCAAGATATATAGCCCTATTGCCAAAGCTGTTTCCCCTGGAAGGAACAGGACCTGCACGAAATCATCCAGTCTGACATCCCAAAACCAGAGCCAAATGTGAGGGATACCTACCTGCTTTTCACCTGGAGAGCGTCTTTTATACTAGAGAGCTGAAAATGGAAATCAGTATTTAAAAAATACTGAAGTATTTTAATGCTAATGACTTAGAAAAAAAAATCTTGACTTTAGAAATCTTGTGTCTTTACCAGCATGAATAAAATAATCCAGCTAAAATATAAAAGCAAGTTTTGATGATTCACTATCGAGAGGTTATTCAATGTGAACGTTCTAACTTTAAGTCCATGATGCAAAAATGAAAAAGCATTAATAACAACAGATACATGTGCTAATGTAGCTACCGATAATAGCAAGAGGACAGGGAGAATGCAAGGCAGGAACAACAGCACAGTACACAAAATATATGACCTATTAGAAAAGATGGAGCAAATATTCACATACATAGAAAGGCTGTTGCAAATCCAGATGGAAATAATGTGTTTTCCCTGTTTGTGATGCATGACATGAGAAAGAACAGGTTTAAACTGCACCAAGGCAAATTCAAGATTGGACACTGGGAAATGTCTTTACAGCTTTCCTGGGGAGGTGCCATAACCTTAGCATTGTTAGCAACCTTTAAGAAAACACGAGACAAGTATCTGTCAGAAGTGATATATCTACACATGTTCCTGCCTGGCAACAGGAAGATGCACTAGATGAACTTTGGTGTCCTTTCAAGCCCAATGATTTAAGACAGAAGCTTCTATATATCAAAATAGGAATAAAAAAATACCACTGAGTCTAAACTACAGCCTAAAATACAATCTGAACTAGAATTACAGCTATAAATGACAGATCAGTAATCAATGAGTTTTGGAGAAAAACAGCTAATCGTTCCTTGTGATAGTATTTGCTAACTGAAATTCATAGTAATTGCCCTGATATTAAAAGGACTATACAGGAATAAGCTCAAGGCATTTTATTACTCAGTAGTGAATAAGCAGATGAGACAGCAGCCAGTTATCAAATGGAGCCTCCATGACTATGACTTAAGACCTGAGCTGTGTTATGGGGAATGTCAGACTAAATAATCATCACTCTCACTTCTGGTCTTAAAAGACAGGTATAAACCAGGATTTCTCGTTGTCCATCCAAGACCAGAAAGACTGAAACAATTACAGTGATTGCTTGTGATTTCCCAGGATGAGAGGTTGCAGTCGCAAGAATGGCTCTGATTTACTCTTCAAGAATTTGCAGGGCAACAAAACAGAAGAATCCCAATTTGTTAGCATAGCCTTCAAGGTACAAAACCCAGCAGCCCAAAATGAACCTCTGGGTGTTAGCAAGAGGCTCCACGATTTCTACGGCAGCATGATGTTGGGCAACCAGCATCTTTTCTCTTCCTCTCAGCTATTTCAAGAGGTGACCTCATCCATGTATCTAATAAAACCATAAAAGCTCAAAAGCGTGGTGTGCTGAGCTCGCTGATGTTCTTAGCTCCGTCTCTTCATCATTACTCTCTCACAGTGCCTCCCCTTAGCAGTAAATGAGCTCGCTGAATGGGAGTTAACTTCATTACATGCCTTCGCCAGAAGCGGCTTCTGCTTCCTGTCACATTCCTGGCGGAGAAAGGCTCCCCCCGACTTCAGCGGCAGAGTTCAGACCACTGTGTACGTGCAAATTTTATTAAGGCAGTGGACTGATTTTTATCGCTCCACACGGACTGATTTTACGCGTACGTGTGTGTAACTAACTAAAATCGATGTCGCCACCGCGTTATTTTCTTAATTCTGTTGTAGCGTAATTGTCCTGGATTTCAGCAAAGGAAAAAGGCATCTATACAGGCTGTTAAAAATCAGTGTATTTGAAGGCTGGCCTGGAATAAATAAATAGTAACAAGGTGAGACCTATATAAAGGTCTCACAAAATATACAAACGTGATTAACAGAGAAATAAACCTGTTAATTTTGTGATTCATTGAAGGTGAATAAAAAGTCTCAAGACCGACAGTTAGTGGCATTTAAGCAAACGCTATTTTAAAACTATCAGATAAGAAACAAGCCCTTTAGGCAACATTTCTCATTGACTTTTCCCTAACCTCTGGCTATATATACGGCAGCGCTGTTCGCACACATAAATGCAATAAAGCAAACAGGAATTAATCGATGCCTTTATTTGTGTTTGCACAATCAGGAACAATTTTTGAAAATACAAGAGTTGCAGGAAACTCACTGAAGGAAGCAAGTATGAACGATCTCTTCCCTAAGAACATCCCCTCTTCTGTACAGCCGTTAGTTACTTTTATTTAGTTGGAAGGTAATGTGGTATATATAAACTATCTTAGTTGTCCTACCCAGCACCAGTGCCCGTACTGCAAGGCAACAAAATCAGTGCATGAAGAGAAGGCTGAGGATCAAAGCCCAGGTATGATTTTTCCCTCTCTAACTCCAGTCAAACAGCTTATTATTTTCTTCTCTTTCCCTTGATGCTCTCTCCCTCGATGCTCTTTCCCTCCTTCATATTTGCTTTATTTATCCCTTGGGGTTTGGGGTTTTTTTTCCTCTTTTTCTTTTGCTATTACTGGTAGTTACTGTGAAAATGTACATTTTTCTTCCCACAGGGATCTCACTCCATGCACATAGAAAGCATTAGTTAGTACTGCCAAAACCATCTCTGTAACTAGAGTTTGGCCAAGGGACACAGAATGCCAGCAAGGATTAAATGCCCATGAAACCTCAGCCACATCTTTAAAAAGATGCTTACTAGAAATTAAATGTTTTAATTGGGAGAAAAACTTGACTTTTGGTCTGCTTTTGAAAACTAACCAGTAAGACTGGTAAAACTGCCTTCTGGTGGGAAAGTGTGATATCGACCAAGTATACATTTCCCTTGAAATCTGATTTTTTTACAAAAAATGCTAAAAGTTTTTAAAATTTCCCTTGATTTTTAAAATCAAAATACTTTGGTTTCCCCAGATTTAAAGGCAGACTCCAGGGGCATTTTTCAGTCAAAAGGTTTACGTTTATATAGCGGTCCCTACCTTTTAGGGAAAGAAAATATTCTTAGAGGCAATAATTAATTAATGGTCTTATTTTGTTGCAGTGGCTCAGGCATGGTCTCAGCTGAACCTCATATAAAGGGAATAAATGCTTCCAGTTTTGGTCCAGTATTTTTAATCCTTGGTTTTTTATTTTTTTGTTCTGCCCTTTTATCCCTGACTTCCAGCTGTCTGGTTTCTGCCAGGGATTGGTAACGACAATCACAGCAGTTCACTGGCCTAAACGGACATTCAAACAATTTCCAAAATGCAAAGGCTCTCTACCAGCTAAAGGAGAAAAAAACAAAACACCAAAACCCAAACAGACACCCCACCGGTTCCCAATGTAGATATTAGCTCACTGGTTACAGTTTGGAAATCCCTGCCCAGCCTGGACACGCTGAATCAGCACATCCTTCAGCTGCCTTGGCCACGACTCCAGGCTTCGAGCACGTCTCCAAGCCTGATTCTGCCCCAAAGCAGAGCCCGTGTAGGACAGGGGACTGAAAGGCAGATTTCCTGTGCGATGGATGAAGTGACGACCAGCCAGAGAAGCGGGAACAGCCACAGCAGCTGCAGTTTAAAAAAAGAAAGGGCTCGTGATTAGTGGATGTGGGCTCCACACCCCGACAGGGATGCTCGAGTTTGATCTATCTTTGAGGCTCTAGAAGTGTCAGCGTAAAATAGCGTATGATCAACGGAGTCCAAGCAGGCAACTTGTGTGTTTAATCAACAGCTGCAAATAATAACAACAATTTGGCAGCGTTAATAGCTGCGTATCTGGCAGCTTAGAAAAAAAGTGTGAATGATTTTACAAGTTGCTGCTCAGATGCAGCGACAGCGCTCAGCTGTCCAGGTCACTCAACTGGACATTAAGCCCTGTTGCACCACCCTTCAAGAGAGTAACGCGAGCCCACGACTAAACACGAGCCTGATAAAAAAATATTTGAAAAAATGCACTAATATTTTGCTACACTTGAAGAGCTTCACATTTTATTGGAAATTTTACACAAATAATAAAAAATAAAAAAATATTTGCAGGGTGGGTATGGATAGGTACATGGTCAAACTCCGACGATTTGAAGCAACGCATAAATCAGGATTTTGATCTTGCTCTTCCTCTTCTCCATGCAAGTTTCCCAGTCATGTGAGAGGATGTAAAATATCAGAGAACATATAGCCCCCGTAGAGAGTAATGCCCCATTTCAATCGGCACGCTAAATTTTAGACAGTCTTATGACATCCGCAGACCTGTTTAGAATGTTTTAACTTGTACGTACTTAGGTCTTGGTCCTCTAAATAAATTTATCAAGTGCAGCGTTTGTCCTTTTAGGGACACAATCCTTTTATAAAGCCTGCCAAGACAAATTTTGCTAGTTTGCAAAACACTTGAGAAATAATATCAGCATCTCCAGGAATTGGCAGAGATTCGTCCATCTGTGACGCAGATATAAGACCTCGCAGAACATACAAAACCCAGCTCCCTGTCAGCAGATGAAGAGTAATAAAAGATAGCTCTCTGGAGGAATGGCGGAGAAGGAAATCCATAGCATTCACAGACCTCACTTCAAATCTCCATCAGAAATGAAAGAAGGTGAAAAAAAAAAAATCCACGAGATTGGCTTTAAAATCAGGAGATTTGAAATATGAATAAATTTGGAGTTATTTCTCTGCCGTTGAGATTTTGAGCCTCTAGAGTGTGCTCCAGTCATATTTTCAAGCATTTCCTTAGAACCTGGAATGTGTAGATGCTTTATTCCCTATGAAGGCTGAGACGCATTCGTAAGGCTCATAATTCAGAAGTTGAAGCCGTCAGAGAAATGCAAAGTTTTTTAAATAAAATCCTAAAATTACAGGACTAGCAACGTGGTAGACTATTCGAAATGTAACAGGGGAGAAAATTACCGAAGTGAGAGCGTGCCTGGAGATGCATAAGCATTTCTGAGAAGATCAAGGAAAATTTCTAGTGGTGCCAAGGAACATAAACTCCAACATTTGGAGGAGAACTTAGCAGGTCAGTTGATATACCAGTTCACTTATCTCCTCAATAAGCATTAATAGCAACCACCTGCAGAAAAAAAAAAGAGACTTTTCATGTTTTTCAACACTTTACAGCTTTACAAGTTCTGAATTGATCCCTCAAATATAAAGAGGACAGGCTTGCAAAAAGTTTCAGATTCGCTTTCCAATAATTCATTCTCAGATGCTTTGATTTGCCCTCCAAGGCTCTTCCCACATTATTTTTAACAGTTTCAGGCACTTCCCTCCAATACCTAGGGCCAAAGACTTCACTTTTAAAATGTTTTTAAACAACCATAGAATACAGAACTGCCCAGGTTGGAAATGACCTTGAAAGATCATCTTGGCCCAACCTTTTGTTGGGAAAGGGAGCCTTGATGAGATTATCTATCATCCTGTCCGATCACATCTAGAAAATCTTGACGGGGATTGTACCCCAACCCTGGGGAGGTTGTTTCAGCGAACGATTGTTCTCACTGTAAAATAAGATATTTCTTATATCAAGTTGAAAACATCTCCCAGTGCAACTTGTACCAATTGCACCTTGACCTCTCCACATGGCCCCTTGAGAAAAGAGAGCCTCTGTGTCCTCTTTGTAGCCACCCTTTAAGTGGTGGCCGGAATACTGTGATGAGGTCCCCCCTGAACCTTCTCTTCTCATTGGAGAAGAGATATAATTCCTTCAGTCTGTCCTCATAGAGCAGGTTCTCCAGCTCATCGATCGTCTTTGTGACCCTCCTTTGGAGCCTCTCCGGCCTGTCCACATCTTTCTTGATTTGTGGGGACCAGGACAGGACACAGTACTCCAGATGCTACTGGACAAGTGCTGAGTACAGTGGGATGGTCACGTCTCTACCTCTGCTGGTCGTGCCCCTGCAGATGCAGCCCGTGATCCCGTTTTACTTGGTTTTGCAGTAAGATGTTGCTGACCACCAGCTTCCTGTCCACCAGGACCTCCAGGTCCCTTTCAGCAAGGCTGCTTCTCAGCCACACAGACCCTAGCACCGGGCTCTTGGTTATTCTGTCCCAAGTGCAGGACTTTGTATTTGTCTTTTGTGCTTGTCTTCGTTAAATTTCATACTTTTCTTGCTGGTTCACTCTTCCAGCCTATCCAGGTCTCTCAGTAAGACATCTCTCCCTTCTGACATGTCCACCTCACCACCCAGTTTGGTGTCATCAGCAAATATGGTGAGGGTGCTTTCAGTCCCATCATCCAGATCATTTATGAAGATATTGAACAGTGTGGAGGCCAGTGTCTGTTCCTGGGGATTCCATTTGTGACAGGCTTCCAACCTCGGTAAAAACCATTGATCAGCACCCTCTGAGTGTGACCTGTTAGCCAATTTCCTACCCAACTCACACCATCCAGGCTGGATGGGGCTTGGATCAACCTGCTCTAGTGGGAGATGTCCCGGACCATGGCAGGAGGGTTGGAACTAGATGATCCTGGAGGTCCTTTCCAACTCTAATCATTCTATGATTCTAAGTGTGGGAAACAGGAAGTGTCCGCTACACACTGCTCTTATTAAGACTCAAAGATGGCCAGTTTATTTTCTACACAGAGTTCTGAACCCACACTTTTTAAAAATGGTCATTTTTCCTATTGTATGCAAGTTGATAGTATAGCACTTCAGATTCTCATCGAGCTCCCCATGTCACACGGTCAGTAAGCTTCAACAAGCATTGTGAATGTTTTTGTCCTCAGCTTGGCCTACAGCCAAGTGTCTAAAACACTCTTGTGGGCAGTAGATGTATGTCTGACTTCTCAGTGTGTACCCGCATCTGTGGCTTGCGCTGTAACTTCCAAAAATCAAGGTACTGAGATTTCCTCTAGTGGCCTGGCAATAGTATGAATTGCGATCAGATCATTTTTTTCTGTAACTTAAACCTATGGATATACCTATTAATGAAGGTACTATTTAACTTAGGTCAGTAAAGGACGAAGAAAACTCTTCCTTTCTTGCATAATATGAAAGAATAAAAATTCAGCCACCCCTTAAAAATGAGATATACTCAAATCTGGCCCCAGGTAATTGGTGAATTGTCACATATGACTCCCCGACCATAAGATATAAGTCACCCAGCCCTCACCCAGATAACACTCCCACAGATTTGTTCTGGAGATTTACTTAAATGCTCACATCGTTATTTGTGTGTACACACTATACAGTGCAGAGACGTGCTTTCAAGCAGGCTGGAAGGGAGCCAGATTTCCTCATACAGTATGGAAACACAGATTTCCCGAGGGAAGAAAGCTATTGCCCAGAGTCTGACAAACTCTGTTCCAGATGCAAAAAGCCGTTCAAGAGCACACAGGTGTGGCAGAGGGGCCGGGAGAGAATCATAGAATCATTCAGGTTGGAAGAGACCCTTGGGATCATTGAGTCCAACCATCAGCCCTACTCTACAAATTCCTCCCCTACACCATATCCCCCAACACCACTAAATGACTCTTAAATCAGGGATGGGGACTCAACCACCTCCCTGGGCAGCCTATTCCAGTGCCTGACCACCCTTTCTGTAGCCATTGTGATGGCTTCAATGAACGACGAACAAGGAATGGCAAAAATATCATGGCAGAGACACAGGCAGGAAAGAAGGCCACGTGACTCTAGTACTTCAGGGTGCGTGGCAAATTGCTAACAGACTCTCGTACAGAAAGAAATTAACAGGAACTGGCAATGGCTTCCATTTTCCCATTCATACCCCGTGCAGTGCTCCATCAGAACAGCAAACACAATGCCTCAGCTCTAAACCAGTACACAATAGCCCCATGCCAAGGCTGTCGATCTCGGAGAGCCTTTAGCTTCTGCAGTCTCTTGATTAGGTCCCTGATTAGGCCTTTTTCACAGCGCTAACACAAAGACATACTTTTCTACCCAGCGAGTTAAGCTATGTCCTCCCCTTCCGTACACCCGCGGCATAAGCTTTAAATACAGGAAAGACAAGGAGCTTGAAAACACTTCTGAAGCAAGCACCATAATTCAACACCATTGTGAATTTCATTATTTAAAGAAAATACTATTAATAAGCAAAACTCATGTTGCTCATGAGACTGTGCCTCGGCTAATGTTTAGTCAAAGTAATTTTTAGCTGTGCTAAAAGAGAATAGAAAACAGGCTGGTAAATACCAGAAGGCTGGCATTGAGTTCATGGGGCATTTCACACCGGTACAATGTACAAAGAACCTAAAAACCTGTGCTTTTATGAAGCAACTAATGAGGAGTGCTGCTGAATGCACACTGCTAGCAAGCTCACTCTTTGACTGACCTTGTAATCATCAACTACAGAAACACGTGTATGCCGTCAAAGAATACATCCATAGAGAATGAAGCTGAAAAAAAAAAGCTAGAGCATATGATTTTGGCCACTCTAAAAAAAGACAGAGTTTAAAATACTCAGGAATTATAGTGAAAAGTATAAGGAGGAATCGATGTGAAAGCATGATGGCATTGGGCCCAAAAAAAAAGAGATAGATGACTTTTCAGCCCTCAGTTGCCAAAACAGTCTTGGTAGCCAGTGAAAATAATTTTTACCTGATAGCTGTTTATTACAACTTGTAAGTGAACCATCCCAACAGTCTCTAACCAAGCCTCTGTGGGAATTCCATGGGAATTACTGTTGCATTTGGTGTTGCTTCTGCCGGAGCATGAGCTACCTAAAGGTGAACTTTCCCTTTGCCACAAAAAAAAAAAGGCAATCTTCAGAAGGTGGTGGAATGCACTGATGATGTGGTACGAAGCCTGAGTATTGCCTCTGTTTTGTACTAGCTCATGCTCCGGGGTGTGCAAGTACCTGTAATGTTCTTTTCAGGGCACGGCAACCAACAAGCCAGTTCCTTCAGTTTCTCATCTCACAGAAAAAACACACCATCCCTCTCTCAGTTCATTACTCCCCACCTCTGTTTTCTTTCAAAGCTGAAGTCAACTTCTTTCTTACCCTCATGAAAAACCCATACAAATTCTGCAGCTGAGTTGCCTTGACTGATATGAACCTCCATCCATTTCGTAATATTATCCACTAAATTGCTTGTAAGTCTTTACCACAATTTGCTGTGCTTTTATCTAACATGCCAGGCAACTGTTTTAAACCTCCTTGATTCTTAAGTTCAGACAGGTAAGACTTCAACAGATACGAGCAAAGGCAGGTCATATGTAAAGTACAGACCGGGTATTAATGAGAATTTCTAGCTGTGGGAAAATGTAGGGCAAAAGTCTTGACCTAATTATACATATATATATCTCCTTGCTGCAATACATGTTTCCTTGCCAAGCTACAGGAGCATAGGTCGCTGCCTTTCCCCTGAAAGCCTCCAAAGAGCCAATCAGGTTCCTAAGCATGACTACAAGAAGTCAGACAAACCGTCCTCACTCATTCACGTGATGACTTCTGTATTTTGAAAGGTGGTTTTGTGACAACAAAAATGTCTCCAGTTCTTGCAGTTGTTGCCGAATATGACAAAAGCCTAAGAAAATAAGTTCAATTTTCTACTAAAGCGCACGTGAAATTCTGTTCTAAAGGCTACGTATTTTTATCTCAGCAACTGTATTGTAGGTTTCTCCAACTTCCTGAACTAATTTTGTGAACTGTGTTTTGGTTTCTTACTAGATATTCACACCAAAAAGAGCGTGACTTTTCTAATATGCTGATTACTTCATGATCTCCCTCTCCTCAACCCTCCCGTAACTGCCAGTCGCTCTAAACACACCAAAGCAGCCATATGTTGACGCAGAATGTTTCTTCATTAAAAAGCTCTCCTTTCCTCTAGATTGACTGCAGGCACAGAAGTTCAGCCCAAAAAACTCGTTCAACGTTTGTGTCTAGACAAACACTCTTCAACATATCCTGTGTCCATAGATGGGCTTTGTGCTCTCCACGCTCCTGACCATCTGTTGGGAGGGCAGGATGCCCACTGATAAGTTAGTCAGAATCTGTGTCCGTTGCCAAAGGAAGGGGATATATAGTCCCGCAAGTGACATCTGTTTCACCAGAAGCCCTTTTCTCTCTGAACAATGTTTCTGTTTCATCTCAGCCACACGTGTTAAGAAAAGACAAACTAATGAAAAACCCCAGAAAGTATGGGAAGGGAAACGTAATGATGGTCAGCATTAGGGTACGTTTCACACACCTACGGAGAATCCTTTTAGAATCAAAATGATGGGAATATTGGAAAAAAATAGTAGGTGCTTTGGCTCTATAAGCAATCTCATGCCAAATGAAGTCAGCAAGGGATAAAGTGAACCACAAAGGACTCACTACAACTTAGCCCAAGACAACAGCTGTGCTCTTCAAGAGAACACTGGAGGGAAAGGCACAACTGAGTGATTAATAAGATAGCGCCTTTTCATGTGGATGAAAGACAGAATAGAGACCAAACTATTACATGCTCTTAAAAAAATCTTACTGATTCAGTGAGACATTTCAGGGTTTGTGTGTGTGAGGAGGGACACCAACTGATGCAGGTTGTCTGTCTTCTGCTTGTAGCCTTAGTGTGTTGAGCCAAATCGGCACGTCTAGAAGCTGAGTCCATAACGTAGAGCAAAAACTGTTCAACCCACTAATATTAACGAGATTCCTGCCAAAAAACACAAAGTCTCTGACAGTTACATCCCAACCAGATTTGAGAAGTATTACCAACAAATGGGAAAAAGAAACGTCAAACACAGAAAAGAGGCAGAGATTGTCAAGGAGTCATTAGTTCTTAGACAAGTAGAGTATGATTCATTAACTGTTACTCCTAGAATGGTCAATGAAAGAATATAATCCAACAAGATACAAAATTGCTATCGAAGCACCGTTGACTGTATTCGCTGAATCATTTGCACATTAAGCACATACCTCACATGTAGAAATCTATACTGTAAACATCTACATTTAGCTCTGAACCTTGTGCTGACTCCCACTATAAGAGTTCTGAATTGAGTTCAGACACTTGATGTGTGTTTCATCCAAACCTGTAGCTGGGTTAAGGGTAGAGCCACACAGTCACACCAAAGAGACTGGAAATGCTCCTGAGCTTCTCAGCACAGGATGCAATATCACTTTTTTCCCATCCAACACCTTCCTTTTCCATCCTTACACCTCTTTTGGGCCATTGGTAAAAGTCCTGCCTCCCTTTCCCCGGAGATTTTTGGTTCCGTTGCAATCCCATCTGAGTTGGAGAACAGCTGCTGAACCACTATGGTCAGTGGACCAAGGTGAGCCAAAAATGACTGAGGGTGACCCTAATACGGTTGGCTGCAAATTATAGAAATTCAGCAGCTGCTACGTAAGCAGCTGAACCATCACTGCACTGAGTGAGGGTGGAAAACTGCACGTCATGGGATGGAAAGGACAGCTGGGAGCAGAAAGTGGCAGAGCCATCACTAAGTGAGCATTGCCACTTGTGAGTCAGCACCCACACCACTCCTATTCTTGACACACTCCTCTTGGAAACATAGTTCTGAGAGACAGGATTTCCCTTTTACATTTCCAGCAGCACATCATCTGTATAATAGTAACTATAAAATCTAGGTAACACGTATAGTGTGCAAGAATTACCTCAGTATTGCGAGAAAAAAATCATAAAGCATCATACAAACTCCTGACAGTTATGGGTTTTGCCATAATATAAGACACAGGGGAAAACTGAGTTACTCTCATTTAAACTGCCTGGCAGTAAAACCATGGAAAACTTGAATAAAACTGAGCTAATACTTCTAGGAAATAGCTAAATATGTCCCAAATCTAGTATGTTGAATTGAACTTGAATAATGGAATTTATTACACAAGACCTGCCCTAGCGGAGCTCTTTAGCATTTTGTCACAATGGTCCCAATAGGTGGCTAGAGGGGAGAAACATGAAGTTAGACTCAATCATTGGGATTTTTCCTTCCTAATTCTCGTTTCCAGAAGACATCCCATTCCTTTGAGACTCTAGCACTGTGCCCACCCCCAAACCGTCTGCTAGCTACACCTCCCTTCAGAAGCTTTGCTCCTAAATTCACTATAGGCCGGGTCCCCGATTATCCTTACGATCCCCCAATGAATTTCTGAATTCATATCCCTCTTTTAGTTTAGCTTTTCTGCCAAAACCGAAAAGTTTAAATACACTCTTTTCATCCTAAGCCCTATACCTTTTCAAAAGCATGCATATTCCCAGACAAGGTTGCAAATACATATGGTACATGCATAACTTTAACTTCTGAGGTCATGCTCCTCAACATATTTAGCCTAGAACCTTTAAAAAACATCAACCGTGGCATAAAACCTTCTTTTTTCTTTTTTTTTTTCCTAGCATTTTTAGTGAAAACTCACGATTGAACAGACATTGGCGTTAAATCGTAAAGATTTTAGTCGTTAGTCAAGGATGAGACAGACTGGGCAGGGCAGGGATTCTCATCACTTCTGCTGGTGTCTTTTGCCATTCCTGTTGTTACACAAGAGACGAACTTGATTGCTCAGTCTGGTACCATCGCTCCCATACAGGGCAGAAAGACCTTCAGAAGAGGAGGAAACGTGACGGAGCTTCTTTTCCTTTGGAGAACAGCCATCACCAGTGAGATATTAGGCATCCACAAGGTCAAGGTCACACAGTAAAAAAAAAAAAAATCAGAACTGTGATTTTTAAAAGTTAAAAATATTCCTGCTTGATTCTGACATACAGGTCGACAAGTAATTGTTTAGGTTACGATTTATGAAACATGAATACCAATCATAAATTGCCTTAAGCTGAGAAAACAGGTTAATAAATGCTACCTCATAGCGCCAAAATTTCATATGATCTTACACTTGTAGAAAGCAAAGAACTATTGCTTTGTGTAACTGTGTATATCATAACTCCCTGGAATTCATTCAATACCAATTTGCTTATAGCACCAAATTTTGGGGTTATTTCAGCCAAATGGCTCTTGTCCACACACAGGGCTTTATTTTCCTAGCATTTCACTGAGAAAAAACCAAAGCATTTTCCAAACATACAATAGACTCAGAGCTTGTGCTTTCGTTTGTCTGTTCTTTTTTTTTCAGCGGTAATTTGCCTTATGATATGAATATATTAGAGCTTTAGTATCAAAGATTTTTCATAGTTGACGCATTGGAGAAACACGTAAGCATTTGGTTACGTACTTCTATGCCCCTGGTTTTGTACTAGCTGAGCACCTCACACAAATGATACTTTGCCTCACAAACCTTGGGGAATGAGGGATTCCCAGCAATTCTCCTAGAATTTATTTTCCCAATGAATATGGATCTAGGCGCAGACCCACAAAAGTTTTTAAGAAAGTAACTGCTAACTGTAAAATGCCCCATAAAGCTTGCTAGGTCTAATTTCACAAACTTCTTCAGACTGGCAGCACCAAAACTCAATAAAACACATTTTCTTCCCTCCCTAAAACGTACGTTTATCTGGAAGAGAAAGTCTGGTCGATACAAAGAATATCTGCATGTAAGGATATTAGATTTTGATACAAGAATGTCTCTTCTACAGCTGGAGTGAGAGCATCTGCTAGATGCACGGAGATGCCCCCAGGTTAACAAGCTGGTTTGCGCTGCCTAAAGCTCTTGCTTTCACGGCAGCGTTTACCCTCAAAACCTTCTGCTCAGAACTGTATGATTTCAGAAAGTATTCTAATATGCCTAGCTGATAGAGGAAAATACACTGCACATAAGGCAAGGGCTTCACAGGAACAGACAATATACCTGAATTTTGGGCTGCAACCATTTCTTAAGTCCAGCTGACACAGGTATGCAATAAAATTACAAATCTAATTAACAAAGTTAGTATTTTAGTATAAAGCTGTTCTGTTATTTTGGTGAGGTCAGTGAAAATTCACTGCATTCCAATTGGATTAGGACCTGGATTTAGATATTGCAGAAGAGACTGCACTGGTGCAAGACAGGCTGGTGTCTGTAGGAACTGAGGGTGTTCAGTAGGTTTTTAGCAGAGTTTAGCTGATTTAAATGATGTCTAGCCTCTACTGTGAATGGTAAAAAATATGTTATGCTTCTCAAGATTAAAGTCTTGTAAAAAGAAAAAGGAACAAATATCCACTTATTATAGTATAGTCCCAAAGTAAATGATAAAAAGAGACAACACTCCTCTGGAGGGGAATTCACGAGAAAAACCACTGATTAACTTCCACCAGAGTGTCAGGCTGTATGTTCAGTATCATGCATATGATATCTGAAAGCTTTCCAGGGCACAAATAGTACTCATAATCCTGCAAATACGTATGAAAAGTCTCTCTGTACAAAAAAAGATATTTATTTTTAGCAAACCAGTAGTTTACTGTTGAAGCAAAAGGTTTCAATCAAGCAAATTAGACAGTCAATATGTCAAAGAGGAAAAAGAAACAGGGAGACAAAAAGTTTCTTGTTTGGATGATTTTCCAGATGATGGCATTACAACATTCTCTTCCAGATTCTCCATTTAACTATTACACAATCCAGTTTAAAAATGCTTTCCTTACTGTTTTGAATAAAATAATTTCTAATTGCATATTCAGTGTAATCCTAGTTAATAGGAACAAAAAAATCCACATAAAGTACCTTTAAGGCTGATCTGCCATAAGCTTCCATAAACAGTGGACGGCAGTGATTTACACCTAGGGAAAATCTTACTCTACTTCTTGTTTATTAATATGGAAGTGCTGACCTAGGTAAAAAAAAACCCATAGCTATGACTACAAATTCACCTAGCAACAGGAAATTTCTTGAAAATGAATGCAGGTAATTCTAATATAATCAGTTCAGTTCTGTTGTTATGTGAGGATACATTGATACTTTTTGACAGTTTTTGTAGAGTTTAGGTACTAGAAGGAATGTAATACTTTAAAATGTACGCTCTTCCAAGCAGTCCATTCTCCTATTTGATCCTCCTTCAACATCATTACATTCCACTTCTCTAATAATGCATATTTATTTTCTTCAGACTATACTGCGGTTGCCAAAATTCTTGACTTTTACACTTGTTAAGATCAAAGAACTTGCACAATTACATCAGTCTGGGACCTATGGCTGATTTCAGTTTCAAGGAAGTAAATCCATGTTTTTGCAGAAGCATTAAAAAATAAGCTTTTGCTTCAAGTCCCAGTCAAATATGTAGTGACAGAGGTCTGGCTGTGGTTCTTGACAACTGAGGTGGCTTCCTTCAGAGATACACAGAGAGTTGTTTTTTAAATAAGACTTTTACATCCCATCATACAGGGAAATGAGGAATGTTAACTGTGAAACCACTGTTATTCTGTTATATTTAATCCATTATCTTTCAGAATCCTGCACATATAAAGACTTATTTCCTATATAGCAGCAGATTATTTGTGACAAAAATAATCCCACATACATATTTTGTCTCCCTTATTCCAGTGCTCAGAATAGTAATCACTGTTCTACCAGCATCGCTTTCAGAGGGAAGAAATTCTCACTCACTTGCTTTTAACTGATTTCCTAATCCTCTCCTCTTTACTTCATTACAGAGATTGTCTCCTTTGCTAGATGCAAGATAGAGAACATTCATTAAAATGGAACGTAAAGATCTATGATTATGCCTGAAACAACTGAGAATTATTGCTGCTTACATCACTTCAAATATAAACTTACAGAAAGATTATGCTGAACTCTTGTAAAGTGTGATAACTTTAATTATGTTCTCTACAAGTATGTTGTTTCATTCAACAAAGCTGTTTTCTCAGATACCGAGACACCATCTGACTTATTGATCTTATTTAAAGTGACATTGTAAATAATTTTTCCATTTCAAGAAAAATGACATTTTTTAAAGTCTTCTCTTTAATTGGGGAGAAAAAGCAAAAATCTCTGTAAAAAGAAAAATACTTCAAGACAAAGCTTAAAACATGAAAATAAAATTAAGCATCTTGTGTAATAATTTTAAAACATTTAATTTTTAATTCAATGTTTTGAATAATTTAATAATTTTTAAATAAAAGTTCATTTGAAGGAAATCGGATTTTCATCTAAATGTTATATTTCCAGTTTCAAAGCAAAGAAAACACATTCTGAATGGAAAAAAAAAAAAAACTCAAACACATTTTCAGTCAAAAATTTGGGTTTTTCCCCTAATTAATTGGTACTTTTGATTGAAAATTTAATAAGTTCTCACATTAGTCCAATGGCCTGAACTCTTTCCCAAAATAAATTTTTATATCGTCTTCCTGTATCAGCTGGAATAAGAACTATTACTAATCCTGTCTTTCCTTTTCTCAGACTCTACCTGCTATTCCAGCAAGAATCTGTCTCACTTCAAAATCCCACTTTCAGATTTACATTTTCCTAGAATAGACTTTCCAAGTCCAAGGAAGAGAATAAACCACAGATGGCGCATTTTGAAGTAAGACTTTGCTTATCTGTTAGATGTCATACGTGACTGAATTTACCAGAAAGTACACATTTAATGCATTTTTACCTTCAATTAATGTTCTAGGCAGAGAGCAATGAAATGAAATTTGTAGAATTTTTCTATACTTTCAAGAAATTATGGTGATCCTTGGCCTTGATGTTACCTTTAGTGGTTAACAACCCCACTAGATAGATGGCTGTCCAGGTGCAACTGTAGATAATGGTATTCAGTGTTACTGAGTATACAGAACTTTAAAAATTATGACTGAGGCTTATGTTTATACATAGCCTTTGGGTTAACCAGATGGGGTTTTTTTAATATACTTAATTCAGTTGATACAAACTTCAGTGAGCTAATCTATATAAAATAAATATGCTGACATCTGCTCAGGATTGTGAGGGTTAATCAAACTCTAAAACTGGTAAGTGCCATTGTGTATCAGCAAAGAGGGGAAGAAATCAGACCGAGGTATCATTGGTGTTTCTCCAAGTCGAATTTGAAGTCCAGGAGCAAAGGATGGGGATACCTCAGGTTTGTGCCTGGAATGCACACAGTTCCCAAGGATCACATTTTAATGGAAATTATATATTACAAAAAAAATAATCACCTAGCATTCATTTAGAAAGCAGTTCTACTAGGAATCACATTTCAGAGGATATGCTGTTGATTACAGTTTAAGGCAGAATTTAGAATACAGATTGGAGCTCTGAGCAAGAGCTCAGAGGGCTAGCAAATATCAAGAGTGGGTTGACTAGGGGATAGAGACTGAACATCACAAGTTTATTCCTGTATGAACTGACAGATGTAGCATTTTAATTCTGAAGATTTGGTAAAATCAGAAATCTGACAGAATGAAAAAAATTCTCTGAGTGAAAACATTTATAAGGTTAAGTGTTCCTCAGAAAGTAACATTTCTTACTAAGTAGAAGAAAAATTATTACAAACATATAGCTCCATCTATGTATTATATATAGATATAATTAATTGTAATATATATATTATAGCTTGCATTTTGAACGCAGTATTACAGCAGCATTTGCAAAAGAGACAACCACAAGATGGCTCCTTTCATAGGATGCTAAAATAGAAATCTATTCTGATAACATAGGCTCCTTAGTCTTTTCACTCCCTTTAATGAACAACCGAAACACAGGCACCATCCTCTTTGACAAAAAGAAGGTGTTTTACAATTGCTCTATTCAATCATGGTTTGGGGAGGAGCATGCTTTTGTTCTTAAATGAGTAAGGACTAAAACACTCAAATGCAAGCATCTAATCTCACCGAACAGGGTGCACTTTTCAACAACACTTGTCAGGCTCAGACACAGCCATTCCACACTCTTCACCTTCCTCAAGATTTCTGTTTGCTCTTGTTGCAAGAGGATGCGGTGTTTTCACCTTTAGTAAATATTTTTTTTCTATGGAAAGATTTCCAGATTATTGATCTGTAAAATTATTACATGCCTCATTAACTCCATATCAAGCCACGGATTTCTTTGTTGTTTCATTTAATATTCGAATAAATATTACATAAATGTACCACTTCGAGCTTCCACCGAAATGCAAACCTAAACAGTACACAGAGTAATTATGGGTAATGGGGTTCTTCACATAAGAAAAACTGGTTTGGTGTTAAAGGTTTGTTACCCTCAATTACATGGATTCCATACCAGCGGCCATGAATTTCTGGAATCGCACCTCCAAGCCCACCTTACAGCTCAAAATACCCCAAATCACACCACCAACCACATGTTCGTGTCACTTCCCCCATCACCAAGCAGCGGGCTGCGGCACGGCAGCTACTGACCACTGCATGACAGCAGAGGAAGACAGCAGCTCTAATGAAACGTCAGGAGGAATCCAGGGAGTCACCGTGTGAATTATTTAAACAGGAACTTGAGCAAGACTCCTCCACATATTTGTGCACTTTTTCAGATAAAAGCTATTTACTAAATGCAAGCAGTCAGGAATTCAGATTTATATGTTTTAAGTGGAGATATCATGAACTTCCAGCAGTCCTGTAACTCTGCCGAGAACTTCTGCTTTGGAAGACGAGGACATCAACGGGCCTTTTGATTGCTGTGGTTCAAGCTCAATATTAAAGGAAAATGGAAATGGTTTGGTATTGATTTCTTACAGAACTATGGTATTTTTTCCACAATGCTGGTGCTTTGTCTCTCAAGAAATGTTAATTTTCACTTAGAACTGGTAAAGAATGTGGGACAAAGAAGGGCAGCTTGTCAAAAAGCCAACAACTATAATTAACTCCCTTACATTTTAGGCCCTAGACGTCTCAGTTAAACGTGGCCCACATGACTCACGTGTATCAAGAAAAGAATAGTTGCATAGAGACAGAATTGACAAAGCTTTACGAAGAATAAGGTCACTCTTCCCAGGCTCATAAAACATGGCAGCTTTACAACCGTAGTGTAACAAATCTGTTTTTATTTATTTCCCAGAGAATTACTCCGTTTCCCAAGTAGCAAAGTTTTTATCAAAAAAAAGAAAAAAGAAAAAAAAGACTTCTGTATGCATGAGTAAGTAGTTTTCTGATGAAATCTTGGTTTGCCTTGAAACCCAACCCTAGTTTATTTAATATGTGAGATAGCTTTCTCCAGAGAAGGCAGTCAGAAGTGGGGGATGGGAAAGGGAGAAGTTGGCTCTGGCTACAGCACGCAGCTGCTCTTTGCTACTAGCCTGCAATGGAGTAATACATCAGTAATTATTTGAAAGTCAGACAGATTCCCTGCTTTCCTTGCCAGGCAAAACTCTGAGAACTGAGGACTGGAAAAGAGGATAAAAGACTTTCAGTTTACTGTTTTTCCACTCATGCCTTTTTTCCCATGTTAGCAGCTGCTGCTGCTACTAATTTTCTGATCTTTGTCCCTTCAGAGGCCTCAGAGACTATGCAAACTTAGTTCTAGCACTTGAGCGCTAGTGCTTTTAAGTTTATTAAGTTAATTTTTACAAAATGTTGCAGCTGTTTCTGCCAATAACTTCCATCTGAAACAATAATGTTTATTTCCTCTTCTGTTTTAGGAGCGATCACAATGCAACACTAGGTCATCACTGAAGAAAGGTAAAGACAGCAAAACATCCAGATAAGAACAATATACTTCAAATGGTACATCACCACTGTGTGTACAAATAACATCACTCATTTGTGGTGTAATTTAAGCAAAAATAGGAATTAAACCTAATCTTTAACTAGTCCCTGAAAATGATGACTCGGACTCTATTGACACTAGGAGAATGATGGAAAAGTTCCCAGCACTGCTAAAATAAATTCATGGCATCTAAAGAAATGTTGTATTTTCACCACAGTTCACTGAGAGTGTCAAGAAAAAATAGTAATTTTTAGAATAGGATTATATATGATGTTTGGATATGTTTGTCCTTTTGCAGACCTCCCCTCCCCCCCCACCAAAGATTCGAGATAGGAAAATAAACTGAAACACAAGTGGCTAGCTAGTGCAATGTCCCAAATATCCAGAACTGGATTTCAGGCATAATATAGGAGGCAGCCACCAATTCTGTGACAACCTCCTCCAAAGACAGGAGGTTTTAAGTGATTCGGGACCAGACAAAACGTGAGGAACTCCTTATGTGACTGGGCACATCCATGAACGTAGCATTGACAGAGGATTCACGGGTCAGGAAGTAGATGTCCGATGCAGGCTAAGAAGCCTTCAGACTCCCAAGATCCATGTTAGCTCAATGCAGACATGGCAGAGGACCGGAGAGGAAAAAAGGGCAAATATGATTTGTTTGTATCAGAATGGCACAGAGAAGAAGCTGAGTACATTACAGTTATGTAAGCCAGCAAATTCTTTTTCACAAAACATGGCTTTAAAATAATTTGTTTACATTGTGATTTTCTATTTCCTAGGCTCCACTGGGTATTCAAGATTATTCTCTACAACTATTCATTTACAGACCATTTTCTTTCTCAACCTTTAGCCAAAAGAGAAGATAAAAGCAAACTTAGCTAAAATAAAACCAATCTCTTCTTCAACCTCACTTTGCTTATATACTCTTCTGTGTCTTTTTCTGCTTCTTAGGGGAAATTTAGTTCTGTTAAACGCCCCAACAAAACATGAAGTCTGTCTCCTTGATGTGACAGAAACAGAAACAAAGTCTCTCACTTCCCTTAAAAGAACAGGAATAGAACTGAAGACGAAATTAATGCAAATAGGCCTGAAAATAACTATTTTTTAAAATATACAAAAATGTGGGCTACTAAATTTAGTAGATGAGCTCTACTGAGTCATAAAAAACCAGGAAGGAATCTATTTTTTGTATAAACAATACTGTAAGCAAAAGAGTATGCAACTATTCATTGCATTACATTAAAGGACATCAGTTTGTAAAATATATTGAATACCCAAATCTGTCTTCATACAAATGAGAAAATTCAAAGAACCTGAGATGCTATGTGTCGTTGCTTCTTTTTTTTCATAAAAGTTTGTAAAATACAGTTTAACCCCTGACTGCCAATTTCCTGACGTACACTGTGTACAAACACACCATAATAGCAGCCACGTTTGCCAGGAAAACCAAATCTATCACCTATCTAGAAAGAAGTTAGAACCACATAACAGGTTTATATTATATGAATATGGTCTTTTGGACAGAAAGAATTATAAAAAAACTCTTTAATACCTGTATCGTTCCGTATGGAAGCTAACCACCATAACAATAGAGATGTACAAAAGAATTAATTATAAAGTAATTGTAATGAAATGTTAAGAAAAATCAAAATGAGAATTCCCACGTCCCCGGTTCCACATACAACAGCAGTTAAAGAAAACATTTTTAATTGAAATGTAATTTAATTACTATTAAAATTAATTAACCTATGAAGCCCATTGCTAACATATATCAAGGAAGTCAATGGACAAGAGTACTAAAACCCACATATTTTTATTTTTATCTGAGTAATGAATCAGAAGTTATAAAAGAGAGACAGACAGATGTGACTTCCCAAGTCATATGCCAGCTAGAGACTGATTAAGGAATCTGTCTCATATGGAGAGCACTCTGCTTGCTTATTATGGAACTTGTGGTCTAGATCACTAGCAAGGAAATAAAACAGGTTGACCTCATAGTGAGGAATCTAGTCATGAAACTTAAGATATCAGGGTTCAGTTCTACACGCAGGATTCCTGCACAGCATTGTTAAAGCCTATTCCCTTCTCTGCATTCTGCTTCCCCCTTTCTAAAAGGAGTAACAGCACTTGTCTGTCTTGCAGGGAGTGCCAGAAGGTAAATAAGGACAGCGTCTATAAGGAAATGAGATAGACCACTGCTTTTATTTGGCATGGCAGTTTCTATATCCCATAAGAGACAAGAAGCACATGAATCTTCTCAAATTCAGGACTATTTAATTCTTGTTCATCATCACTATAACCCACATTTTTAATAGTTATTGCTTTTCATGATAGTTATAAACAATAGGTGAGCAACTATGACAGTGCTTATACACAACAGGGTAAGAACAGTTTGTCTGATTGCAACCTATGAAACTGTATTCTTTAATACCAGTAATGTTAATTTTTATAACATAAATTGTGGTTTGGAGGACAGTGGGGGATTTTTTTGTTTGTTTTAGGGTTTTTTTCCCTTCTTTTCTTTCAACTGTTCTGTCATATGGGGCCTTCATTATTTGTTCCCAAAACTGTCTGTTAGCTATGCATCACAAAAACCCCACACAACCCAGAAAGAGAAGTTCATATAGGATGATAAACTCATAGAGCTTGTGAAAGCAAAGGCCAGATCCGACATAAAATTAACCTTTTTTGTAAGGCCAAAGGATAAGGTACTGAACCAAAAGTTGCTGTAGCTGAAAGTACTCCCTCCCCTGGCAAAGCATTCAGCTTTCCTGTGTTTCAGTGTCACCACCTATAAAAGAGGTTATTTGTAATCCATCCTCCTTTAGACATTATTCTGAGATGTATAACTTGGCAGCCTTGTAAAAACCTAAGTATTATTTTATCTGGGTGAAGGTAAAATAATAGCTAGAGGATACGAGTATTAACTGCAGTAACTCCTAGCATTGATAGATATTCATGTCACAGTGTTGTATTTTTACTTCAAAGCACTTTGATTAATTGAGCTTTTTAACACCACTCAGGACATGATTTTATTATTCCCATTTTGTAGATAAAAAACCTAATCAAATAAGTGTCTACAGTTTAAATAAGGCCACAATGAAGAAGACAGCTAAGGTCAAAGTAAAAGTTTCTGAAGTCAAGCTTTCTATCTTTATATTGTCTGTCTTCATATTGCTATAAAAATATAATCACATATAAAGTTAATAATTTGGATTAATTTATAGCTAAACACAATACTTCTTGATACCAGACTTGTGCTGCTTGTCCTAAGTAGAGAGATGTATTTTTTTACTTGACTGTAAAGATGAAAAGAAACTTTGAGAGCACAAGAAAAGTGTTTTGTTTCGCTACAATTTTTGCAGTGTAAACCCACTGTTTCTAGCTCAGACCCTCAGTGTGATATTTTAAGAAAAAATCTTGCGCCAAATCTCCTGTTTGCTATTGCAACGGCATTCTGGAAAACACCTTTTCTACAGGAGAGCAGTACAATCCAACTGAGCACCCACTCAATACCAGCCTTTTTCCACAGTAAACAAATTCCCTAATCACCTCACTAAAGACTACAAAATGATGCTATATACAGTATTTCTCTTCCTTTTCTACGATTTTACATATATACATAAAGACTGTTTGCTACAGGAAGCAAATGTCAAGAGGGCGTTTTATGATGGGCTGTATTGCAGGGTGCAGTTCTTTCTGCCTGCGGGTTGGTGTTTTCCTTTGTGTTGGAATCTTATCTCTGAGGGCTAGATATCATACATACACAGTTTTAGCTATGCCAGAATCCAAAGAAGCCAAATGAATGTGAGGAACACCTTCGGAACCACAATACATACTTGCTTCAAGGAGTATATAAAACCGTGCTCAGGGACAGTCTCAGCAAAAGCTGTGAACTAACATAGATTTGTTAGCCCAGCACTCCAGCATTCCCTGTCAAAGAGCATATGGAATAAAAAAAGCTATTAAAAACAAAAAAACAAACAACTATCATCATACATTTAAATATTAGTTCGATCAGCAAAGAAATTTAAAAATAAATTTAAACTAAACTAAATAATTCCAGATACTAGTTTCTACCCACAAGACAAAAATACATTTCTTGTGCACAAAATCTAATCCAGAACCAGCTATGAATGTTTTGATTATTTTTCCTAACTACTGCTTTTTTCTTCCATAAGTGAGAATAACAACATACTTTCTGAGAAATCAGAACTCCTATATTTAAGTAAAAGATGCTTAAAAATACCTTAACGATCAACATAGTCTGATGTTAAAGAAAAGTTTTTAAAATGCTTGGTCTCCTGGTACTTTTAACAGAAATTTATTTGCACCTTCTTTGCCCCAGAACACTAATTCCTGGCTTGCATCACTTATATACTGAAAAAGGAATATCCTTCAATTTTTCAGAGGCAGGTGAATGTACTTAGATTCATACAAACACATTATTGTCGATTTAATTTTAATACTGTCAGAAAAACAGTTCACAAATACTTTGGACAGAAAACAACTAGGGGCAACCAACGAAGTCTGTGTGGAGTCATTACTCAAGGACTGGTCTCTATTTGCAATTAAAAATTTGCCAACATCATTTCACTTCAAGATACTAACAAGGTTATCCTTTGGTTTGCAATCCATTATGCAGCACAAACCCAAGCACCAAAGTTAGCCTGAAAGCACCTACGTGGGGTATGGAAACACCACAACTCAATATTCAGATATGAGGTGAGGGCCTCAAGCATGGAAAGGGATCACAGACGAGCAGTCCCTTTTGAATTGAGGGAGGGTCTGCTCTGATGAACTAGATTACTTGCTGTCTGAAAGAAGGCTTGATGAGGTATCGTTTGTTCCCATCAAATCTGCTTCCCTGGGTGCTTTGACACCGAGAGCATCCTGCCTCCTGAACTACTACTGCTAAGGGGACAGGCACTCTGGAGAGCTAATAACTCTCCTGGATGGCGGTCAGATCCACCCGGCGCGCTGAAAGCCAGCAGTGCATCCTCCAGCGAGGCCGACTGCGTTACCCCCACCTCGCCGCGCTCCCCTCCCCGGGCTGTGGGTAACGGAAACACGGCCCGTTCCCCTCACAAAAATCACCGCCGCGCCTGCGGCCTTTCCCCGGCGAGCCCAGAGGCGCCGTCCGCTCTCCACCGGCGCACCGGGTTCGAGGAGGCCCCTCTCGCCCTACCCCGGAGGGCTGCTGCTGCCAAACCAGCCACCTCAGGCAGCAGCGGCAGCACCGTTGACGGCTCTCCCGCTTCGGGCAACGGAAAAAAACGGATCCGCGGCCGCGCGCTTCCCGCCCAACCGCCTCCACCGCCCGAAGGGGCGCCCGGACCCCGCCCCTGAAGGGC
>VXBJ01006688.1:35355-118826 GCA_013400055.1 Nycticryphes semicollaris
CAAGCTGGCTGGCTGGCCGAGGCGGCCCTAGGTCTGGCAACCGGGTTTTCAAACGGCGCCCGGGTCGGGGCGGGAGCAAGTGGGGAGGAGAAGGGGCAAGCCCACACCCCCTCTTGGCCCCGAGCACCTCGGCCGGTGCGAGAAGGACCGCCGAGGCGGCGACCGCTTCCACTCCCACCTGCGCACCCACCTCCCCGTCGCGCTTCGTGCTTTGTCTGCAGCCACGGCCCTTATCGTCCTCCGGCTCCGCACCTGGAGACTTGTTTTGTTGTGGAGCCTGTGTTATGACGACCGGTTCGTTAGGAGTTTGGGAAGATGATGCTTGTGCTTGTAGAGCTCTCCTTTTGTTGCCTTCGGAATGGAAAAATACGTTGTGGGTTATCCGCGCGCAGATATGAGCATGGAATGAACTGCGTTGGCATCGTTGCGTTGCAGAAAAAAATCCATATGTGACAAGTAGCTGTAGGTATTTTAGGTATTTCTCGGTTCCACAGATAGAGCTATGCGTTTAGGTAAAAAGTGTTCCTGAAATCTCTGCTTTTGGTTCCTTTCGAGCCTTAAGTCTTAAAAAAAATACAGCGACCTTTCTAAGCTGACAGGCAGTGATTGAAACCGTGCTATGTGAGAATCCTAGTACTGTTTTCAAAATAAATGTGTTTATAATGTCCTTTTTTGGATGGACAAACTCAAATATTGGCATTAACAGCTACTTAGGAAATGGGTAAATGGAAAAAAAATAAATCACTCAAATATTTCCAAAACGTCTTTCTTCTTGGACTTAGTTCTACCTTCCAGTTTTAAGATGACTGTTATCTTTATTTCCTGTATTTCTGTAGGCCTTTCCTATTTCTAATAGGACTGTTTCAGTCTATGCAGAGCTCCAACCTAGAGGATTGTGTTTGGGGATTTTTTCCTCATTGATTTGTCTGGCTTTGGATTTTAAGGAGCTTCTATTCTTCTTCTCCCATTTCCAATATTTTTGTTTATTGATGGTGTGCGGAGAAGGAAAACAAATGTACTTAGGCAGCCATCGAAGGTACGTTAAGTGATGGTTTCTTTATGGTCAGTCACCTTATTTGCAGTGCTTGTTTAAGAACTGTTTTAGAAACACAGATAAGTAGCCTCTCAGTTTAAAAAAACAAAACAAAAAACAACCCAAAACACCACCCCCCCCAATAGCAACCCCACGAAAATCCAAACTCCATAGAAAACAAAACCTAAGGTAGATTTTTATCTATTCAGAAATAAGTTAATAGTATTCTATGTTCTAAGCTCAAGAAAAACAAAAAAGTGGAGTGCCTTAAGTTTTATCGTGAGGTACACTTGTGGGGGAAAAAAAAAAGTGGAGATACTGATTTGGCTTTAAGTGTCTCCTGTTTATTTTTTCCACGTGACAAGAATTTCTCTTTGGTACAGGCTTGTGGCAGTCTTGCTTTTTGTCTTTCAAGTGTGTGTATTGTGCTGGTTTTTTTTTTTCCTTTAAGCATCTTCAGCTTTCAACTAAGCATCCTAGGTTATATGAGTTCTTGTGCACATTTCAGTTCGTTCGCTGTTTCTGCAAGAGTCTTTTTCAACAAAGGCAACAAGTCAGTCCCCAAGATACTGTGTTTATATTTGCCACACTTGTTCGTAGGCATCAGCAAAATCTGATACGTGTTTGTGTTGTTGCTGCATATAAGGGAGAAAAATCTGGCAAGTGAAATGAGACTTGCAAGGATGACCTGGGCTATAAATGAGTTTTATGCTACTTTGAATATACGTACTTTCCCAAAAACCTTGTCTTACTTACCAACCAATTTTAGTTTACGCTAGTTATCTGCAGGTCTTACACACTTGTTAAATAGTGATCCTGTCCCTCAGCCAGAGATGATACAACAGACTTGAAAAAGTTTCAGTAATGTAATTGCATCCCAGGCTCGACTAACTTTGTGTTTGTGTGGCATAGTTAAACTTTTACCTTTCATTAGTTTAATAGACTGTTGTCAGCAGTGAAACAATAGCTGCTTTTAGGAGACATTCATTTTCTATATTTGTGGGATTTTGACTTGTTTGTCTGTCTTTTCTTTCAAAATTAAACAGCAGCACAACTACACGGCTTCTCTTCTGATACGGGGCCATTTAGCAACACATGTTTACCAGACATGTAGTTGTTCTAACTGCAGCTCTGCAGGAGGCTGAAATGCCAAAATTGATACAGTTCTTTTCCAGAATCCTTTGTGGAACTTCTCATAAGCAGTGAAATCTAAGCCAGTTCATACATATAGACATGTGTGTGCATGAACACAGCATTGGTCTGTGGTTGGTGAGCTGTAGCAGTAAAGAGATGTTTCTTTCACCTTACCTTACTTACCAACAACACCACATTGTTGCACAATTTGAATGTTGATACAATGAGGGCCTTCTTCTAAAGGCAGTACAAAACCATTTCAGAATGAAGGTATGTAGAACTACACTCTTACATGCGACTGTAGATTTGCTGTAGTAAGGAAGTAGCATCAGCATTCAAGTTCTGTTAGAAATGCATATGTGAAAGAGGAAAGGTAGCTTTTTTGGCGAAATACGGATTTAATACTAGCACCAGTAAAATGGAGTGTCTTAACACAAAAGTGAAAACTCTGAAACATACTTGTACAGCTTGCAAGCTGTACAAATATAATGCCAGCAAAGCCAACTGAAAATGGTAGATGTCGCATCCAACACTTCTGGTTGTAGTACCTGGAGTTTTAATTATGGTATTGTCTCCTTTTAGAGCTAGTAGCAACTCCAAATTTACTTGCTGTGTTGAGTATCTGTGGTGGAGTTTGCGTTTTCAGGATACTTCCTGACTGCAGAGAAGTGTTTGTACCCCAAGATGTAAATTAATTCCTGTTAGAGTTGCTGTATTCCAATTAGAGTTAATTATACAGTGCTCTAAATTACCCTGGCGTTCTGTGGATTTCTGAGAAGATGGGTCAGACTGTAATATTGTTAACAATCTAAAAAGCTATCAGAGAGGTAGAAAACGAAGGGCTTGCATAAAAAACAGAAGTCACTGTTAATTCTCTTTGACTTATACAAACTTTAATTTCATTTTTCTTATCAGCTTGGACATGTATTCTTATTTTTCTCTGACCAGATGTGTTTGGTTGTAATCTTCTACTTCTTTTTTTTTTTTGCCATTTGACTGTTTACATTATAGGAAGCAGAACAGTAGTAGGTACACTCTGTTTCTTTTGGATTAAAAGTGGTACAGTTAAAAATGACTGTCTCTTCCTTGGTATTTTGCCAGTGCTGTGGCCTACATGGAGGTCTGTCTTTCTTCATTAAATCAGTTTAACCTCTGCTTTAGGTATAACAATACAGTGGAAAATATCTTGTAAAAAAATATTTAATGAATGTGGACCTGTGTGTCCCAATCTGAAGTATCAGTAATTAAGTGAGTTTTGTGTCCCATTATGTTGACATTTCCTATCCATGGAACTAATTTACGTCATTCTTCCAAAATGTTGGAAGAAGCAGGTTTGTCTGAGAACCGTGGTACAGAAGACCCATGCTCCAGCTTTTAATGGGATGGAATGTTACCTCCACTGTTAAAACCCTGGAAGAGATGGAGGAGGGAGCACTCAAGAAGAAACAAAATTTAAACCTGAAGTTGTGTAGATAATCATGACGTGTAGCCATCTTACAAAGCAGATTTAAACAGTGCAAGATGATGCTGGTGACCCAGTTCTGATGTTTTTTGCCTTTCAATTGACTGGCTGTAATACCTTTCTAATTATGGAAATTCTTTCAGCCCAGTTTCTATGCAGGAAATACTATTCTTTCCTGAAGTTGTAATGCTTGCACAAAAGTGTTTTCAGATTAATTCCATTAAAAGTCTATTGTTTTAAAAACTGGCTGAACTTTTTTTTGTGTTTCCAGTTACAGTAGAGGAACTTCTTGATGTAGCTCAAGGGTTTTTTTTCAATCTCATCCCTTATTAATTATTACGATGTTACAATTATTAAGGGTTAGCAGCAATATTGGGATGCTAGCTTGCGAACACCAAGGAAGGTCTATGACTAGCAAATATAAAATGTATTTGGGCAGTCCAGCATTAGAATTATAAATTTTCCTATACCAGTTTTTAATATTTTTTTTTCCTAAATTAAAAGTACTTGTTTTATTTTTGGAGAGGTTCTTTCTATTTGGTAATGTTGAAGTTTATGGAGCTAGGTTCATTAATACAGTACTATTTCAGTTGCCCTCACCCATACACATTTGCTGCATGTAATTAGTGGTACATCTGTATCTAGTGTCAAGTCTATTACAATCTAAAAGTAGTACTTTGTATATCCTAAAGGGTAGAGTTCATGTGTGTGTGTTTGAGCTATAAGGGGGAGGAAACAATTGAAATTCACAATACATCTGCAAAACTAATATAAAATATTTTACTACAGTGGTTGGTACTTTTCTCTCACGTGCAACTCATCAAAATCAGGAATTTACAGGTGAAAAAAAGAGACACTTGACGTACAGCAGTAGAGAAGAATGTTGGAATTATGATGTCTATGTGTCTATCTTTGATCAATGCCAGCTGACTTTCTGATGCTTTTTAATTGCTCCTTTATGAACAGATTATTCCATTGCTGCAATATAGCTAACAAACATTTTCTTTAGCAGTGAGAGACTGACCAGCAGATTTTTGTTGTGTACGAACCAGTGCCCTTAGTCAGTATGGTGTGTGGTGGTGTTTGTTTACTAACCACAATAAATGGAAACCTAGACTAAGCTGTTTACTCTAGTGTATTGCATTCCGTTTCCTATCAACAAAAAGACAATGTTACTGTGTCACAGGAAAGGAGCATTTTTTGACTGTTTTTGAAAGTTGAGGTCATCGTGGTTGTGGTTTGCTTAGCTTCTACAAATGTGATGTTATGAACGTTTAAAAATAGTAGCTGGATATCTGACACTTCTGGTTAAGAAGATGGGAAAATAAAAGTCAGAATATAGTGGGACAGAACACTACAGTTTTTTAAACCAGAGAGCTTTTCTTTTGATATTGCCACAGACAGCTCTTTAGCTGTCATAACAGAAAAATGGTGAAAAGAATTTATTCCTTTTATGGATTTATTGTAGTATTAACAGTATTAGTTTTCATAGTAACCTCCTTCTGTCACTCTGGGAAAACATTAAAGATATTTAAAATCTTGTGTTTTTTTCTGATTTACCTTTCTCTAAACATCCTGGGAATACATTTATGTGTTTCCTAACAACACTCTTGTTCTGGCAAATGTTAACTAATAAGATCTGTTTAGTATCATGTTTGCAGCTTTGCTGGATCAGAACTCTTTTTCTCCCTAACAAAAGTGACCCAAATAGCTCTTGTAGTCAGCTCTGAGATATTTATGCTCTATTCTCCCCCATCATGAAAATACATGTTGAGGTTCAGTTTTAAATGTGAGAATTAGGTAGTTTTTCACATATGACCTGTGGCCAAAGAAGGGGGAAGTATAGGGAGGAGGGGGGGAAACCCTAATGTTCATATTTTATTTTGTTTTGCAGACATGTAGTTTTACTAGCAAGTTTAGCATCTATAGATTGTATGTATTTATTTAACACATGTTAATTGTCGTAGCACATCTGTGTAACGTTTTTGGTTTTATTCCCTCATGTCTTTAAAGCTGGAGTGCCTAATGCAGTTAGTAAGAGCTGGAGCTTCTGTAAATGCCAGTACAACACGTTTTGCTCAAACACCAGCCCACATTGCTGCTTTTGGAGGACATCCACAGTGCCTGAATTGGTTGATTCAAGTGGGCGCCAACATAAACAAGCAGGTATGCATTCACTCATATTTCACGTCTGCATATAGTTTTGGAAGGATTGTCTTGGGCTGTTTTTACTACATGTATGATCCTTACATTTACATACAGATACATTATTTTTAACATCAGCTGAAGTCAGACGACTTAATTATCGTTTTTCTTTATAGTAGTGATAGGACTAATAAATGTGCTTTAAGCCACTAAAGGTTTAGGGAACATTGGTTTCAGGAATTGACATCTTGCTACTTATTGAACAAAATGGTATGCTGCTCTGGTGTTGGCAGCATTAGCAAGTATTCTGATACTATAATACCACTTTGGGGGAAAGAAAAAAGGCTAGTGAGGAACATATTTAATATGTTAAGAACTGAAAAAATCACCATTACCTACAGAACCATGAGACCTTTGTATTACTTCATGATTTAGTCATACATCTAAGCAGTAAGATCTGCCACAGTTTACTTTAAGGCACATCTGGTTTCATGCTTTTTTTTTTTTAAGATTGTTTCCAGAACTTTTCCAGTAACTTCCCGCAAGTAGATCAGAAACACATACTTTATTAACAAAGAATGAATGGGGGATTTTTTTTTTTAATTTTCCATTACTTTTACTGTGAATATAGGTAATGATACATATAGTAGCAGAGAGTACATCAACACAGCAAAATTCTCTAAAGAACTGTTGTACTCCAGTACAGAAACAGAATGGAGTGCTTAAAGCTATCATGCTTTTGGAGAAATTGTTTGCAGTACTGAATGGATCTATTGTGTACGCTGGGCATACGTAATGTGTGCCTTCATAACAGTACTCAATTGTTATTCATAATATTCTATGAGGGTAATTAATACTCCACATATGCATTTACTAAAAGCTGTAGTACAGCACAGCATCTGTAAAATGTCTGGTCTGTTAAATTGTGCATCATACTTTTCTTAAACTGTTTAATGGCCAGACTGTTCTATATGCAGTAGAGTTAAGCTAAGTCTGCTGAAGAACTTAAACATTTGCTTTTCTAGAGTTTGGTTATTTACTTTTTTTTTACGCTATGCAAAAATAAGAAATGGGGAAGTTTGTGTTGAGTTTTCAGAAAAGAAGGCTGGTGCATTGAGAACAGCTGTGAGACACCAGGAGAATTGTAGAAACAATGAAGGTGACTGGATGCAGAGGCTATAGATCGCATCTTCTCCTTGATACCTGACAAAAGTAACTTATGCAATAAGTTATTGCTGCATAGTGGTAGAATCTTCAGAAGAGAAAATACAAGAACTATAAATTCATCTGGAGACCAGGTAAGAATGTAAAGAAATGGTGATTAGAGAGGAAACATGGCATGCACAGAATAAAGATGTACAAATATGAGAAGAGAAGAATGAATGAAAATGAATGAATGAGAAGAATGAAAGTTTCCAACTATGAGGATAAAGAGAAGAACTGACCAGTGAGGTTGAAATGGAGTTGAAGAACAAGCTTGCTGTCCTGGAACATGGAGGGGGTGGGGTGGGGGGGAACTCACATCTAGTGAGTGAGGTTATAGGAAAGAAGAAATTAGCAGCTAGGAAAGAAGAATGTAACAGCTAGCCCCCAAAAGAAGAGGAGAAGAGTACAGAGAGAGATCTCCACAGGTTGAGGGCAACATGCAGATGACTAAAGGAAAGCAGAAGGCAGTATGATGCACAGATAAAAGTAGACAGCTTAAAGAAGTCACCAAGACTAGCCAGTGACTCAGGAGTCATTATTTTCATAGCAAGTCACCAGAGCAAAGCTGAATAATAGATCTGTGGTCCTCCACGGGAGGAAGAGGACTGTGGTTCTCAAGTTTTCCAATGAGATAGTGGTGGTAGTAGCCTCTGAGGTCGGATTTGGGTACTGGCAGGCAAAGGACACTATAGTGTACAGACAGTTCTGAGAGCTGCCAGTGTGGAAGCCTTGTATGTTGTTAATGGTAGGCTCAAGTTAGGCTTGAATGTAATAGCTTTTTGTTGCCCCTACAAAATACTAGTTGAACATACAAGAAGAGGTATTTTAGATTTGTATCAATAACAAAATATGAAGATAGCTCTGGTTAATTAAAATGGTAGTAGAACCAAAGAACCGAAGTCAAGTTATTTGTTAGGTTACTTCTGGTCAGTCACACTGGTCTCACATACATGAGCACCGAGAGGTAGTCAGCGTACCTTGGTGACACCTGTAACAGCAAACATCCCACAGATATTTGGAATGTTTCATACATGACTATGTAAAGCATAGTGCATGCTTTGCTCTCCCCAATTCCTTCCAGCTGTTAATTGAACTGCAGTCAAATTCTACTATTCTTGTTTGATTTGAACTGCTTAATAAATGATCTTGGTTCCTTATTTAACCTCCAAGCACTTTCAGGTGATCACCTAGGGCTTCCAGCCACACTTTTGAGCTTTTGGAGCACTATTTCCTGATGTGTATTTTGTTTATTCCTTCCAGCTCGCTGACTGATGCTGTACTTCAGACAGACATAGTCACTGGCTAATGCTTGTGTGAGGACAAGTGTTCCATGGACACTGGATACAAAACACATGCTGAGAAAGATCTGGGAATACTTGATATTTAAACTAGTAAAACTTTTCTTCCAAACTGACTCCTGGTCACTGGCTACAGACTAACCCATCACCTCTGGAAAAAGAAAAGGATAGCTTCTGAAAAGGAATCCACTCGAGTCTCTCAGGCTTAACGTAAAGCTCCGGTACTCAGTAGAACTTGCATGCACGCTTTCTCATATCTGCCCTGAGGTATTGTATTGTAGCCCATGCTGCCTGCCCTGAAGTTAGGAAAACTTGAAAACGTTATCTCAGTGCTGGTGATGGTTGCCCAGGACATTTCTCAGGCAGCAGCAATGGAGGACAAATGCTGAGAAGTGCTTGTCCCAGCTGTACTTTGCTACCCAAATAAATTCTGTGAGTATATCCTCTGATGCCTAGCCCTCTTACGTAACTGTATGTGCTGGCTAGAACCATCTGTCTCTCTTGATCAGTGGGCAGTTCTTCACCCCCAGGATCACCATAAAAATTCACAGGAGAAAGCTAATGTGTCAAGCAATGAAAGTCCTGTTACTTTTTTTTCTTTCTTCAGTGGGCTGTGCCTGCTAATAGTTCTTAATAATGTGACTCAAGATCTGCTCTCATCTATCTGTCTGCTCTTGTTCACTGTGACAGTGCAAAGTACTCTTTGATTAAAATGCCTGTTACTACATTGAAATATATTTTCCCTCTAGCTGCAGCCTATTAAACATTCTGTTGTACGTTGCCTGTTCTGATTGGCCAAAAACCCCCAGTTTTGTGTGGCCTGGCTTAAAGAGAAGGGGGAAGAAACACAACATCCTTACAGGTGATGATAACTTACCTCTCATCCAGCCGGTTACCATCATGTGGCAGTGATGGCAAATAAATTTAGGAGGGTTGGACCCCCCATGCTAGCAAGACCTGTAAACACACTGGTATCATTGGGGGGGGGGGAGGGAAGAAAACACTCATTCCTTTGGTATGTACAATTTTGTATTTTAAACAATCATTTGGGCTAAATCCAGATAAAAGTATTTAATCGGTTCTCATCTGTACTCAAAATTGAGAAGGAGAAACCATTGTGAGGTCAAAGCATTTTTAGCTAAAAAAGTGGGGAAAAAAATATTCAGCATTTTCCATCTTCTTCTTTATGGCTTCAGAAAGGGTAGGGTGCTGGGTCTAAGAAATCTGAACAGTTTTTGGAAGTGTCATCAGCTGACAGAGCTTGAAGTTCTATCAGTTGAGTTAAGGAATGGAGTTAGTTCAGGTAAAATAGTCCTTTTATATCTTAGTCAGGTATCTATACTAGAAATATTTGCATAGTGTTGTGATTTAACCTTGGTAGGCACCGAAGCACTGTAAAGCTGCTTGCTTGTTCCTTCCCCCAGTGGGTTGAAGGAGGGAATTGGAAAAGTGAGAAAACTCGTGGATTTAATAGGTTAAAAAAAATAGGGGACAAAGGAAAACAAAGGAGAATCAAGTGATTATAAGAAAATATTAAAAACCCCACATAGCAATCAAAAAATGTGGTAGTTGCTCAACACAATCTGATGGATGCCCAGCCAGTTCCCAAGTAGCGACAGCCCTCGTAAACTCCCCACCTCCCACCCCTCCTTGTTGAGTATGATGTCACATGGTAAGGGACAGCTCTCTGGTCAGTTTGAGTCAGTGGTCCCAGCTGTGTCACCTCACAGCTTCTTGTCCTCCCCACCTTCCCCCAGCCCAATCCTAGCTAAAACGTTGATGTATTATCAACACTGCTTTTGTCATAAATCTAGAGCATAGCACCATACCAGCTACTGTGAAGAAAATTATCCTGTCCCAAACCAGTACATGTAGTTGAAAGCTTTCATTGTAAATGTGCATGGGAGTCTTTTGTTTTAAAAAGAAATATTTACAGGTAAGTTAATTTCACTCACTGGTACCCCTTTTGTTAAAAAAAAATAATAATTAACTGAATCATGTTCAGGAAATTGTAGGAAAAAAAATGGGAGATTTGTTCTAAGTTCAACTGGAAGATCCTAAAGCCAACAGAAATTTGGATCTAAAAAACACAGAAAGAGGGAAAATGGGGTAGAAGTTGGCTTTAGACTGAATTGAAAAAATAACCACATCTAAAAGAGGCCTGGTAATAGGCAGGGAGTTTGAGGAAAAATATTTAAGCAGTAGAGGAAACATCTTTTCAGACTGAGCATCATAGTGAGGAAATATACCCTGATTGATCAAGCTAAGATAGATTTGCTGAGAAAATTTAAGCCAAAAAACTGAATGACTCTTCAGCCACGTAAATTAAAAAAGAATAAGGAAAGAAGCTAGGTACTTCCTCAGTCAAGTGAAACAGAATTCAGTGGTTATCTAATCGTGACCCCAAGCAAGAGAAGAGTGCCATTGTCTTTGCAAAAGGGTAGTCATGCTCCTCCAAGGACAAGGAGGAAGATATTTGACAGTGGCAGTGAATTGCAAAAAACAAAAGTGTCTGTAATGCCTCATTACTGTTTCTGTCATCTCTTCAGAAGCACTGTACACACAATCCTTAGTCTCCACATCAACAAACAAAACTTGTGTTATCTTGAATGCTACATTAATAAAACCTAGTTGATCTTTCTGCTCATTTATTTACAATGTGACTTCTGAATTGTCAGACAAGTGTGGGCTGTTGGTGCAGTGTTAAATCAGAAGGGTAAATAGGACCCTGAAAAGTTCTGATGTAGGTATGAAAGGCCATTACAAGTTATTGATGTTTCCCTTCCTGGAGTGTTTTTATAGAAGGAATTATGCAAAACTGAAGCACATATGGGAGCTGTGGAGAATGGGAAGGATTATGAGGTATTGTCAAGGATAATTAGGAATTTGAAGAGCACCTCAAAATAAAGTAACTGAGTTTGTTCCACACAGCCAAAAGAGAGATAAGGAAGAGGTATCTTATGCATGAAAATGTGCTAGCAATATAGACCCCAAACTGCTCTTAGAAGCATCTTGAAAAAACCTCTTCTTATATTGATTTTTCTCTTGGGTGACATCCATTCCATTTGTTGAGTCAAAATAGGATTGTTCTGAGGCTCATAAATGACTTCATTTTCCTCTCTATATATGATTTTGGATGTGTTGAAAAATAAGTAAGCTTTAATAAAAGCTGGGTTTTTTCGGTGGAAGATTATTTTTTTTCCCCTTTCAGTCTGGCTCATAATCCAGGGAGCTTTTTGTAGAGCTAGGGGACTATTTTGGGAAGTATTTACGTGCAAATAGATTTGGTCCCATAGGAGAACTTCAAAAGAAGATAACATTACTAATGCCTGAAATTTAGATGCCATAATTAAAACAAATGCTATAAAAATCTAAATCCTTATTTTATATCACTCTCTTAAGCATTTTCCAAATTCCTTGGCTTTAGAGAAGAAACACAAGTTTCTGGGCTGGTGATTGCAAGAAGCCCTTCTCAAGACGTGTATCTCAAAAGAGACTGCTAACCTTTTTCTGGTTGCTGGTAACAGAATTGTTAGCTGCTCTAAGCTTAGTTTATTCTTGTAATGCAATGGTGAGGACTTCTTTTGCAAGGTCTTTTCTAATCCTTCTAGTGTTTCCCCACTGCAGTACTTCATAATTTGATTCTCTAGATCTCATTGTGGGCACCAGGCTAGGTTTATGGGGCTAGTAAAGATTTTTGTCATCTTTGTCACGTGCATGGCTAGTTGAGCTAACTTTCTCTAAACTGAACTTTATGTTGGATGATTATCTCTTTAAGTTAGGGTTGGGATGAGTATTTTTGTTCAAAAAGAGGCAAATAACTTCCTTTTATGTTTTTATTTCTTTAATAAAAGGAAAGGGAACAACAAACATTGAATCATGAAATGATGAATCAAAGACTGCTTCCATGATGGGAAATTGTATTACAGTATGAAGAAAATATTCCTGGATGAGTCAGTGCCAAATTAATTTCCATGTATGATAGATAAAAACCCTGGGTCCTCTATTAAACATCCCTGGCTTCCTGTAACATCAAGAAAATTTATAATTGGGAGAAATTATATAAACTTCATTGGAAAGCAGCCTTCTGTTAGTCAGCTACAGGCAGCCATTTTGGATTAAGAGCCTTATGGCTGCTTTCTAATCACCAGGGTCTCTAGGGACGTAGCTTCTCTGTTCTGTATCTAAACTTTGTGTCAGCCTTAGCAATTTTCCTTAGTTTACAAGAAGGTAATTTTTGTCTAGTGCTGTTATTGTTCCCTGGTGCTAGGTGGTTCACTGTTTGGCTGAATGTATGTCTTAAGTACTTGAAAACTGGCTTACCCTCAGCAAATTTGTAACTTGTTATAAAAATACTTTACCATGAAATAAAATTGGCAAGTGGAAAATTGAGAGTATGTAACACATAATCCAAAATTCACTTCAATATATATTTACATAGTCTAAGAGATGTGATTTAGTTTCTCGAAAGCTTGGCAGACAATTTAAGTCTCTGATTACTGTCTATCAAGATAGTAGTATGATCGCATTTTGAGTATATTCACATTTCAAACAGAGCTGAAGCATAACCAGTGCTGCAGAATTAGGTGCAAGCACCTTTGTGTAGGAAGACTGGCAAGTCAGTAAAGGTGCTGTTATTTTAATAGCTAGTGTTGATATTTTAATAAAAGGAATGGGAAAGCAAAAATGAGGCATATACAATTAGAACGTGTTTAATATCAGTGGAGCAGACAAGTGAAGTCTGTCATAACTGTGCAGGGGAATTAAGCCAGCTTGTTATGCATTGAAAGTGTTGAGGACTGTGATAATTTAATCATAACAAACCAGTAACTGAATATTTACTTGCTGCTTCAAGGTCATATTTCATTGCAGATTCTTCTTTGTGTTCTTATGGTTAAGTGCAAGTACTGAATTTCATTTGCAGCCGGTAGATCACGATGCATGGATTTTACCTGCTGCTTGCATTTGTAAAAATGCTGTAGATTTGTCTCCTGTTATTTGTGAAGGTAGTTTGTAGAGTGGAGTTGCCTGAAAAGCAATACGCTGCTCCCAGTATGTTTGCACATAATGCAAAAAGATTAAACAATTGGATGTGCTGGTTAACAATGAAGGCAGGTAAATGGGTAAAGATGGTCAGAAAAGCAGAGCATGTAGGACAGGAGACAAATGTGAGAGATCTGGCCTGTCCTGTGAACTCTGGGCAGACTTAACGTTAAGGTAGAGTTACACCTACGTATTCCTCACCTGGTGAGTATTTATGGTGCAATACAGTACTGCATCAGTGTGTCACCAAGATCTGAAAACAATGTAGCCCCACAAGTTTAGCCATGCTGCTTCTGGATTCAAGGTGGCTTGCTCAGCCCAGCATACTGGTAAACAAAAGTGCGAGGAAATAAAGGTGGAAGAGTAACTTGTTACAGTGATAGATGTTGCGGGGTCTTTTAACAAGTTTTGCTGAATTATAAACTGCTGATTGCCTAGTTACTGGATAAGGCTTCTCTTGTAGTTAGATGCCCTTAGCATTGTTTCTTGCTAAATATTTAATGTACAAGACAGCCTCCTGCAAGCCTCTAAAATGATAATAATAAAAGTACCTGATGCATTTGCTAGCTAATAAATGCTGCTTTTCTATATCTGCTTTCTGAATTAAAACGAGTAATGTGAAAATAAGATTTTAATTTCTAGAAAGATTATGCTTGACAAAATGTAGTTTGTCTTTACAGGATTATGTTGGTGAAACTCCTATTCATAAAGCAGCACGGTCTGGTAGTATGGATTCCATAAGTGCCCTTGTGGCTCATGGTGCGCAAATAGAGTAAGTGAGGTATTTTTTCTTGTTGTTGATTGTTGTCTGTTTAGTTGACTAACTTACACCAGTAAACACAGATACTAATGTCAGAAAGAAAAGTCAAAATGGCAGACACCTGATTAAAAGATCGCTAGACATGTTCAACTGTAATGAAGCCCAAGGTGTTTTGCATGTCTAGTAATAAAGTTTGTTTTACTTAGGTGATAACCAGTGTGCTACGTTAGTGTTGCATTTATAGCTGATATATTAAAATATTTTACCACGTTTCTGTCAGGTGGCCCCAAATTGTGTGGTTTAATTTAGTGTGTAGTTGTTTCTTACAACAAATTTACACATCGCACTGGTGAATAAATATAGAAAACAATGCAAAAGCAACATTATGTGCAAAATACCATCTCACAAGCTCTTCGCAGTTAGTTTAATACTGTTTGTTAGTATATTGTGTATTTGCCCTGTTAACTTTTTTCTTTGAAGGTTTATGTACTGCAAAAACATTCAGAAAATCTCACAAACTTTTGCAACTTACAGCATGGACAAAATGGATGCAGTTTTCACCTAGAAATGTTGAGTATAAGCTCTATGGCTTATAATAATATAAGTACTTTAGCAACTTGTTTTAATTAGAACTAGCTTTATTATCTTAAATGGTAACTAGTTACTGTATTTTAACCTGCAATATGAGACTTTGAAGTTGTAAGTGAAATAAGAATCGTGTAGTTAATTTCTTGTTTTACCCTTTGGTTTCCATCTTACTGTTTTTCTAACGTTGCCCTGATAAATCTACCATAAAATACAACTCTTTCAATGGTATCATAGGATATTCAGGAAATAAAGTACTTTTTAAAGTTAATAGTAATGAACAAAATGCTTTATATGGAGAGATTGCTTCATAGAACAGTGGCATTGAAATAACTTACGCAGCTGTCAGTTACTGACAAGTTAATGAAGTAAGTCTTAAATTTGTAAATTCCCTTTTTGCACTCACTTTCTGATAACTTAAAATAAACTTGGATTTAAATTTACTGTGGAATTGAGCCAACCTTAATTATCATCATCAATTAGTATGTAATCTTGTGATTTTTACAAAGTATCTAATCAAATGAGAAATTGTGCAACTGCATAAACAATGTGGAATGAGTGAGTTAAGAGTTTGATAATAGGAAGAGGATTTGTTACATCCACAGGACTTTGAAAATAGTAGCTGAGTAACTGAGGTTTGAGATGTGGCTGCAAATCTAACTTACAGAACAAAAAATTTTGCTTTTAAAGCTTCATATTTGCAAGCCATAGGCAAAACATTTATGTAAAACTTAGAGAGTGATATCTGCCTTTGACCAAAACTATTTGCAGCAGATGTAGTGTAGGTTTATAGCAGTTTTAGTGAGCAGGAAATGATTTGAATTCTTGGTTTCCTAACTTTGAATTCCATCTGTGTTTCAGTAGGGATAGACTTGTCACAAGTTCTGTAGGTAATTAGATATCAGACCCTATTTGGGGAAAGGTAAATTCAGGGGTGCAAATGCAATAGGCTGGTGGACCAACCCTTATTTAGTCAGTTAGAGGATCAGGACTTGGCCCTGTCACCTGAGAGCTAGCTATTGACTGATAGGAACAAGGATGATTTTTTTTTCCATAAAATCTAGTTTCTAGGCTCAGTATGTTAATTTGGGCCAAATCCATGTATATACTTTTGACATTGATTAATTTTGGGTAATCTGGGCTTAAAAACTGGCCCCGCGTCTCTAATAGTTATGTTGATTTCCTGATTTTTGTAACATCTTGAAAATGTAGATGCTCTGGAAGTCTTCACTCCTTTATTTTATGGCTTCAGTTAGAAAAAAGGGGTGGGATTTTATCAATATATTTGAGTTCTAATTTATATATTAAATGAAATGGTAATTGGCTATATAGGACCAAGGCAAGAATCTTTTTAAGTGCAGAACTAAGCACTAACTATAACTAAAGTGCTGATCTTTACTGATGGTGAATATGGCCTTTTTCTTGGGGATTAAGTCTTCTGATCCAATTTTTTTTATATTTCTTCATGTAGTTACAGTATCAAAACCTAGTTCTGTGAAGATGCAGAGAATATCCCTGCAAATACTGCAAATAGCCAAATCTACTGCTTACACGTGATACTTATACTATAAATCAAGTACTACACCATCCCTAGTTATTTATCAAAATAGAACAGGGATGTTAAGATTTTATTATTACACAAACACTAGTAACCAGTAGTGTAATATTGCACGATACATGTTTTTTTATTAATGAGCGATTACTGAAATACTGCTGTTAAAATGAGGTAACTTGGACTAATGTAATCTTTGATGTCAGTGTTTACTGTATTTCTATTTCATTCACCCCTTTGGTTATACTGGAAGCCAAAGAACAGTAACAATAGTCCAGTAAGGATGAAACTTAAGAATTTTAGTTTGAATAAAATTGCTTCACTTGAGTTGTTTCAGTTTACTTCAGGCTTGTTAGTGCATTGCTTTTACAGAGAAATAATGGTATGTTGCAGTCTCTAAATTTCATGAAGTTGTTGCATTGTTTTCCTAATTGATGAGAGAGAATTTGGGTCTCTATTCCTGTGTAAATTTTTAATAATATTAAAAAAATTATAATTGTACCCTAGTGAAAATATTTTGATTTTTTTTGTGGTATTTACCTTCTCATTTTAGCTGAAGCATATTCTGTGCACAGTATGTCCTACAGCCATAAAAATGGTTGCTCCACTAACTATGGTATTCATGGACCCTTGAAGAGGGGGAAGCAGGTGGTCACAATGTCCTCATATGAGTGAAAAGGTTTGCTGTGTAACTGACTTTTTAATGTGGATAGTACCTTTTAAAGTATCCATAATAACTGCTGGGTTTTCACTAAAAAGCATAATTATGCAATTTATGTATGCTTAACTGTGTATTATATATCATAGTGACAAACGTGTCCACAGCTCCTTATGGAGGAAAAGCCTTCTTGGTGCCATGTTTCATTTTGCTCTTTTACACTAACTGTTGAAATGCTGGGTGTTAATATAGTTACATGGATTGCATCACAGCATATATAAAAATGAAAAATTCAGCTATAAACACAGGACACTGCTGAATCAAAAATACAATAAGCAGATGCAGCTGTTAATTATACAAATTTTAACTTTCTTCCATTTCACGTCCATTTTCATGCAGTGCAAAAGTGCATTGTGTCCAGTTATTTCTGAATTAAAAATCTTCTGCAGCTGTCCTTTGAACAGTTGTGTATTCCTTAATGTCTTGATTTAGAGCTAGGAGAGAAGTTTCAAACACTGTATTATCCTGGAATAGAGAGAGGTGTAAATTGTGGGACAAGATATGGCTTGGTTTGCATCCATGTAATTAAACACAAGTACTTGCTTGTACTTTTGTTGGTCAAGATACTTGAGTAGCAGCAGAGGTAAGTTTTTGTTACTTGCCTCCAGAAAACTTAAGGGTTTGGGGAAAATTGATTTTCATGCTGTGATGGGATGATACAGGACCTCAAAGAGATAATTTCCTTTCTGGTTTCTTAGGCTCTGGTCTCCAGGTTTGGGGAGAATAACTGACGTGCTAGGATAAATGTACCAGCACATCTGTTCCTACCAGATGACATATTCATATCGTGATATTGATCTAATTTAGGTAGACACTTCAGTCACTTTCTCATTAAAGCTGTCTTGCATTCATTTGATTGTGTAAATTCACTCCTATAATGCCAGAAACATCCCACCTCTGGTATTTAGTTTTTCAGCAAAAACTTTATTCTTGTTCTTTGGCAGTGGCTTAATTTTGGTTCTTCGCAAATTCATGTCTCGTGAACTGCACTGCGTTATTTAAAAGAAGCATCATTAATTTCTTTTTTCTTCTTCACAACTGCTCTCCGTTCTCCGTAACAGTCTCCATAACAGAACTCCGTCCAATGTGAGTGTTTCTCAGTGCCACTGGAGTAGCCCTGTGTGAAGTTTTCTGTTTGTGACAGTGTTTCTGTTTGAAGTCTGTTTCACATTCCTAATTATCACTCCTGTGATATCTCAGTTTTTGTTCTTCTCATTTATACTTTGGAGACTTCTTGACTTCCTGGAATTCAGTCACCTTTAGTGAAGATAGAGAACAAGAGTGATGAGTTGGTTTCGTGATAACGATGCAGAAATCGGCCCTTCTTCTGTTCCTTAAACCCTCCGTTCATTTTCAGTCTAGAGGGGAACCTTGCATGGCCTGTTCTCTTCAGGGTTCAGAAATACCCTCCATTATTTTCTGGATTTCTTCCTGATTTCTTAAAATCTTAGCAGGTGCTTGCAGGTTTTTTAACGCTTGCTTGTTTTTCTTGCGTAGCTGATTTAACTACCGAGCTTCCAGCACTGAGCTGCAGACTGTTTCTGGTGTGAACATGCTGCTGTTTCATCTTTTTACTCCAGAAGCTGTACTGCTACATTGATTCAGCATAGAAGAATCATCATCTGCTTTCTTACGGTCGTTAACCTCATCTTGAGAATAGTGCCTCAGGTTCTTGGTAGTTATTTGTTTAGGAATGGCATTTAGGAGATTTTCCAATAGTTCTTACCTGTTCATTAGTTCTTTTTTGCACACCTGATTGCTCTGCAGGTCAGAGTTAACCCGCTAGATTAGCCACTGTTGTTGCATGATTAGAGAGTGCAGCATCAATGAGGAAAAAATGTAGCTGTTCTTCTGTCGTTGAACATGACAAGTGTTTCAAGGGCTGCCACTGTGGTATTCTTGTAGTGACCATTCTGCAGTATGGAGGTGACAGGTGTTGGAATTCATTTTTCCTTTCCTGCCTTGTGTAAATTCTTACAGGAGGGCAAAGTCACAAGTGGTTTGTACATTTCAGTGGTGAAACTCTTAATTCTGCAAAAGAATTACAAGTAAAGCTTGCTAATTTCTCTCGTGTTTGGTTTCACACTTGATTGTAGATGAACTTAATGTGGCTTTTAGGAGGTTGTGGCCACGAAGTAGGGCAGTAGTTTGGATTTAGTCTCAAAGCAAGATTTGAAAATACTGAAGCAGAGCATATATGCATGGATAAATGGCAGATCAAAAAGTAGAAGAGAGAGGCTTAGTCTTACAGTAAAGCAGGATGGAAAAGGGTAGTTTTCAGTTACAACTGTTCTGAATAATTGCGGGAAGCTGAGGCAAACTTATGACTGAGTTCCTGTTCAGTTTAAGAGGGTGGAATAACAACAGTAGTTACTGACGCTAGTTCAGAAATAGAGAAGAATGTGAGAGGTTGTACTTTCTGTGAATAAAGTTAAGGCTTTCATTAAAGCAATGGTATCTTATGACCTTTCTGGAACATAAAGTTAAGTTTGCAGGATACAGGTCAGCTTGATAGGGGATCTCACTCATTAGTGGCAAGCCTTCATGATTTACAGCACTGGATTCTTGGCTTTTCTTCAGTCCTAAAGAGCTGGATAAAGAACATGGAAGTGTTACCAAGACTTTTATATGAGGATAGCTCAGATTTCTGACAGGAATGTTTGAGGTTTTTGTTAGGAGTGATCTGCCTCATTTATGATACTGTACTAATGTTAACTGTGCAGCTTCTCTTTAGATAAGTTACTTTTTTTCTGTCAGATAAGAACATGTGGCAACAGAAATCTGGGTGCAGTTAAGTCTGGTGGAAAAATGAAAGTGTGATGAAGTGGAATTTGACCAGAGCACAAATTGGATGCAGTGGAAGCAGCAAGGGTACAGAATATTCCCAAGTACGAGGGTCTGATTCATTCTGATGATTAGCCCAGACGTTGATGGTGGTGATGATCTCTGCAGGTGCTGTGCTTGATCTGCTGATGCTTTTTGACTGAGCATGGGATAGGAGATTTGTTAATTGCAATGTGTTTGCTCTAACATTAATTATGTTAATTTGGATGTCCTTTGCTGTTCTAGTTGTGTATCTTCATTAAAGTTGGTCATAGTTCAACTAGTACCTTTGAGCCTGAACAAAAAATAGCAGGTAGTTGTAGCATGGCCCAAAACATGTTCATGTTGATCAAAAAAGTTGTCTAGTGTGTGTCATGTGCTACCAGTTACAAGCTCTATCTGGTTGCATGGAGGCTTAACAAACTCTACAAGAGGTTTGGCAGCTTTAACTTAGGGAAAATGTTACTTTTCTGTATCATTCTTTCTGTTTTGCTTGATATTGCCCATATGTTGCCTTCCATTTTCTTAGAAATGGAGGAAGAACGAAGGTGAAAAAAACCTTTTGCAAAGCTCCTTTGAAGGGGTTTTATGCACTTCAACAGCTTCTTATTCTGAAAGATCTTCTGTCTGCTTGAGTAAGAACACCAAGTTATTTTTGTCGCAAAAAATGGGATGTTGTGTGGTTTGACAGTCTCCATCTCCGTGCCTGTTGCAGGAAAATAATAAATCCATCTAATACCTTTAATGATTTAATTCTTGATATTTTCCCCCTTTTGGCACAAAAACATTTTAAAATCCATTCATATCTTTTCTTTAATTCTGTTCTCAAGCTCCTCATTGTAGGTTTTGTGCTAAATTTCTCGGACTTCCATGCCTGGCACATTTGAGACAAGCTTGCTTTCTTAATTTTTCGAATTCTAGGCTATCATTGATTTCTCACTTGGGATGTTGAAGAGAATAGTGTGGTTTTGTTTGCTACTAAAGGCATCTTGGCAGAATCTGCATTGCAAAGCTGTTGATCTTTTCAAGTCAGAGCTTGCACTGAACCTTTTCTTAATAGTCTTCCATAATGCTTTCTTCATTGTAATCAACTTCAGCTGCAGTTCCTGGTCTGTTTCTAGAAACATGATAGCAGCAGCAAGGATAGTCCTTATTTTCATAAAGTTGGCTAAGTAACTCTTTATTAGTCTTTGGACTTAGAGTAGCTGCAGTACTAAAAAGATGCTTATTTGGAATTCATTTTTGCTAGTGATCTAGCATTTTCATTTTAATAGGGAAGGTCTTTTCTGTTACGCTGCATTGCAATCAGACTCTTGTTTCAAGAATTGCAGTAGTTTTTCATACTTTCCTTTTGTGGGTTGTATGTAGGAATCACTTCTTAATAATAGGATATGAATTTTAAAATATTGCTGATTGCTGCTACCAGGCAAAGTCAGGTCTATATTGTTCAGGCAAAATTTACTTGGAAGTGTGAATCACTTGTACAGAAGATACTGAAAAATCGAAGTCCACCGTCTGAGGTCTGTCTTAAAGCGAATTGGAATAAATTGGAATGTAGATACAGGAATAAATCACCACCTGATGGCGATGCTTGTAGTAATCCTGATGTCGCCTACCATGTTTAATGAATTTTTCTTCTGCTAGCATTTGCTCAGTTGTGAGTTTGAAGTGTCCAGGAACTGATTATAGTTGCATAATTCCTACTGAACCTTGATTCTGATGTAGGGGGAAAAAAAAAGTGGCTTCACAAGAGCTTCCTCCTTTCCAGTATATTCACTTTGTTATGTTTTTGGAGGATATTCTGAGAAACTCTGCCATTGTGCTTGACAGTCTAAAATAATTTCAGCTGCCGCATGTTTTGTTGTGAAATAAAAACTTGGCACCAACTTGTGCTTGTAGATGCCCAGTATGTAATTCTAGCATGAATTTTTGTAGCTGTCCCCAGCAGTGACACACATCTGTTTAGTTAAGAATATTTTTCTCTTGGTATTTGAAAAAAAAAAAAAAACATGTTTGAAACTATTTCACAAATTTTATATTTGGACACCAAAGGGTTAAAACACTTAAAGTTTAGTATTTTAAAAATAATTTTGCTTTAGAAATTTTAGACTAGTATACTGATGTTTATATAGGAAATGTTTTTTTTTTTCTCACTGTGAGCGTTTTAGTGTTCTGATCTTTTTTTTTTTTCTCTTTCTTTTGTTTTGTTTTAATCCTTGTATCTGCTAATTTTTGTATAGGAATAGTTACTAATTCTTTTGAGATACAGCCTACTAAATTTAAAGTAATTGAAGCCATGAGTTGACCGGTAATTTTAATCCATTCTATATAAATTTCAGTGAAGAACTGACAAATTGGTTTCAGGATGAAAGTAATGATGCTTTAAAGGCATAAAAGGCTTAGTATCTTGTTGTTAAGGTGGTCACATGATAATGGCTTACATATTGAATAATGTGCTACAGCACTTTTTGTATGTTAATGTAACTTTTAATCTTAATGTTGCCTGCAAATATGTGATCCCTTATGATATAAGTTTCCTGTTTATGCACCATTGCCCGTTTAAATCAAACAGAAGATTCTGAAACTGTAAAAACTACACATGTCAATGTTTTACAGCTACGTAATTCGAATTGACTTGATTTTTTCAAGTAATCCTAGAAAGGGGGAGCATTCCATATAGAAACTGCTGAAACTGCCACAGGTGCTTCTCCGAAAACCTTACAGTTGTGGCATTGAATGTTCAGTATCGCTTCCTTTCTGCACACAAGGCATACTGTTGAGGTATTTGTTGCGGTGATTGGTTTTAATGCTAATCTAGGAATTCAGATATAGAATCTATAGATTTGCATGCTTTGCTTACCCTAATTTACAATTATCTACATTTTTATTTGTAAACTAACAATAGATAAGTTGAGATCAGTATTTTTTAACAGATATTACATTGATATACGAAAACTGTGGTTTATTTTCTTAGATTGTCGCATGGCATTAACAAAAACACAGTCAGCTGTAGGTGATGTAATCACTATTTAAAATTAAACATTTAGGGTTTTTTTTACATATATGAATGGAGTTTTTTCAAAAATACTGTTGACTTTTTGTGGCAAACATTTGTTTTGTTTTTCAAAGTATGTGACATTATAAGTGGAAAGTAGTGTATTTCAAATGTATTTCTGTGTTAAAGACACATAGAAGTGTACTCTTTTTCCTTCAATAAGTAAAAAGAATATGAACAACTGAAAGAATTTAGACTGAACTTCTAAGTAAATTCAGTGTCATTTATAATTCAGTGCAAGGAGCAGAAGTCTTTATATTTTCCTTCTACAGATCCTTCTAAGTTATGTAAGCTATCTTGAAGTAAATCTCTTACACCGATGTAGTTATATGTAAACGATACAAAGTTTTATTTGCTCTAGTGTTTTTTACTTTCTATGGCTTTTAATCATAGTGAGAGCATCTTGCATATTTTTTAAAAGCTACCTCAGGTTGTTTTCTTCCTTTAGCGAACTTCTCAAAACAACAAATTGTAGTTACATTGAAATAATAAAAGCATCCTTCTAAGCTAAAGCTAAACTGAAAGTTAACTTCACGTTTCTGTATGCCAGTCCTCTTTGGTCAGATAACATACTTACCTCTTTTCGTTTTTGAACAATAATTAAACTCACAGACAGCATTTTTTAAAGCATTTCAGAAAAAGGAAATATAAGCATACGCTTCATCAGTGTCTTCTTAATAGCTGCTTTGATTTGATACCAGGACTCTCAGTTGAACTGGGCCTTTTAAAATGGAAGTTCTGATGATGACAACTGAAGGGAGAAAAACAGATTTTTATTTTTATTTTTTTAAAAACTCCTCTTCATGCCAAGATCAGTGAGTTTTGAAGACTGCCCGTGGACATCACTTGATGGAGGAAGAAAAACGTGTTACGAGAGTGTGGTTTTTTTTAAGCACTGTAGAAGACTTGTGAATAAATGTATATACAAAAGTCAGAGCTTCAACTCTTAATATATTAAGAGTAGATGTTTTGAGTTCATTTATAAAACACCTGTCGCTACGGAACAATTCAAGTGTTAAATGTAATCTGTCAAGGAACATCAAGATCACCTACTTCTACTCATGCAGACTTTCCTCAACTTTTCTTATGGATTATTTTCTATTTATAAAGACTTTATAATGTGAAAATATATCTTTCCAATTACATTTGTCTTCTCTTACTTTGGAGGTAACATTTCATACTTCTGTACCTTGAGGAAAACAATATGTCTTTATCATTCCCAGATCCTGGATTTTAGCCTACAGGAAAACTGAGAGTAAATGGTATCACGCTTCATGGTTTCTAATTTGTTTTTAGTAATAACACTTGCATAGAAATAAGAATAAACTATGAAGTGAAAAAAAAAAAAAAACCAAAAAAATTGTTGCCAAGTGAAATAATCGTAATGGGACTCATTTGTTTTTTAAGTCCTTGAATTGCTTTGGAAATGATGCACAGTGTATGTTTTCTACGAGTAGAGTGAATTGACTTTCTGACCGCTTGCCAAAACTGCATTAAGTCCTGGGTAAGGTTAAGTAACAATTTTTTTTTCCCATTTGTCAGTTCAAGCCTTCGTGTATGTTCCTGTCTGGAGCCCGTGCCAAAAAGGAATGATATTATCAGAGCTTTAGTTTTTGGTGTCCTTTCTTCAGTTTTTCCACCTGTTGCTGTAGCTGGACTGAGCTCCTTCAGAGACGTCTTCAATTCTTACTGAAGAAAGAAGGAAATAAGTTTTTGGAGCACAGTTGTCTGTCCTGATAGTAACTAGGTCAACTTTTAGAAAATATTGCACAAAATCAATGAACACTATTTAATAAAAGACTGACAAATCATAAAATTCCTGTAACTTTTCAAGACTCAGCTTAATTTTATTTTCTTTAACATAACTTTATTCCATTCTTCCACAGCTTCCTTACTGGTAGCGTCTCCCTTCATAAGATCATCTTTGAAAATTACCAGTGTGTGTAGCTTATTATTTGCTTAATCTGGTTTCAGGTAGGTAGCCTAGCTTAGAGAAAAACCCTGCAAGGAAACACAAGCTTGTCCTCAAGTTCAACATCTTTGTTGGGGAGAAAAACCCAAAACACCCACAAAAGCCGCAGGAAATTTCCTTACTCATTTTTAAATCCTGAGTAATGCAGTTACAGAAATAGAGCTGTCATATTTGCTGTATGACTAGCAGTAACAAAAGGGCAGCTTGCCTGATGATTTAATATCAGACAGTGTGTTCTGGATTTTGCAGCTTTTGCTATTTCAAGATGTTTAGGGTAAAAGATCGAAGCTAGGACTGAAGGGATTTTTAACTTATTAAAAAACAGAGGATAGGTGGAGGAGAATTTTTTTTTTTTTTAATTACAAGACACACAAAACTTTGAGGTACTTCTGTCCATGTTGTCCAATGGCGTACTTTTGTCACTGCTTTTTCTTTCAGTCTGGGTCTTGAAGTTATTTTCAGTTATAATATCCTTTACCTAGTCCAATTATTTTTCTTTATGTAGGCAGCTATGAGAAATGAAGAGAAATACCTTTCAAGGGACGTCTCTAATAATTGAAAATTTACTTAAATATATTGATTACCTCTTAGTTTCCTTCTTGCTGATTTTTTTAATTTTTTTTTAACCATGCAGTCCGTGTCATATATAGTCTACTTAATAGCCAAATGGATCTTACTGCTAGTCCTTCTTTTCACTTGAGCGTCAGCTTATATATCATTGTAGTTCTTAACCAAGGACTGCCATAGGGATTACATTTAAGAGACTGAACTCCTCTTAGTCTTAAAATGCAGTTGAGGCAGTGAACTACTTCTATTTTCATTCCTCTAATGGAGTCTGTTTACAATAATGGCTTTTATATTCTTTGCTCAGGGACTAAGCTGAGGTAGCTGCTTCATTTTCAAACGTTGGCAGCATTTGAGGTAGACCATCTACGGCAGATTTGGTAGTAAGTATGTTTCCAGGTCCTTGTAACTGCTGTGACAGGGTAGTTCCACTCCAAATCCAGATCAGCACTTTGAAAGGATGGTCTAGCAGACATCCTAGCTTTTTAATTCATTCAAGTGCTACGCTTAAGGGTTTATAGAAGGACTGCGTGAGAGTGTATTCTTCTGTTATCCTCACAGCGATGGCTGTATTTCTCCATGGTTTAGAAATACGTAAAGCTGTTCCAGGCTGGTAAAACTCTGTGATGCCTGTAAAGAGCGTTTTCTTTTCTACTTTGTGGATGCAGCTTATTGAGTTAGCCATCTTTTTGTGGAGTGCTTGCATTTTGTTACAGCGTATAGCACGGACAACTCTTCTGCCTTTTGTGTTCCCAGTGATAGATACTTATTATTTTTTTTTCCCTCCTGGAGAAGGCTAGAAAAATCATTTAAGAGGTAGGTCTTTTTTTTGTCTTTCTGGTTTCTGAGAAAGTGAGTCTTGAGAGTTTCTGCCAATTCTGTCAGCTTTTCCTTTTCTTCTTCCCAGTAATGTTGGAATGCAAGCCAGTTTAACTGAAACTTGAAAGGATTTAAAGTCCCAGAGTATTCAAGTTTAGATTAAATTAATGGAAGTTGACAACTGGATAGATAAAAGATACTCAAATTAGTGTTCCCAGTGCGACAGAGTAGTGTCTTAACAGTTGTGTTCTTCTCCATAGCAATTAGCCAGACAGTGTCTAGAGTCATCTAGACCCTGTAATTTTCTATTAGATTGGACTTTTTTTAAATCTCTTTTTCATTAGCAACTTCTGAACACAGGAAGTTCCCTTGAAATTGATAGGCTAAACTCAGACTCAGATTTTTGAGAGAGACATTTCTAAACTCTTGAGTAGCAAGAATGTTACAGCCGATGTGCTGGAGTCCCTTGAAAGCCTGTGCAGCGCTTCTAAAATACTCCTGTGGAACAAGCGCATTTTTGGCTATCGGTTAAGAGTAAGCTGTTCAGGAAAAGATGGGAAGGAAACAAATCTAATAATATCAAAGTCATTACCTTTTAAACTCTGAAAAGCACTAACTTAACGTTCATTTATTTAGTTTCTGGGAACTGCAAGTTTTCTTACGTGGGGTTTGGCCTTACACACTTGCATCTCTAAATGCCTTTGGCAACTTACATCAACATTCCTTTGGGAAATGGTGACTTAAGGGTAGGCTGTCTTGCAGTCCTGCTTTGTTTATTATTTTTTTTAAGCAGATTTACTGTTCAGTAACATTTGCTATGTAACCAAATGACTTGCTGCTTGAAGTTTTATTAACGGGTGGTCAGTCAACACCACATTGTTTTGGTCATTTTTATCTTTGCATAACTTTAATTTGTTCTTGCTTAAATTTCTTTTACTATAATTTTGGGGCTCACAAATTTAAAACAGGTTTGAGAGAACTAGGCTATTACTGGGACTGAAATGGATACGTTGAAATACCTGTTTCTTAAGTTGTCATTGCATTGCATTATGCCCATACTAAAAGAACATTGAATGTCAGTGTGCAGGGACCTCAGCAGGCCTTCTGGTTCAGGGTAGGAAAGGACTGACTGTTCTGCAGAATTTCTGAAATAACCTGCTCTTAAAATGAGGTGGGGAAGTGAACCCTCTGGAGATTCAGCGACCTTTGTGCTCTGAAACTTTCTCCTAATGCCTAATTTCGAATATTCTTTGTTCGTGTTAATCTTGTTCTTAATGCTGCCTGCACTGAACACACCGGATGAGTTATTCTCTTTGCAGCTATCTTTCAGGTATTCAAAACGAACACCTCTACCTTGAGGTTTCATTTCTTTTGACTTAACTGGGTTTTTAAGTCTTCTAAAGTTGTACTTTCTAGACCGCTCTTGGCTGCTGTTCTCTGGATTTTTCACTAGTAGTCCGAGGAAGCGATGACTTAAAATGTAGTATGGAATGAAATTACCTGGATCTAGCCTAGTGGTTTTTTCTGATTCTTTGGTGTTTTGGCTTAATCTTCCAAGTCTTATGTAAGGCAACAATGTCCATTTACGGAATTAGTCTTGCTGTAGTAGTCAGTTTCTAAAGATATTTTTTTTTTAGTCTCTTTTTTCATAGCAAATAAGTTGCAGTGATCTAGGAAGCAAGCCTGGACTTTGTTCTTTGTTTTCTTCGCATGATCTGGAGTGAATTGTTTTCTAATTCATACGAGTTTCAACAGAATCAGGCCTATTAATCTTCTGAATTCTTACTCTGTCGCTGGTCTGTTTCTAGATTTTTAAGTAATGGATTTGTCTAAACTGTTGAAGCCAAAAAACAAAAATTCAATTTTCTGACTGATTACATCTGTCTGGAAAGATGGAAAAAACTCGGGGAAGATTTATTGGCATATTTTGCTTCACGATCTAGTTTTCTTGTTTCTGGCCCTCTTGTCTCCACGTCTGTGCACTTCCCTATGAAGTCAGCCTGTATTTCTAAGCACGGACATACTCTGGGTTTGTGTAAATGCAAGCCATAGAGCACTCTTTCAAATTAAGCCTCTGCATCTCCTACCTGATTTCTTTTAGAGTGTCCTTGATGCATTAGAATATTCAACTTGCAGTGCCATTCTCTCAGGCATGGAAAAGGCTCGGTTCAACAAACGAAGCAAGTCCCAGCACTTATGATGTCACACACTTTGAAATGAGAAACAAACAAACAAACAAAATAAAAAAGTCCAAGCAAAGCATAACTTAAGTATAGCGTCTTTATCTATCTTTTCCTGTATATGTATATATATTTTATTGTTAGGCAGAATAGTGATGTTGTTGTTACCTTAGAAACCAGAATGCCATGGACAATTGCCAAGTCATGTTAAGTTTGTTTTGAGTATTTGATCTTTTGCTCCAGTTAAAGCAATAGATTGCAGAATAAACTGCAGAAGATGGTAAAATTCGAGGCTTAAATTAGTCTGAAGTTTATGTAAAGATCAGATACTTCAGACTGTTCGAGTGTAAAGCGTTTTGAGAAGTTTAACTAGGAAGATGTTGGTTTTCTTTTTTAAGGGACATAGTATATTGATTTTATTTAAAAGTGTATTGTCTCCCAAATTTTGCTTAGAAGCCAGATGTATGTGCGAAAAGTTAAGCTAGTTATAAAACTAAGTTTGATAACTAATTTCTTAATGGAAATTTGCTAAGTGTATGTTTTCTCTCGTCACCAACAGATAGATAGTCAGTAAGGGCAGCAGCAGCAGCAAGCTAGCTTGATGAATGAGTGTAATTCAGTTTCTTTGTATTGTACAGCTTGAGAAATGCCAGTGGCCTGACAGCAGCAGACCTTGCACATACCCAGGGCTTCCAAGAATGTGCCCAGTTTCTCTTGAACCTCCAGAACTGTCACCTGAATCGGTTCTATAGCAATGGCACCTTAAATGGGGTTCATCAGAATGCAGGTCCCAATCCATTCAGTGGTGGGACAAGTCGAAAGAGATCCTTTGAAGATACGGAGTCTGCTGGAGTAAAGAAGGCTAGAACAGAAGGTGAGATCCCGGAGGTAAAAGGGATGGGGTAATGCTCTTGCTGAGAAAGGAAAATAAACATTTTAAAGCCTTTCAGAGTGGATGTTGAGTGTTATTGACAAAACTCACGAACATACCTAAATTACATGTTAATACAAAAAGCAGATGAATACAATTATTCTGTGCCACAAGATCCCAGTTCTCCCTGTCATCGTCTTGGTGTTTTCAGCATTTTCACCTTCCAGAGTGCTAAAATTACATGGTGTCAGACATAATACGTTGAAGAGTAGAAGCTGAAATTGGCTTCTACGCCTTCCTCAGTTTCTTCTCCAGGAAAGCCAAATACTGTTGCATTAATTCACAAAGATGCCCGGATGTTTGATGGTAATTTTCTACTTCAGGATTCAATCACAGTTCAGAAACTGTTTGCTAGATACGATCGATGAAAGGAATTGAATGCAAAAAGGCTTCTTAAATCTAGAGGGATTATGTCTGTGACTTTAAGATAAAATACCTCAAGTTTCCAGGATCATGTTCCAAGGGGAACTGCTACCTTATGGGAGGATGCAAGGCTAGAATGGATCTTAAAGATTCATTTTCCACCTCATGCATTGAGGATACTCCTTCCTCTGCCAGCAACGATGCAATAGTCCCACCTCAAGATATTTTTCAGTGGCTATACAAAGAAACATTTTTTACATTTTATGAACACCTTGAGTAACACGACAGAGTATATCCTCTGCTGGCTTTCTGGGCCTCATCCTGTTACAGTCTGACTAAAAGTGCAGCATTCTGCACTCAAGCCTCACTGCTCTATCCCATGTCTAGCATCAGGAGAAGGACTTTGTAGGTCTTTGTTTGAAGACCTTTTTCTCTAAAGTTTATATTCTAACAGATGTGATTTTCAGTGAGCCAAACAAAAGGGGCTCAAGCAGTGCTTAATTACAGATAACAAGAGGGGAGTTGAAACCAAAGCAGTGTTTCAAAATACGGCATGGACAACATAAGTTACATCAAGGCTGACGCTGGAGTAGTTGCTCTAGTACTAGCCCTCCAGACACTGTTTTGACTCTGAACAGGACCAGAGGCCGTAGCAGGGTACTCCATAGCCAGTAGTCATAAACGGGATGCATTACTTCATTTAGTTGGTCTAAACTATAAATCATTTAATGATACAGAAGAGTGCCTATGCAGTTAAATGCAAGACTGCTTTTCAGGAGTAACGTCCTTAAATAGCTACCTTGGATGAAAAAACGTAGGTGGTGTGTACAGGTGCCCATAACAGCTGTGGAAAGATGTCTCCAGCATATTTGTGTTATGTTGCTGGGAGGTGCTGCTTGAAGTAAAAGGTTCCTATCTTTTATTGCAAAGACCTGTTCCTTCTGAATGGTCATCACTGGCAATGCCTTAGTTTCAGAAAGCGGCTCCTATGTAGCCAACCGGTAGCGTTTCCCCACAACCTGCGGTAGTGGCCCTGGGCTAGCTATTTTTATTCTATATGTTGTCGTGAAATAGCAGTTAACTGCATTACCTTTCAGCATAAACAGTTGATCCAGGGGGTAGGTTAGGTCAAGGAAACATATAGCGCATTCAAGTGCATGAGATCTGAGCAATTAGAGAGATACTGGAGAAGCAATCAGATGAGGTGATTTTTTGAAACGTTTACCACTTCTCAAGACCTTTGCAAGCAAAGCCAAAAGCTTTGCCGAATGTGCTTGAAGGCCTCTACAACAATTTAGAGATGCATCCGAACTGCGGAAGCCGGAGTTTCTTTCTAATCTGACGTGTCTGCCCTCAAAGACCTCAACATCAGTAATACTTACCCTGTCGGTGTAAAAAAGTCTGTTGGAGTGAGAATGAGTCACCGTTCCTGAGGCGCTTTGTAAACAACAGAGCTGAGTAACGAGAAGTCATCAGTACTCCTTGTGCTGAGCTAACCTTTTTACAAAACAAGCCTAATTTTGCGGTAATAATTTTGCCCTTAGCAAAATCACACCGGTCTGTCATGTCCTTTAAAGATTTTGCCCAAGAGATTCCAGATGCTCAGAGAGCGCAGGCAACCCGTATTTACAGGGAAGAGTCAGGTTTTGATGACCATGCCCCAAATTAGGGCGATCACCCCTTTGGAAAAAGAAATGCTTCTTGTGACCAGGCACAGCGTATGCCCCTTGCAAGAGCCTGTAAGGAGGAGAGTAGCAAGTAAATAAACACTTAAGCTGTGCATCACCCAGCCTTTGTCCTGGAATAGCTAAACTTCAAATCAGGACAACTGGACAGCAGGTGGGGGTGACTTAACATCGAATTTTGTTTATGTGCACACAGGTTTATCTGCTCTAGGGTGCATAGCATTAAAAAAAAACAAGCCCTTCAGCCTAAAAGTCAAGCGACACCGGTACATGATACACTGTGATACAAACTAATTACTCTCCCAAAATCAATTCTAAACCCTGAAGCTGAACTTAAATCAGTGGCTGCTCTCAGAACGTAGACCAAATAGGTTTTAATTTTTGACTGAGAAGCTTGAGCTGGATTTTATGTCCATTCTTCTGAAATCTATTCCAGAGATTTCCCCCTGCTTCCTGGGCTGTTGGTGCACAGGGTCTGTTGATGGTGATGATGTACACCAGGCCAACTGGTTGCACGGCTGTGTGGGTGGCAGTCCTCATCCTAGCCCCTCTGAGTCACAATCCTTGGCAGGTTGGCTTTTGCCCTGTGTTGTGCACAACTGGTGAACGACCATATCAGAATCACGGGCCTCAGGACGTTTAGGTGTTTCTAGGTGTTCTTTGAGAGGTAGGGATGGAGGTGTTGTCAGGTGTACCCTTGAATCAGCCAGCATGAAACTGCACTTCCATGTTTCTCTCGGGAACTAGGAAAAAATGCTTTTCCCTTCCTGATTTAGGGTGATTTGAAGCCAAATGATCCGAGTGCTCTGGTCTCCTTTAAGCCTTGTGTGATCTCCTTGGCCCTGAAACGCTTTAGCTATTGCGTAAGATTCTTTAAAAACAAGTATTTACAAAAATTTCCGTTGTGCCCAAGGTAATGAGAGCAGCCTTGCAGTCTACTAAAGTGGCCCTTAATAACACGATATTACGTGTAATGTGTATAGGAAGGGGTGTTAATGTCAGTGTGAGAGCAGGGCAGGGTCTGCTGGGATAGTCCTGGAGCAGTGATTTTGGGGTAGTAGGTCTAAGAGGTAGCAAAGTCAAGCCCATCTTGCTTATTAAAGCATTTCCCACAAAAGTAACCACTTGCCGGCGTAGCTCGGAAGGCGCATCTGTTTGTTCAGCTCTTGGAGGGACCCCTGGAGAAGTCTGATAGGAATGTAGGGTGGGTTACTGGGAGCGGAAGAAGGAGCAGTCCAGACTGACAGCCGGCAAATGTGAGGCAGAGATGGCTTTTTATAGGTTGGGCACACTAGCAGTACAGCCTTAATACGAGTAGCTTAAGTTGCTCTTTATTCAATCTGTTAGTACATCAGACTAATAATTGCTATGTGGGTGCAAAGTCTGATAGGTACACTGGTAACTCTTCATTCTGAGGGATTCGAAGGAATGTACAAGAATTTGGCATTTACTTACTCTGCATTTATAATCTCAAACATGTCAGAAGCTTTCAGGCATGCAAAATTTACGTTTCTTTGTGCAAAGCTTTTTTTTTTAATAATCAAAGCACTCATCTGTGTGTTGGTTGAGGTTTCACGTGTTCACCAGTGACTAAAAGTGACCTTTTTTCTTTACCAGCTTACAGCTTTGATGGCTTAATACCAATGATGAACGGAGGTGTCGAGGATGATGGTGACAATATGCACGTTGATAGAGAGTTTGCCGTTGTATCAGGTGGGAGTGGACAGTTTCCTGTTAACTACAACAACATTCAAATGGTTGAAGACACCAAACAACAGGAGAGTACTTCTGTTGGACCAAAAGAAATTGAAATATACACTGTTTCTGCAATGCAAACTCCTTGTCGTTGCAAGAATCAATATGCATTTTATTTTTAATTTAAGTATAAAACTTAGTCCTTTATTTTTGCACATTGTTGTCTAGAGTCTTGAAAATTACTGTAATGCTGTAATACCCATTATATCGAGGGTTTAGTAGGTATCTAAAATTAGCTGTTTCATGCGACATATTGTAATGGTGAAAGAGAAGGTATATTAGCGGTTTATTGCTATTTCAAATAGAAATCCACAATGGCTGTTTCTCTTTTAACCTGAAGCTTGTATTATGCTGTGCCTTGCTTTTAGTTGCTATAATTTCAGGTTAAAGGAAATTCTGAAATAATTTAAATTTTTCATTTCATTTCCGTTAAATAGATTTAATTGCTAATAAGAAAGAAGACTTGCTAGGGAAACACATCCTAGTGTTTATATAGCTCTAAAAATGATGTATATTACAACTAAACCATATCCAACATAGTTGAACAAATATGATAAAGAGTAGTCTAAGACATATACCACGTGTTCAGAATTTGTTCAGACACAGTAATGTAAGTGCAGGATCCTGCCCTGGGTTTTTCACGTAAATCAAAGACTGGACGCCACACGTCTTAAATTAGTAGTTGAAACTACATACTTTGGAAAACAGTTTTGGTGTTTTGTACCAATCTCCATGACACAGAACGTTACTAGTATTAGTGAGTATTATTGCTCTAAGGTTTTTAAGGGCTGCTTAATCAAGACGCTTTTATTAACCCCAGGATGTGTATAGTGTTTCGATTAAAACTCTTGGGTCAGCTTTTTCCATGCACTTTGTAGGTAAAGGCATGGAGTTACTATTATCGTGCATTACTACATTCAGAAATTAGTTTCTTACTTTAATTTGTTCTGTGATAAATATGTTTAAGCTTTGTACCACAGATCAGATTCACCAAAGGGAATGATAATAAATAGATATTTTAATATATTAGGAAGAAATATTTATACGTATATATATAATCAGTACTTGAAAAGTAGACTATGATATATTCCAGTGATAATTACTAAGTGTTCTTATTTATGGAAAAACGATTGTCTTTCATAAATGTACTCTATCACTGTAGGTGCTAATTTTTAACAAATAACGAGATTCTATAATTATCACTAGAACTATTCATTACCTACTTTTGCATATGAACTAACAGTAGTGCCATTTTGATTAAATTTGATTTGGCAAAGCCAGCCTCTAAGGATTTATTTTAAAACAGATAAAATTTTGCACTTTTCAGTTAATAAACACTATATGAAATTCCTTCTGTGCGTTTTCATCACTGAAACACTAGCTTCGATGTCTCGATGGGTTTGGGGCTTTTTGCTTTTCCCCTTCCAATAAGAATTTGTAGTTAGTGAGTTCAGCTGATGTGGTTGTTTTAACTCGTACAGGGACTAAGCAGGAAACTCCAGTTAGTACGTTACAAATGGAACGCATTTCTTGGCATTATGTCATTGCCGTGTGCGAAGTATCAGCATCGTAATCCGCGTTTCAAGTAAGGACTAATAGAGAACCAAAGCTTCAGATTCTTCCTTGTCAAACAGTGGTACTCATCATGTGTCGCTTAAACAGGAACCCCAATGTTTTATAAATGTGGGAAGTTACCAACAGGCTTACCGGCTTGGATTGGAAAGACACAGGAAATGCAATCCTATTTTGCGCGTAGGTTTATGCATTCATGTATACATAAACATATGTGCATGTATCCAAGGATAATAACGGGATGTAAAACCTTTAAATGTCACCGTATAGCTCTGTAACTTTCTACGTTTGCCTTGCTCATCTTTACCAATATAGATGTAAATTTTAGATGCCCTTTACCGGTAGGCATTTTTAAGGCAGAATACCTCGCCCGTTTTTTGTGCTAGTACTTTGAGTACCACTGCAAAAACATATGTTTCAGACATACTGATGAAATCTGTTTATGGAAATAAAAGCTATTGTACCAATTACTAAATTCCAAGGAGAAATTGCTTCAAAACACTTGTCAGTGGTTTTTGCATGCACATTTTTAGAATTTTGTTTCCTCCTACTCCTCTTTTTTAGTCTTCTGTGCACTCTGCTGTTGCTATTGTGTGGCCTTTTGCATGTGGATTGTCCAGATGTCATTATAAACTTACCATTAAATACAAACCTATGTTGTTTAGCAAGCTGCTAGATAAATTGAAGTACTTTCTGAATAAAGGAACTATGAAATATTTTATATTAGCAGCCCAACATAACATTCCTTTATTTGACGTATTTCAGTGTGTACTGTACTGTGAGAGGGAGCACTAAAAATAAGAAAAAAAAAGGAGCCACAGATAAATTACAGCTGAAAAAATAAAAAAACCCCAACCCTTCACCCTCTCACAGAGACTCGTATATACATGTATATACATACTATTTCATCCCAAGAGTGCATTACAGTTAAGGTGGAAAGATGCCTTTTATTCCGCCGTTGAAAACGCTGCCCAGGATGTTGTCTGCTACACTTACTTCATTCAGTTAAATGAAAAAAAAAATTTGCATTATCTTTGCAACAATGAATGTAGGCATACCTACATGTTAAATATAGATAGGTAGTTGCATTTTCGAACATCAGAACCCGTGCTGCGAGCTTTGTGGTCAGCTCTCATTACTTTGAACTACCTATCTTGTTATACATAAAGAAAGGGTAGATTTATTTTCAAAGCTGTGTACGGAAACATTCTTTAAGTAAGTGGAGTATAGTGGAGACGTTATGATGTATTTCAATTTATCCTTAATTGTTGGTGACAGGTGTATTTCTTAATGCAGATATGAATAGCAGTAGCTCCATATTGAATGCACTGACAAATGGATGTGCCATCAATGGACATTTGGATTTCACCGCCGCACAGCAGCTCAGTGGGATGGATGCCAGGCGTGAGGAGTGTTTAACATTAACACCTAATGGGATAATTCCTGGAATAACTTCTCCCAGCAGGCATCGAATTCACACCAGTAACGGCACCGAGGAACCGGAGAAAGCCATGAATAATTCCACCGACATGTGTGGGTCTCTGCATCTGAACGGAAGCCCCAGTAGCTGCGTTTCTAACCGGCCCTCGTGGGTGGAAGACCCTGGAGATACTTTGCACTATGGACACTACCATGGTTTTGGGGATACTGCCGAAAGCATCCCCGAACTTAGTAGTGTTGTTGAGCATTCCAATTCTGTCAAGGTTGAACAGAGCTATGAAAATACTGTCCTAGGCACAATGTATTTGTATCACGGTTCGTAGATGAACGACCTTTCTATCATACGCGTATTGAAATTGTTACCAAATGAATCTGGGGCGGGGACACAAAATCCTCCCATAGCATTAAATCTGAAGATTGCAACTTATTGCTATTTTTACACTTTGTTTATATGAGAAGTAAACCCTTAATTTGACAGCCTTATACAATAGTTGTAGTTTGTTGCATGTATGGGGCTTATTTAGTGATAAAATAGGTGCTGTTATGATGGAATGTTTATTATGTTCGGTTTTTTATTATGGAATGGTCTGGTTTTGTATTTTTTTATTTCTAAGCTTGTGAACACTATCTTTCCCTTTTTAGAGCTGTTTTCCCTTTTACTGAGACGATGTTTAACTGAATTTTGTGAAGAAAATGTTACATATGTGCATCACTTAGAAGTAAAGGTATTTTTTTTCTCCTTTTCCATATCTTCTGCTGAAGCTATGGTAGCAATATCAATGCCAGCTATCACTATGCAAGGTTGAAAAGCGGCAGTCTTCTGGAGCTTCTCTGGCTCTATGTAGTTTGAACCTTCGTTCGTTGTTAAGTGGCTGTTCCCCTTTGGAATTTTTTGGACGAGTTGTTCGAAAGCGCAGAGACAGCCTTGGAAAAAGTTAAGGTTTTCACTTTCCGTAGCGGAGAAGAGCTTTTCGTTGTTGGTGGGCTCTTTGCATTCTCGAGTGGGCAAGTGGGCTGCCTTCCTTCGGCCGCGGTTGGGTGTGCCTCAGGTTAGCTCCGAATTTGTGGCGGTTTCCTTTGGCTTCTCTCCTTCCATACGTACGCTTGATATTTTACCATAGCTCACAGACCGGAGGCATGTTGGCACTGTTCTGCTTAGTACGTGGTTTAAAATTGCTGTTACTTGTTATAGGATTTGCCAAGTCAAAATCTTTTGAGTTTGACTGTCTTGGATATACATTTATCGTCCTTTTTTTAAACATATGCTTTGGAAATGTAATGTTGTGTACTCTTCGGGCTATGCTCACAGAAAATACATGGTATTTAAAGCTTAATACACAAATCAAAATTCATATAAGTGCACTATATGAGCACTAATAATATAAGTTGCTGCTTTGTGTTATGGTAAGTGGAAACTGGGGAAAATATGGTAAATGGGATAAGCCCTCTGAATTGTGTTGGGGTTTTTTGTTCTTGTTTTGTTTAAAAAGGGACCTTTACAGATTGGAATTTAATAAAAATAAACATATTACATTGTACCTGAATGTTTTGTTTAGACATATTTTTATTGGCAATTTGAGCGAGTCTTTACACCACATTTCTCCATAATCTTTCTCAGTACAGTGTGGGATTTCTTGATTTTGTCGGTATCTGGAAGCAAATATGAGGAGCCCAGTAAGTCGCCCTTCACTGATTCGCAGAAACATGTACCGGATATTCTCTCTATGAAGTTTGTATCGTTCTTGAACTCCAAAAATAGGTTAAAAATACTGGTTGTCTGGTTTTCATGGATATTATACTCTCCTTCGAACATTTTTAGGCAAAATGCAACAGGCAGCAGAGAAATCGGTGTTTAAATAGACTTTACATAGTCCACTGTCTACGTACAAGATACCCACAGCGTATTCAAATTGAGAGTAGCACCGATAGCAAAATCAACCCGTCTCCTTGCAGATTGTTGGCCAGAGCAGCAAACCTCCTCAGAGCCTTCAAAGCCATTACTGAAAACCCAATCTGGTTCGTGTGTCTGTTTCAATGCTAAAATTCTTTATACATCATTTTAGCGTGACAAGATTTATACTTGTGTCCATAAGGCAAAAAATGTGTGGATTTCATTTTCATTCATGCGCTTTTCACGTCTTTTTACCTAAGAATACCTTGGTATACACTGTGTTTCAAATTCAAAGGGAGAAGTTACTGCTTTACTTTAAGAAGCAATTCTACGCGTGTGTGTTCAGCCACGTGGTAACAGAGAGACAGATTTCAAGGTCTGTATCCTGTCAGGTCCCATGGGAGCTAAACATTAGATTCTAATTAGATGTAGAAGGTCGGTGTAGAAGACCATATGATGTAGACAAGCTGTGTGGGTTTGCTGGGGAGCTGCTTCTGCTGCTGATGTTGGGAAAGACAGAAGCCTGTGACAGAGCATGCCTCCGCCAAGAGCCAAGTTGTAGAATTTTTAAAGCATCAAATAATAATTCTCTAAGAATTCTGAGACTGCCTTTTTACAGGAGATTTTTGAGACAATGCGTGTACTTACAACAAAAGCCATCTGAAGCCTTGTTTTCACGTTATTCCATAAAGCTTCAGTAGAACATGAAACAGGGCATCACAGAATCCCAGCGTGGTTGAGGTTGGTGGATGTCTATTCAAGCGTGTGGTACCGTTATGAAGCCGTATCACCCTCATGGGAGAAGAGTCTTCGTATGTTTGATTGGAATTTCCCATTTTTCAGTTTCTCTTGTAAATTTGGATACATGGGAGCAACCGGACTATAAAAGTAATGAACCTGACAGATCCAACTCTACTTCTGGTGGGTTAGTAGGTGAGGAATTCACATTGTCCAGAGTGGAATGAGTTCTACCAAGTATAGCCACGTCATTCCATATGTAACTACTGCTGACACAGAGGCATTGTTTTTAGATATCTTACTTGTAAAGTCCTTTTTAAGGTTTTGCCTTGTTAGACCAGCAGGCATGGTTTAAGAAGCCTGCTAAAGCTCACAAGCTCTCTTCAGTTCCGTCTTGAAAAGCTTCAGATTCTGCTGCTGGACAGCAGTGCTGAGCCATTTTAATTACACTGTGCTCTGCAATTGCCGAAGATTGCTGTTTTTTAAACACTTGGAGTCAAATTCTCATGATTTTTGTTTAGCAAGGGCAATGGTATTGTAGGTCTGATAGCGCTCAAGCCTTTTGTCCAATTCTAGATATTTCAAGGCTCTTATCAACTAAATGTTGTTTTAGCTAATGCTTTGGGGTTTGTTTTTTGGGTTTTTTTTGGTTGGTTAGTTGGTTGGTTTTGGTTTTGGCTTGGGTTTTTTGATGCTTTTTCTTTTTACCATTACTTTGGTGCTGGGAACGGTTCTCCAAAACTAAAATTTACTTTCCATCTGCTTACATTTAACTCAACGGCACCACCATGAATTTCATGTGGAATACACTGGCCAGTTACTCTCATCAAACTCCTTGGTTATCTCTTTGCTTGAGACTCAGTTTTGTGTGATATTTCAGTTGATATCTTTCTGGCTTATGTAGATGTTTTTGCACTAATCCCTGACCAAATGTAGCTTCTCTCCTATTTTGTTTTTCAAAACCATCTGCAAACTTGGGCAGAAATATAAGTAAGTACAGATTCAGGCAGTATTTTAATGAGGAGTTGAAGTTCAGCACTGTTGGAAGAGGGAAAAAGGGAGTGTTACACAACTTCATACCCTGTTACAGTCTCCACTATTTTTAAGAAATGATCCCCTGATACCAGGTAAAATATTAGTCTAAATTTCTGACAGTTGTGAAAGAAGGCTATCATTTTGAGATATATATTAGATTAAGGTGAGATGCTGCTTGGCTTCAAGACCCATTGCAAACACGTTCAGACACTGAGAACTTCTGTGAACATTGGTCTTGCGCCTGACTCTGATCAGTTCCCGATCCTCGTTCAGACTCACATTCCACAAGCTAGCAAAAGGCCCTCTGTGTGTCTATTTTACTTTCTTTAACAAGCCATCATCCTTCTGCAGTCTGAAATTGAACCCCAGCTTAATATTTATAGCCAACTTATAAATCAGAGACTCATAGAATAGTTTGGGTTGGAAGGAACCTTAAAAGAACATCTAGTCCAACCCTGCTGCAACGAGCAGGGGCATCTTCAATCACTAAGGAGCTTCTGCCATTCCAATTGCAAAGGTAATACATCCAAAAGAGCTGCCTCCCAAAATATCAAAAGAAGTCCCGAGCACAAAACGAGCCTGGAATGAAAAGGAATCCTTGCTGTCCCATATGCTAGAGCCGACCTACAAGTTTGTATTGATAACATACACTTTCTGAAGCAGGGCCTTGCACACTTCTCCACTTATTTGGTGTCCGACCAGTTTCTTCCAGTAAGTGAATAAACACACTTCAGGGAGGTTCAAAAAAAAAACAACCAAAAAACCAAAAAAAACCCCAAAAGAAACAACCACCAAACCACAACAAATAAAAAACCCAAAAGCACTCTTTCACCTTTTATGTTCTCTACAAGCACCTGAAAGGAGGTCGCGGAAAGGTGCGGGTTGGTCTCTTCTCCCAAGTCACAGGCAACAGGACAAAAGGAAATGGCCTCAAGATGTGCCAGAGGAGGTTTAGATTAGCTATTGGGAAAAATCTTTACACTGAAACTGTTATTAAGAATTGGAACAGGCTGCCCAGGGAAGTGGTGGGATTGTCATCCCTGGAAGTATTTAAAGGACATGTAGATGTGGTGCTGAGGGACACGGTTTAGTGATGGTTTTTGTCAGTGTTAGGTTGATGGCTGGACTCGATGATCTGAAAAGTCACTTCCAACCTAGGCAATTCTATGATTCTTTGAAATCCTGATAGATTTTCTTCAGGGTGGTTACTACCCTGGGGAAACTCTTTTCAATTGTGCTTTCTAGAGGTCTTTGTGACAAAAACAACCCCGCCTACAAACCTTCTCTGGCATTCTTGTAAGTGAATATTCTTGTTATTTGCTTCTAACTTTCAAGTACGGCTTCACGTAAAGTTACAGCTAAACCAAACTTCTTGGTGCTCCCGGGAGGAAGTCCTAGGTACCTCAGGTTGGGGGCAGGCGAGCTGGGGAGGGAGCAGTGCTGTGGATTTCCTACAGGGCTAAAAAGAGGGGAAGGGCTGAGAGGAAACTTCCCACGCTGAGCAGCCTTTAGAGCTGCAGCCACCCTGCTGGGTGGACATCGGTACCCTGGGAGCATCCCATTTCCACTGCTGCCACTGGTTTGGGGAACACAGGACAAGACATCTTTGAAACTCAGCTGAACCAAGAAAAGAAAAGGAAAAAAAAATAATAAAAATAAATAATAAAAATATCTTGTGTAAGCAGGGTTTACTATTCCTGACAACTGGTAGCTATTTTTCTGCTACACTGCTTAATGACTCCCAGATATTTCACACCTCGCCTTCCGTTCACGGAGTTTCCTGTCTCAAAGTGGTGACTGGCTGTTTACAGGCAAGGATCAAAAGAACTCTGGTTTAAAGCAGCTGGCTTATTTTAAAAGCATACCTGCCTGTAGTATTTTTATTTTTATTTTAAAGTACACTACAGTAGTTCCTAACAGTACCGTATGCTTGGAGTATGCAAATTAACAGCTTTGCCCTGCTCAAAATTGTACTTCTTCTATAAATAGCACCCCCTCAAAAAGCATAATGAATATTACTTGTGGTACAAGAATCAAAGTTAGGCAGCCTCTCTCCCTTCAAAAAGCACAATAATTTTTAATGAGTAACTTCTTTTTGCTTCTGTGTGACTCAGCTGCACATACAGGACTCGATAACCGTTTCCAAATCAGGAGGAATTAGCCTCAATGGGCTGAAGCACAAGCAGGAAAGACACACATTTGACACTGAAGTCAAATCCCCTGGCTCCATCACTCATCTGAGCACTGTTCCACAAGGAAAATAGCCGAATACCTCAAGCTGAACAAAATAGCAAGCTACATTATATAAATTATATTTCTTCTTGCTGGGTTGGAATTGAAAGTTAAAGAGGAAAAAGAAATTAGTCTGAGTTTCTCTTCCCACAAAGGCAGGATGTAATCTTACTAGAGAGGAAATACCACGTATTAATAGAGCTCTTCTCTTGATGTTACCAAAAGGTCAAGCATTGTTTGTTGGTGCTGACTGGCAGCTTGGTCTCACCAAACACACATGTGCTTTCCTGTAACAACCGCAAACTTAATGATGTCTGCAGTTTTTGCTGGGTTGTTTTTGGCGGAGGAGAAATTGAGGTTCATTTGCTTTGATTTTATTCTCGTCGTTTCTGAAAGGTGGTGTGAGTTGGACCAAGGCCTTCACATTAGGCACATAAGTTGGAACCTCAATTTATTCTGTTTTATGTTTGACACACTGTATAATATAGCATATTTTATAAAAATCAGTACCAAAAGACAAATTATAAAAATCAGGGAGGTATGCAATGTAAGAAGAGCCAAGTAAAAAGTATATGCATGATGCAGAGAAGCACTTACTTAAATGATAGTTCCAGGGATCAAGCAGCTCTCCTGACAGAAAGATGTCCGACCAGAAAATTCTGAAAATTCCAGGAAGCATTAAACCCTTGGGATTTTTTTTTATATAGTGTAGCTGATAAAAAGCCTAGAGATGTGTTTATTGGACTATATTTGTAATTGGTGTTCCAAATCTGCATTTTCAGCTGAAACTCTGCTGTTGATAAATCAAGGATGTGCCTTCCATTAGCTGAGGGGTTGGACACCGTCATACTAGAAACTGTCACCACTTGCCAGGTAGATTTTCACTCTTCAACTTGGAGCATCATCCTGCAGATACAAACTGGCATTGCTGACAATGACCAAGTGCAACGCTTGTGTAAAGATGTTATTGTCACATGGGTGGAGGGGGCCATTGCTTTTTTGAGTGCATAACAGTTCTTTTGTGGTGTACATGAGCAGTGCGACATCCACCAGTAAGGGTGATTGTCCTGTGGCTTCTGGTAGGCAGCCACAAGAGGCAGTACTTCTCCAACCACTGTACTGGAGGGAAAACATCACCATTATCCATGCCGTTATGAAAAACAACAAGGTTCTGAACTATGGTGCCACACCATATACCTTAATATTTTCAAGGGGTCTGCAAAATAGCTAGTACAGCATTGCTTTAAGTAGGAGAGCTGGCTTTTTTCCACTTCATGGTCCTTTTTTCAACTTCCAGTCCTGGTTTCCTGGTCTCTTAGCCAGAGGACTTGGCTGGAGCATGAGAAGAGAAGGGAAGAGGAGGGAAGNAGAAGAGAGAAGAGAGAAGAGAGAAGAGAGAAGAGGAGAGAGAACCCATGGGCAGCTGGGCACTGCTTGCTGTCATCTGTGGTCAAGACACCACCATGATGTATGCCGAGACCCAGGAGCTAAGGAACGTTCCTTGGAGGCACTTCGCAGGATGTTTCTTGTTCTGAAAGCCTGATTTCAAACTAGAGGTCCCATCCTGTGCTGTTCAGTATGGGATGTAAGGATGGGGGCAGTGGCAAGTGATGACCCCCCCGGAAGACCCCTCTCTGCCCTGGGACCAGCAGCTCCTCACAGTCCCCTGGTGTCACGCAGTCTCAGTGGGCACATTGGCTGCAACAGCTCCATATTCCTCAGGGTGTTCAGATGCTGCTCAGATCAGCCCTTCACAGCCCCCAGCCAGACATGTGCCAGCTGGAACGTCCATAACCAGGTTAGTATGGCACCAAGCCCAAAATAATAAGCCCTATTTATTAGATCTTTGGTGCTCTGCCTGAGGTTAATCCTGCCATGGCCTTGGTAGTAAACAGCGGAACAGCTGAGGGAATAATCCTGCTGAAGCCAAAGGCAGGAGAATAAGATCATCCTTCAGACTCAGTTTGCACAGTGAAGGGACTGACATATGCTCAGGTGACCTCTGGCACAGGACATCTGGGTGGTGTGAGACTAAAGACAGCAAACATGAACGTGGTTGCCTCATCCTGAAAGAAGTTCAGAAAATGACCGACTAGCCACGCGGTGAGGCAAAAGGAGCAGGAAGGCGGCATCCCCAGTATAGGCAACTCTTTGAGACAGACAGTCTCAAGGACTTGCTAGAGCTCTCCCAGTACAGAAAGGTGCATCCAAAAATCCAGTGGTGAGAAACCCAGAGATTTTAGGAACCAGGAGAGGAACACAGGCCAAGCAGCAAAATGAGGTGATGAAAATACTCGGCCTGCAAGTAAACTAGTAACCTCTTTGCCATGAATGGCACCAATAATTTTATTATTGTTAGTGAGTTTTCAAATTATTATGAATAAAACAAGCTGTCCTATAGCTGTCCTTTGTCTTCTGTAGAGACCTTACTGTGCAAAGTATTGAAGGATTTCAGTATAGATGTGCTCCCAAGCTGTGTGAATTCGGATGTTCGATTCAAAATGCATTTGTACTGGGTTCAAGCAATTTGTCCAGGCACTGGATAAATTCATCCAAGCACTAGACAAATTCAGATATATTATACTATTACCCTGGTTCTGACAGGAAAACCACTTAAAATTACAAAGGCTGATAACTGCATAGAGCAAAACTATTTTTAAATGAAGATAAATGCTACCAGAAATTGTATTTAATTTAATGGCATTCCAGGACAAGACTTGACACCAATTTATGTGCATGCTCTCAAACCTGCAGTTTCAGGTGTATTACTTCTGGCAGCAGTAGAAGGAATAACAGAGGAAGGAGGTTTGGGGGCATGGGGGCGGGGGAGAAGCAAATGCAAAGACCAAAGTCTATTATGGCCAGCCAGATAAAACCTTTCCAGAATTAGAGCAGAGTTACATATTTCACAGCCATTTGCTTCCCAGAGGCCAAAGTCCCCACCTGGTGCAAATGACATATGAGGCCCATTTTACCTGATATGATGCAGGTGTTGGGTTTCCCCCTCTTGCTGAAACAACAAATAAATCTGCCCAATCTAAGCACACCATGGGTTTGAGGAACTGTAAATGCTGGTTCCTGATGGCCAGGAGCAGGGGTCCATGGGGAACAGGGGAGGGAGTGATGGGTATCAGAAGGTCTCCAAACCTCTAAGTGTTCTTCCACAACATCTGTTACACCAGTAAAAGTGCCTGAAAGATACCTAGATGACTGTATATGCAGTCATATAATTGTCTAGGTTGGAAGGGACCTTTAGGTTCATCTAGTCCAACCATCAACCTAACTCTGACAAATACTGTCACTAAACTGTGTCTCTAAGTAAGTCTGAATTTTGTGAGAAAGTCAGGACATCAGGGTAAGAAGGTCCTCGGTGTCCTCGAGGCCTGGGCAAATGTAATTTGGAAAAGTTAATGAGAAGCAGGTGCCCTCACCACCTACCCTGGCCCTTGTGATGGTGGTGCCCTGCACTGACTCACTTAGGCATCCTCCTGCATCCCCACCTCTTTGTTCATGCACATGTCCTACCCTCTGTGGCCCCTGCTAGCAGTCAGAGGAAGATACTCAGTGTCTTACAGCCTTGGATACTTGCTGCTATCTGAACTTTCTCCAGTCATTCCCTTCCAGCATCGTAACATCTCCTTTGACACCCACCATCCATACAACACTGAGGGTGTGCTCCCGTAAGGGTGAGCCTGGCTCCTCCTCATGGCTGGGCCCACAGATCAGCCCAGTGAAACGTGTGAACTGGACATTGAGGTGTGCCATGTACCTCTTGGTCATCCCCATGCAGCCTGCCTGGCTTCTTCATCTCTCCTCTCCCCTTGACCTCTCCTGTCCACAGTGAGTGTTAGCCTTTCTGGCACTCCTGTGGGGGAAAAAAACCAACAAACCATACAGGAAAAAAACCCAAAACAACAAGAAAAAGCAATGCTTAGGGAATAAAACCTATATAAAGCTATGTGCAGGGCTCACAGGAGGCCAGCTGATGAGAAGGAGGTCTCAGTCCCGGCGAGGCTGGACATTCAGTTCTTTGTGGGAGCCTGAACACCACAGGAAGACTCTGGAATGAGACAGGCTCTGCATCCAATTGTCCACCCAAAAAGGTGGATCAAACAGGACCAAAAGAGAGGATAACCAGCTAAGACTTTGAAAGAACCCTTTTGATGGCTGCTTTGTCCCTCATGGTGCCTGGGCCTGAAGACAAGGAGAGACACATGGCACTCCTTCACAGGTACCTGTGGCAAACAGGAGATGTTCCCCAGCCCTTCACTAACAGGGGACAGTTGCTCTTCAGTTCAGTAGAAGCCAAGGACTACCAGAGGAGAGTTGGTGGATTTTCTGTAGCAGGCCAGAAGTGAGCTCTGGTCACTCCCGTAATTTCCACTACCAAGGCTTTCAGGGAGCTGGTGCAGTGAAATCAAAGTGCCTCCTCAGACGGTAAGGGGAGGAAATTGGAAGAGGGTTGTGGGAACAGATGTTTGACACAGAATGAAAATGGAAAAGGAAAAAGGAAAGTAGGGAAGGCATTTAATGAGGCCCCAGCAAACTCTTTGCTTGAGGAGAAAAGCCTCTACACTCCCAAACCCTGCCCTGCCGGCTTCAAATAGTTAGAGGTGGATTTCGATGTACCTAGGAACCTCTGAAGGATTTTAATCATTGCACGTCACAGGAAGGGGAGCTCAGCATGTGCCTTGTGTAGCCTTTAAAATGTGGGAGGTTTTTGTCTTGCAGAATGCTACACATTGAGAGTACTGTTTGAGTTGGTCTCTGGTTGCACCTACATTTCCACTGTGCACATCAGCACCGGTGCCCTCTTGAGAACCTTCTCCCTGAGACTGCTTTGTACTGTAAATGGGAATGGCATCACGCCGAGGAGCGCATTTTGGTTTGCACAGGGGACTACGGAGTGCTTTTTCAAAATAGTGATCTGCTGTGCTTTAGAGCACGTGGACTGTGTGAACATATGGGTGCCTCTGCACAATTAGGAAAACAAGGCTTTGTAAGGAAAGAAGTAGTATTGCATTGGCAAAGAGACAGATTGAGTACTGTTCCAGATCCCAGAACAGAGTTATCATATTAGGCAGCTACTGAATGAACTGCAAGTACAGTGAAATGGGGAGGGGAAAAAATAAAATAANCCAAGCCCAGAGAGAAATTAACTGCAATTAGCTGAGGAGGCAGAAGATAGAAATGCGCTTTTTATTTTAATGTCCAAAATGAGGGCAGGTGTGAACACCCATTTCCCATGGCCATCAGGAACTGGTAATGGCTCTCCACCACAGGGGTTGAAGTCAATCTCCCTGGTGCCGTGTGAGAAGAGAGATCCAGCAATCTGCCAGGGGCTTTGGGGCTGGCCAGGACCGGCAAATGCATCGCAGCACCTCGCTCTCCCAGTGCAAGCTCAGATCATACCCGCTGCCTGAGGAGGTCTGTCTCTCCCTTTCATAACCCTTACCCTGCTCTTGTGAAATGCTGAATCATCTTTACTCGCTGCCGTGATTAAATGAACAAAGGCAGAAGAGAGCTCCTTGGGGATCTCCGTGGATTACTGACTGCTCTACCCATCCTCTGACAGGTGGCTGTAGTAAAGCATCAGAGAAGTATTTTTGCCTGTTCAGCAAGCTGCTAACTCAACTGGCTGCATTTGCACATGCCAGAGTCCATCCTTTGTATCTCTTTGCTATGCTAAGTGGGGTCCACGCACCGCCTAGCCGCCTGAACCCCTCATTGTTATGTGGGCAGTTTAGGTCAGCCCCAATTGTAATGAATTTATGTGCATTTTCCCCCATGTTTCACTTTCTGAATCTTTAGTATTGCACATGTGGAAGGTATCCAAACGGTCACCCCAGTCCGGTGTTTGTTTGCAGGAGGGACAGAGTTAAGTGCACTGGCAGATGGCTTTGCCTTCCATCCAGTCTTTCATTTTACGCCTCTGGTGGGTCCTAGAGCAACAAGAGGCTGTACAGATTGTCTCAGCCTCAACTCTGAGGAGTCCTTGGCCTCTGGTTCCTTCAGTCCCCCATCCATTCCTCACATACAACCCTCTGTACATCTTCTAACACACTGTGAAGACTAAAGAGAGATAAATAGCAGCCCACAATGGCTAATTATGGACCCTTCATAGGCTTTTGCTGTCACGTCAGCTATTGCTGCAAATTAAACTGAATATTTTTCTATCAAAATAAGGCTGAAGCTCTGACTCTCGGCACTCCTATCCCTCCTGCAGCTGGATTAGGGCAGGAACCAAAGGAGATGGCCCGAAGGAAAGCCTGTTTGTGCAGCTCTTGTATGTTATTTGGTCTGCGTGCCTCTTGCTGAATCTGTAAAGAGGTTTTAGTCAATTCAGAGGTAATGGAGACAAAACGTACCTTCTAAAACCTCAATATAAAGATAGAGCCTGGGATGTATTTCTGCTACCTGATATATACATTTGTTGGAGAGAAAGTTGGATGTGAATTGAAGACTTGAAAGAAATTAAATTACTCGAGAGGGTACTGTAATTGAATAGAAGAGAAACGTGTGTGCTTGAAACAAATTTATTTACTACCACGGGAGAACTGTAATTGAAAAGAAGAGAAACTTGTAGAGCGGAGCATTTGGAATTGACTTGAGAGGGAGAGAAAGTACGAGGCTCCTGCGCTCTGAAATGAGTTTCTTGCTTGATTTGTAGTACCAAACTTTGGAAACATCTATACCAATTAACTTGAAAGTGTAATGCTTTTCCCTGGGGAGTCAGGCATTGCCGTGTAGGGATAGAAAAATAAGATGCTTTAAGCTTGTTCCTTGGCTCTTACACAAAGTGGAACAAGGCATTGACTAAGATATAACCGATGGCAGCGCTAGGTCTAGATTTCAGGTGCAGTGTCACCAAGGTTTTCTTCTCTGCATGTGAAAGTTCAGTTGTGCTTAAAATCTAGCTGGGGGTAAAACTGAATATGCATCATCCTGAAATGGCTCATGAAAACAGAACTATCTCAGAAAGCCCTATTACATGAGGAGAACGACACTGTTCACCAGCCTCTGGGCTGTATTTGTTGGAGGAGAAGGTTTATCCTTCTTATACCAGAAGAAGACAAAATGAAGGGTGCCACTGAGCACCATAGGGACTTCTCAGTAATCAAGAGATGGGGATGTCTCTCATGCACTTCCCAACATGCAGTCTAAATAGCAACCGCTCTGCACCACGAGGTGTCCTGCAGCCCACCCCAGGACTGGGAGCCACCAGCCCACTCCTGGCACCCTGGACCTTTATGAAGCCTCACCATGGGGCTTTGAAATGACCAACAGCTCTTTCACTGTAGTAGCCACTTGCAGCCTTTTTCAGAAACTCATTCAGTGCTGAAACGTTGTTCTAAGCAGAAAACATGTCCAAAATGGCCTTGCCGGATCTGTGCTTGCTCTGCTACAGATCCAGCAACTCAGGTCGCTCTGGAAAATATCTGTGCTAGGTCTTCTCAGCTGCAAACCCTACAAAGTCATACTAGGAACACAAGCCTGATCTTGTTTGCTTTCTGCCTCTCACATCAAAGAGTGCATTAAGGACCATGCAGGGCACTGAAGCCTCCCGTTGACACCTCTGCAGCCACGGAGCAGGTGTGATTGATTGGCTGTGTAATAGGAACTTGCGAAAGAAACCAGCTGAGGATACACAAGATGGAGTGGATGCCTTAAACTACTTTCTCTTCTTTGCAATAGCTCTGTAGGGTAGCTGTGTGCCAAGTGCAGTTACAGTTTTGTTTTGTCACAAGGCTCAGGTCACTGTCGGGCTTCAGGGCTTCTTTTCATGCAATTGTGCTCCAGAATCCCCTTTTTCGTTAAATTTGCTTTTTTTTTTTTTTTTTTTACTGTCTACATTTATCTCTTTCTAAGAACACAGAAAAAATAAAAACATACACTGAGACTGACTTGAGGACAACCTTATCCAATATCATATTTGCCCCAATGCAACTTTCTAACCTCTGACAATTTCTAGCTAAAGGAATTAGGATCATAGGACCTTCAGATGGGAAATTTGCGCTGGAAGGGACCTCAGGAGGTTCCTTGTGCTCCAAGCAGAACCAACTGTGAGGTCAACCAAGTTGTTCAGGATTTTATCCAGTGGGTCTTGAAACCCTCCAAAGATGGAGCCTGCCCAACCTCCCTGGGCAGCTTATACCTCTACCCCCTGGCCTGTTATAGGCAGAGGTTTTGATACCCAAACTGAACCCTTCTTTTTCCAGCTCATGCTTGCAGTACCTCATTGCCCTGCCTCAGATGACTGTCATGGGCCTGGCTGCCCTTCTCCATCCATCCCCATAGGCACTGGGGTGGCTGTGAGGTGCCCCCAGGGCCATTTCTGTCCCAGGCTGGACAAGTTCTGCTGCCACAGCATCTGCTCACAGAGGCACCCTCAAGCCCTGAGCTTTGCAGGGGTGAACTCACTCCAGGTTATCAGCATCTTTCTTACACTGAGGTGCATCAAACTGTCCATGGCACCAAGATGCGGACTAACAACGAGTGCTGGGCAGAGAGGACAACCCCTGCCTTGATCCCCTGGTGGTGGTCCTGCTGACACAGCCCTGGATGCTGCTAGTCATCTCTGCTGCCAAGTCTTGCTGCCCCCTCCTGTCCAGCTTGCTGCCCTAGATCTGCTCCCAAGCCAGAGCATGTACGTGCACACTGGCTTTCCATAGCCTTGACTGCTTTCCTGGTATTAATTTGTTTCATTATTTTTGAACCTGTTCAAAATTTTGGCTTCTACAGCATGCCTTGCCAATGAACTCCACAAATTCAATATACAGCGTGTGAAAAAGTACTCCTTTTTGTTTGCTGGTCTCTGACTGCTTCATGTGGTGACCCCTGGTTCTGTGAAAAACAACGAATAAATTTTCTTGCGCAGTACACAATTTTATAGACATATATTGTATTTCTCCTCGATCATCTATTTTACAAGCAGAGGAATCACACTCTGTTCAGTACTTTTTATGAAACGGATCTACACAGCAAATTCTTGTTATTGTCTGTACCTCTTTTTCATTTCAGCTATCACCTTTTGAGATGAGGTGACAGTATATGAAAAGAGGATGCATCATAAATTTATATTGTAATGAAGCACCCTGTTTTGCGCTCCCTTCGTTCCCTAGTAACTACCGAGAGTCTCTTTGCTACTTAACACTGAACTGCTCTTCTCAAAGAATTGTTTGCAAGCGCTAACAGATCTTTCCTATGTGGTTAGAGGAAATGGAGAGCCCATCATTATGTATACGCATGTAGTTAAGATTGTTTTCTCTATGTGAATTACCATGAGCATAATAACACTAACTTTTTTCTCTGACTTTATTTCCGGCTTATCAGTACCATGAGATCCTTCTGCAACTCTCTGCAGCTGATTTCATTTCAGATAACTCTGGATAATATTGTGTGACTAACAAACCCTCTCACCTCACTATGGATGCTTTTCTTCATACACCACTGGCAAGTATTTTGAATAATGTAGGTCACAACATAAATTTCTTTCAGACTTCACCCACATTTCTTTCTCACATTTATCCATACTTTTACTTCCTATCTTCAAAGCTGCTCTTAAAACTTCCTGTAACCTCATTTCTTCAAAAGTCTTGGATAAAGGACCTTATCAAAATGCTTTGAAAGAATTGTCTTGAGTAAATACACCCAATGAAATAGGATTACTCCCCTGTCAAAATCCACATTGATTCTTCTCTGTATGTCCTGCTCATCCATATGCTTCCTACTTCTATCTATTATTAGCCTGACAATCAGTCTGTCTTCCAGAAAATCAACTGACCTCTGTGGTCTCTGGACTGGCCATTTTAAAGAGAGGTGACACAACAGCCAACTCCATCCCTGCACAAGGAGGCCTCCAGGAGGTGACATGCCACAGGGATCTGGCACATCCACCTCTGAAGTCTTCAACTTTCCTTGCCAGAGCCCCCCAGCTATCAATTTGGTCTAGTTTTTATTCTACTGACACATTAATCTGAGACAGATTTCTGCAAAGAAAGGGTTTGAACTCCCCTAAAGTCTTCTATAGTATTTTTTTGCCCTCTAATTCTGAGGAATCTTTTTTGGCTTGTCATGCTGTGGTTTCCCATTTAGTCTGACAGAGCTTATCCTTTTCTGTATCACAGCCATTTGGTCCTGTCTTCCATTTTCTTAAGGAATTTACTTATCTATTTACTTAACTTCTAGTAGTGCTCTTTACTGTTTAAAAACATGGAAGTGTAGCTTTGTTTGATTCCTTTAAAACATATTTTTCCTTTCGTCGCGGTGTCCATAAAGCATCTCAGTCCCAGTACGTACCTTTGGCTGAAGCTTTTAACAAGCTTCCTCACTTTTACGTGATTTTTAACTTCAAACATTATTGTAATGAAGTTTTTTTGTTTGTTTTTTACCTTTCCATTCCTGTAAGGATGTTTAAATTGAATATGATCCAGGCCAGGAATGGATTCACTCAAGATTGGATTGAGAATCACATCTTCTGAGTTTTCCAGTGACTTGCTGTGACTACCCATGCATGTGCTGACACTGTCTAACGGTGTAGTTTCTGCACCACACTCCATTGTGATGATTCCCTCTCTCTGTGGGGATCCCTGGAATATAGTGCGTTTTCTACCTTCCTGGCCTCCCTTGTCTACCTCACTTTTTCTAAGCCTTGGTCATCACATCTTGGCCAGGCAGCTGCTGGCAAAGTCCCAGTACCATGACTCGTGCAGCTTAGATGTGGCACTTATCTGTAGGATTTCCCATTGCCAGCTGAGACACCTCCACCCTAGGATATTTCCTGATGTTTCCAGCACTGTTCCCCAGCTGGAATGAGCTCTTGCCGAGTCATTCCTGACTACTTTGTACCCCGAATAACCACTGACTGAGGCCCACTGGTGGCTCACATGCCTTCCAGGGCAGCATTTGGAGAACTGCAGTGCCTGTTGATGGCATCCCACTTCCCTCCCAGCACCTGAGGTACCTGATGTGTCCTTGCTGGGGTTGCTCCAGCTCTGCACACTTCCTTTTCTCTTAGCCCATATTTTGTAAAGTCTTCTTAAAACAAGACTCTAATTATTATAACAGTTCTTTGCCCACTCTCTTTATTGAATTTTGTTAACTTCTGTCCTTTTTTTCTCCCCATTCTCCTGTTGAGATACAGAATTTTTAATATCTTCATCCCCTGAAGACACCCCACCATAACTTCTGCACTTTCCCCTGCCTCTCAGCTTTCCCCTGGCCTTTCAATTAAATTGCCCTTGTCTTGCTTCCACTGTGGCTTTACGGGAACAGTTTTCTCCTCAACTACAACCGAAGCAAAAGCCACAACCGTTGCTTTGCCATTACGTATCAGCAGTTACAACTTCAAATATTTCTATGGGACAGTCCTCTAGTGTCAAAGGTACTCCCATTTATTTAATGCTCATCAGACCAAAGGACAGATGTTAAGAAAGTACTTCAAAGACTAGCTTACAGCACTTGATAGTGTGGATAGGCTTGAGTCTCCCTCCCTGAAATACCCTCTAACAACTTGTACACACGAGCACCCTACAACTCAGGGCACATGTGCATCTTTCAGGCAGGAAAAACTGCACCATTAAGCAGGAGCTGGGAATGGTACAGGGAATGGTGTTTAGTTCATTTTAGCACTTTTTTTTCTTTCTTTTTTTTTTTTTTAATTGTGGTTGGAATAGTTAATAAAGTAGCAAATTATCTATCACAAACTACTCTGCAACACCTGTAGAGAATATGGGTTTCTACACACTTGGAAAACAGAGGTGCTGCTTCCCGCTTCCAGCCAAAGTGGTTGGTTTCCTACAGTCATCTTCCAGGTCAGCTGTTGCTCTAAAATGCACTTTTTGTGTGACCTCATTGCTCAGAGCAGTCTTGCCTTGCATTTCCTTAGTGATGTGATGGTTTGATTGCACTGCAACATGGGCAAAACCTCCTTTAACAAAACATCAGTACTTTTTAAGATCTCTCTCATGGTTCATGAGTGCAACCTACAGGAAGAACCTAAGAGCAGCACTGTCCACTGGTCTGTGCTGACCTTCAGAAGGTAGACAATCTTCATCAAAGGATGCCCACAGCACAACCTATACCAGTTATTAGGAAATGCAACCAGCCTTTTTTAAATAATGAAGACTCTAAACTAATACTTACTACAAGGTTGCTTTCACTGGGATAGATGAGGCGTTACAGAAGAGGCATTACATCAGTTCAGCCCTGCTAAAAGCAGAGCTGGTAATTTCCCTTTGGGCTTTGCACCTAGAGAGGCACTACAGAAACACCTCAGGTAGGACAAAATCTCCTTTAAGAAAGCTGAAACACAGTAAATACAGTGTGTGCTGTCGGACTGAGCCTTGACACTTAGGGAAAGTAAGGGTGCTTGCTCAGCAGGTCTGCAAGGAAAAATATCCTCATCCTCTAAGAGGGAGGAGAATCATTCATACTGCATTGTGAGGACTCCAGCCTGCCCAGTTCTGTTCTGGAAAGCACCACGAGGAGTCTCACCACGTGCCTCTCTGCAGGCAATTGAAGCATAAAGCTTTGTTGGGGAAGAGAGAGGGTAGTCTCTGTCTGGAATAAACCCAACTTTTCTCCATAACCCACCTGAAATAAGGTGGATCTGGTGTAAATATGTCAGTTGTGTGCCTTTTACTGTAACAGTTGAGAAATGGTTCTATATATGAGGATATATATCTTCTTAACAGGGAGAAGTTGTGGGTTTTAACTGAAAGCTGTCCAGATAACTCACTGAGAAAAGCTCCGAAACAGCCCAAAGCAGACAGCAGTGAGAGGCTCACCCGCACAGGCTGGAACCACATGATTACCACCCTGTGGGTCACCATCCTGCTGGACAATTCCTCTTCACAAGCAGAGCAGGACTGGGGAAGATGAGGGAGAGGGAAAGTTGGAAACACTGGAGGTGATGCCATCCCTCTGGGCTATGTGACGGGCTTGTTAGAGTGAAAAGACCTCCCAAATAAAGTTAACCAGCAGTGGCCCTGACCCTTTCTGCCATGAGACCCCAAATCGGGCACCTGAGGGAGCATCAATGCATCAGCTATAGGGTGGTACTGCATACTCTGAGCACAGACCAGAGTGGCACAGGCAATGCCATGGAAACTCATACTTGTGCACATGCAAGATCACCCTAGAAATGGCTGTTATCAGCCTCCATGCCTCCTTGCTCCAGTAGTGGTCTCAGTAAAGCATGCGAGAGAGCTGAGACAGAGACCTGGAGGAGGAGGACCCCTTGAGAAATGTCTGCTGCAACTTCACGGTGTCATCAGTCCAAGGACAGCTTGCTCCAAGATGGGCTTAAACATGAAGAAGCATGTCACTACTAACTGGACATTTCTTCAAACCCACATCCCTCATATGTCCCCTGGAAAGTCAGAATTAAGGAAGGACCACTTGTTGCTTCGTGCAGGACATGTCTGATCCTGTTCCTCCAGCTTTTCACCCAGCACAAGGCATGGGGACCAGCTCTTCATTAGTCAGGAGCTCCAAATGTTTCCAGCCTGGGGCAAATATATCATTCTCATCCTATACACGTCACATACTGCTTGATCTTGGATCTGGCTGGCATGCAGCAGTATTCCAGTGAACACGGTTGTGGTCCATCACTGGTCTCGTGCACCCAGGGACAGGATGAGCACTTGAAGCATGAGGGATTTCTTGAACTGCTCTCCGCTTGGATGAAGCTACCAAGGGAATAAGGAAACTGCTATTAGCCCTGTGCCTTTCACAGCAGAGACGGGCCAGCTCATCCTCCCCTTTCTTTTTTTTCCTGTTGCTTCTCCTGCAGCCTAATCCAAGGTCTGCAGAACTTGACTCTGAATTTAGTACTTAATATAAGAAAGAGATGTGCAGCTCCTTCAATTTTTACCACTTTAGCAGGAATGATTACTACACAAGAGGGACAAAAATCCTTTAAATAAAAAATAGTTTTACTTTTGTTGTTTACTATCCTCAAATTAGGTTAGCATTGATTTTTAAAGGTCAGGACTGGAGTAATGCAACTCACCACTTAGGCCTTTGTGAGAAACCTGAAAAAATTGCCAAGGGAGATCAAGACTGGGTTGGTGATAACAAAGTTGAAAAGAAACAATGAGGCTCATTGAGATAGTGACTCTATTAGTTTTTCCACTTCCTCCTAAAGCATGCTTCTCCCATGAAACTTAAACACTAATGCTCTGTGAGAGAATCCCCTGGCACTTGGTGTGTCAGGTCAGACATCCATGTTACCACAGTCATGCTCAGCCCCCGCAGATACTGAGGGCATCACATCAACTGCATAAATAGAAATGTGTCAAAAGTCAGGCCTTTTAGTGTGTGTAAGTGGCAAATTTTCATGCAGCTCACAAAAAAGGTTCCTATTGTCTCTGGGAAGACAAACCAAAAAGTGCTGTCCCAGAGGGCTCCTTCTGTATGTGTGATTTGTAAAATGTTAGGAAGTCAGCTGCCAATTGTAAATTGCTTGACTCTTGAGATAAGGGGTAAATAGATGTGGAAAACCTGGCAGATCAAGGACTCTCTGCTCAGACAGCTCACATTTAAAAAACACCTCATTAGTATTCCCACATAGTCAAAAAAACAAAAGTGGCGTAGTGAATGGCTAAGCATCAGCACAGCACAGAGGTGCTCTGCATTTGTAGAGCAACGTGCTCCAGCACTTCAAGAGGCGCCATAAAATGTCCATGAGCAGACAGGAATAATAAAGGTAAGAACAGGATTCCTCACTAAAATCAACAGGATTTTTGAAGTAAAACAGTTCCATGCAGGGAGAACATCTAAAGAGAAGAAGAGAACAGCTAAAACACAGATGGGTGGCAAGCACAGCCTTTGCAAGTGGGTTAAAACTTTGCACTTTCTTAACTTTTTACTTTCATTAAATAAACCCGTTTTATTTCCTTTTTGAGTCTTGTCTAGTAACCAAGTGATGTCATAGTGAACCAGGAGATGGTGATGTTCCTTACAGAAACAGCAAACTGCCAAACAGGATGGCTTGGGACTACCTAGCAGTGCATAAGGTTCCACACATGTTGGAGGATGTTGAGTGCAGGGATGCAGGCTCTCATAAGTCATCTTGCAAGCATAAGAACTAGTAGTATCAGGTGATAGCCAAAGGAAAAATATTTCCTCTAACAGCCTCTTGGGCAAAAAGCCTGATGCTTTTTTCCACTGCTGAGAAGAACATGTTCAATACTCAATGAAATAATCAATAAGTGAAGGGCACAAAAGGTGGGAGTCCTGATACACATAGAACACTTGAACCTCCATGCCCATTGCCTTCACCCACAAGTTCTGCATGCCTTCTGCTCTGACTTTGCCTAGCAAAAAAGTCCTGGCAGCCAGCCCATGGCCCTTGCAAACATCGTTGATGGAGACTGACTTGCCAGGGAGGGTTTCGTGATTTAAGGAGACAATTTATTACCTCCTTGACTCTAATCAGGTCGATTTATACCACCAAAGAGTTCAGACCATGTACATGTCTGAAAAGTGCTTGTAATACCTCTGTTTTGGTGATGGTTAATAGCCTGACCTTGCTGACCTTGATATCCACGCTGTGGACTGTGCTCAAGCACTTTTCCTTTTGTTTGGGGGAAGTTTTGGTAGCTATTTTTGAAGTCCCAATAGATGGCTGAAATATCACAGCTTTGGATTTTCCTGCCTTCTGTCAGATAGCTTTTGCACTCTAGTGCTAACAAATTACTACACCGTCACTTCTGAACTTCAGCTTTACAAGTGTGATATACTAGACAAAATCAGAATGGTGCAACAACTCCTGAAGATGGATTCATGTTACAGTATTGGTGTCATGTAATTCTTCCTAGGTCAACTTTGAATGGCATTTGTGCATTTGTAATGTAGGAAGAGCTGGCTAAAAATGAAGTCTCAGACTTTCAAATGGCTTGGCCTTCTGGACCTGAATGTCAAGTCTAGCTAAAGAAGTCTTTAAGGATCAGATTTGAGTTTTCAGTCTTCAAAACAATTGTAAAATCTACATCCCTTATCCTTGTTTTTCCTGGGGAATTTTGAATGGTCATGCTTTGCCACTGCGATATTTTACCTCCTAAAAGTTTCTTAAGAGGTAATAATTCCATCAAAAGTAACACTGGTGTTGGTTTGGTTGGTTTTTATTTCATTATCTTTGAACATTAAGCTATACAAGTTCACTGTGTATGGACGACATGCAATACCGCAGAATCCATTTAATATTGGGTTCAACCACTAACTTTGAAACCAATCTATTTAGACCAGAAAATTTTGTTAATCCATTCTCTTTTTCAAATCCTGAATGCATTTGGGCATATTATATCAGACCACATCTTAGATAATATTGGGATGGATGGAATGATCCGAGTTACTGTCTGGGAATTGTGAACATACTGTGACACGTCTCTGAGTAGCACCATTCATTTTGAAATGCTCTGAACTAGCGGCACTAGGAACGTTAATTACTGTGCTGTGATTCTAGGTGTGTTACATCAGTCTTAATAATTACATGCTTGATTTAAGATTAACATATTGTGAAACATGCTTGTATTAAGATACTGTTTGCGGCAAATGAGGCGTCAAATATAACAACACTTCCCTCCACAATGTCAGAAGGCTAATCTTTTCTTTTTTTTTTCCTACAGGGCATACTAAATCACCATCTTCATTACTTCAGCACTGAATTTTTCCAATGCTGTTGGCAAGTCAGAGGGCACCAGAGCTGCATAAAGAAATGTGTAGATTGAATGGAACAGATAGTAACAGTATGAGTTAATTCGGCAAGAATGACTCCTCATATAAGACAGGATATGCCAGTGCCTGCATAGGGTTAGCTTGGATTAAAAAATAAAATAGCTGGGTTGGTCTCTCTTTTCAATGGGATCCCTGAAGAGAAAGTTGTGTTACTTAGAAGACTTAAAATGAGCCATACTTCAGAGTACTTTTCAAAGCTGTACAACTCTGCTTAACTCTGCTTATGTGGTTTGGAGAAGAGCTTTTCTTTTTGCATGACTGGGTTTGTAATAGCAAATACCACCATCTTGCCAAAAGGGAGATCTTGAAATACTCCCTTGAATTTCTCCTGCGAGCACAGGCTCCCATCTCCATGAGCCGCACACAAGGCGTTGAAGTGTCTGCCATCCTGAGGGCTCTTCCCCTCTGCCTGGAGAGAGGTGGCACCTGAGAAACACTTGCGGAAGGCAGAAAGCTGAGCTGTGGCCGGAGGACGAAGTTTTACGCCCAGCTGAGCTGGCAGAGCTGCCCGTGGCTGGGAAAAAGGAGCTAGTGCCACTTCTTCTGCTGGCCACATTTTTTTACACCTCCCTTTTCAGACCCTCTCCTGTACCCATTTGCCTATTGACATGGAAAACCTACCCTCTGCTTTCACCCAGAGAGGAGCCTGGTGGGTGGCATACCTAGTAGAGGTGGTGGTGGTAACTTTGGCCAGGATTTGGGATGGTTAACTATCCCCTTTTAGCATCAGTGAGCAGTTACATTGGCTCACACCACCTTATGAAGCCTTACCCCAAGACAGCTGCAACAGGAGGAATAGCACAAACGGGAACCTGGAAAGGAGAAGGAAAAGCAGCTTCTTCCACCTCATCCTGACTCTTCTGGTGTGACAGTCAATGAGAGAAGAAGAGCAGAAAGAACAACAGCAATGGACACAGGTGTCTCACCAAGGTGTGGCAGCACAAAGACAAAGAGGCAGATTAAAGCCTCACGTGCCATCTCTAGTGCTGTGTCTTTTCAAAAAGAAGCCATTTGGATCCAAGAGTGGCATATAGCTTCCCATATGGAAAGAGAAGGGAAAAGAAGAGTCCTGTGAGTGACCAAGAGGTTGTGGGACTACCAGGACAGCATTCCTACTGCAAGAGCCATGTGTGGATGTGTGATTGTCTCTTTCCCAGCTTGTAGGTTGCAAACTTTTGGGACTCTGGAAAACAGCCTGTAGGACAGCCCATGACTGTGAGAGCAATGGGGCTTGTGGGTCTGGGGCTGGTTCCCAAACCGCCCTGCAGGAGGTTTCATTGCTTGTGTGTAACACCTGCTACTCTGTTGTGGAAAATGTAATCCATTAAGTCTTTTTTCAGCAGAAAAGCGAATTGGTTTGTTTTTTTTTTTTTTTTTTTTATTAAAGTAGCCTTTCATTTCACAACCTGCTTCTCGTCAGAAAAAGAAGAACGACTTTACAGCTCCTTTTCCCAGACACGATAAGCAGCTGGAAAAGGTTTGCTTAAAGGTGACAGCTTGCTTTTGGCTTAAAGAATATGTGCCAGGTGCAACTGCATGAATTTCACACAGGGTTCAGGGGCTGTTTGCTGACAAGTTTGCAGTTACGGGACAAAACCTTGGTCAGATTTAAAAATCCCTTATGACCAAAGGGTTCCTGGTGGTAGCTTTATTCCTACTCCTTTAGTCTCAGTCACTATCCCCCTGATATTTCTTCAGTTGGTATTGATCTGTTTAAGATGTATAAAGCAAATAACTGTATTTAACAGCCCTACTTGTGAGCCATCAAAGAGGTCTTAAAAATCTCAGAATGTGAATCTACAATGTTTACCCTCAGGCAGGAATCCCATTAATAATTTAAGATGTCTGTATGCAATTGAACAGTAATGGTAATTTTCAGCTACAAGGGATCAATCTAACAGCATATTCCAGTTCTCTGTGTACTGTGGAAACAGTGCTTCTCTGGGTAAATGCCACGTTTATATGGAGCGAGCTCTGAAAAATTACAGCCATTTTTCTCTACGGTTCATTTATAAAGCTGTCTTGAATCCTAGGAAGAGCCCTCATAACCCGGCTCACAGCTCGCATGCCTGTCGCTTGCGTATGCAAAGCTGACAGCTGCTGCTGCCTTGCCATCCAAGTCCAACACTTCTCAGGTGTCCAAAGCCTCCGAAGTACAGGACACCAGCTTCAACGTGTCTTCTTCAAGAGCAGCACCAGATCCACCCAGAGCTGGATCATCTGCTGGGTCCAACCCAGTTGCATATCACACACCGAAGGCTCAAAGGTGCAGTTACATATCAGACAGTACGTGGCTTCTGTGAGAAAACATCTTTCAGGAGGATGCCTGGACACCATCCTGGTTGCACAGTGGGACCTGATGGGGGAAAATCCATGTTGGATCCTTCTGTGGGGTTGGCACCTCTGTGCCAACCTGGTAGCCCTCACAGGGTGGGGTGGTTGCCTAGGTATGGAAATACTCCAGCAAGTCAAGGGTATAAGTGTCTGCAAAAAGTATTTTCAGGAAGGGCAACAATCAAAGAATCAAGTAAGGAAAATATAAGCACAAATAAGTCCCACAAGAAAGTTAACAGCTGTAAAAACACCCAGCCTGGGCACCGCTTGCAGGCCAGCCAATGCCAGTGGAGCAGACTCTGTCACTGTGGGGCACCGGTGGCAGCTCTCCTGCTGGTGAGAGAAACAGGGCACCACTTTGTCTGGGGGTAGGGGGGCCCTAAAATCTCTTTGACGTGTCCTCTCAGCAAGTGGATGGTGCAACCCCTCAGCTGCTGTAAATACAATGCTGCAACATCACCTCTGGAAGGAGTACACCATGAACTAAGCCTCGGTCCACCACCTCTGCCGGCTGCCCCCAGCTGGCGGAAGGCACTTGTCCCTGCCTTCATTTTCCTTCGTACGCTGACAGATGTTTTCAGTGCTGGCTGTCCCTACGGGTGGCCTTAAGGCTATGGAAATTTTACCAGATGTGGTTGACACTGTAACAATGAAAACTAGGCTGATAGACAAGGCTAATGGGAGGTGGGGGCAGGGTGGTGGTGGGGGGAAGCAGTTTTTGCTGGGTTTCTCTGAATTCAGCCTCCCTCAACAAAGATTATTATAATTAATTAGGCAGAGCACACTAACAATGTTCACATTTGGAAGAATGATTTCTCAATGAAAGGGGAAATTAAATAGGATGCTGCAGACAAAGAGAAAACGAGGCCAGTCCAAACCAGTAGGTTTTCATCAGAGAATATATGAATAGATTAGGTAATTTATTTTGTTGTGCCTAGTACATTAATAAGTGTTACATAGTACTACAGTTTGCATTTCCAGTAAAAACATCTAATGTACTGTCCTTGAGGACTCCATTTTTCTCCTGCCCTGAGTTCTTTCTTCATTTGGGAGGTGATGGTGCACAACTCAGTTAAACCCTTCCAACAACCAGAGCTTCTTCAGACAATGACAAAATGCCTGAAATGTCCCCTGAAGCAAGGAGAGAGCAAGGGAAAAGATGGCAAGGAAAGGGAGGTGGGTGTCTGGTGGTCAGAGCCTCTGTGGGAACCATGAGTCAGGTCAAGGTACCTTGGCCCAGGCAGTCAGATGCAGTCCTGCTGTCAGGACTCCATCTTTGTGGGGCTGGTGCCTGGACACACACATGTGCACACAGGCTTGGAACTTGGCATCAGAGCCTGCTTTATCCCTTCTGCTTGAATTTCTTTTTGGGTATCAGAACCTGGACAGTTTCTGTTTGGCTCTGCAGCATCTCCTGAAACTGTAGTGCCTCAATCCCTCAGATTCAGCCTCTCCTTCACAGAAAAGGGCTTTCTGTGATCAAAGGGAACGTGGTGTGCTGCTGTGAGGAAACAGAAGCTTAGAAAAGCCCTCACATGTTCCTCTCCATGGAGTGTGGAATCAGTGAAGATGCAGCAGTCTTCACTTAGGTGTTGAGGTGCTGGACACCTGAGAAGAGCAACAAAGCTGGTGAGGGGTCTGGAGAACAAGTCCTGTGAGGAGAGGCTGAAGGAGCTGGAGTTGTATAGCCTGGAGAAAAGGAGTCTGAGGGGAAACCTTATCACTTTCTACAACTACCTGGAAGGAGGTTGTAGCCAGGTGTGTGTCAAACTCTTCTCCCAAGTAACAAGCAATAGGACAACAGAAAATGGCCTCAAGTTGCACCAGGGAAGGTTTAGATTGAATATTAGGAAAAATTTTTACACTGAGAGGGTTATTAAGCATTGGAATGGGCTACTCATTGAGAGGTGGTGGACTTGTCATCACTGGAGGCACTTAAAAGATGGGTAGATGTGGTGCTAAGAGACATAGTTTAGTGATGGTTTTATCAGTGTTACTTTGATGATTGGACTTGATGATCTGAAAGATCCCTTCCAACCTTGTCAGTTCTGTGATTCTATGATTCATAGTCGTTTTCTGTCTTCTATCAGAGCTTTTCCAGTGGCCCAGATCCTGAGAGACGCTGAAACATCTGCACAGTGTTAATGACACTTCCACATCACCATGCACACTGGGATCAGGGCTACATCCTTGTGGATTTGGTGCCTGCACACACACACGTGCACAGGCTTGCAGTGGACATCAGAGTTTGCTCCCCCTTCAGCTAGGGAGAACACCCTGCACCAAGTGTCCAAAGAAAATGTAGATGCCCAATGCCCAAGGCCCAGAGTTTTAAAGCATGGAAGGATGTCAGGGCTCAGAAAGCTGAGGAGGAATAAGGAGAAGAGGCGCAAGGTGGTGTAACCCTTCCTGGTGACTGGGCACAGCTAAGGTGTTGGTGGCTTTGGCACAATCAGTCATATCCTCTGGCATCTCAGAGCCACCCTGGAAAAATTTCTGGAAGGCATTTGAACCAGAAAAGGAGCTTTATATAAGAGCAGAGACTTGTGCCACCTGGTTGTTGGCAGGTCTGATCCCAGCTCTAAGAGGCAGGGCCCTGGACTGACCATCCTGCAAAATCACATCCCCAGGCTCTCAACTGCTCTTGGGAATGGACGTTTCCAGACAAAAGTCTTTTTTACATCACTGTGCCATATAGGAGCTGGGAAGCTCCTTGAACTGACAGTACCTTTTTCTGCCCTACTCTTGGCAGGTTATACAGTCAGAGAGATAAAGAAACTTGTCATGGAAGAGGGAATCAGGCTCTGTCACATCACTGGTGCTAGCAAACAGCAGGACTGCATCTAGTAGTCACTACTTGCAGTCATGGTCAGACACCAAACACCTGCCCCTGCGCTGCTAATGCTGAAAACAGGGGACTGAAAAAAATGACCACTCACTACAAGTAATGCCAGGGAAAATCCCTCAGGCCATTGGCACAGAGTGGAGAATATCATCCAGTAATTCCTTCTTCACCTCCTTCCTGTACCAAAATTGCAGCATGCTTTTAAGCTTGGTACCTGGCTCTGATTGTCCTTCTCAGGCAGTGACTCTCCTTCTCCTACGGGCTGAAGGAACAAAATCATAAACAGGTATATGAGAAAATTATTGCCTCAGCAATAGCCTCTCCATAGCTGAGCTAGAGGGAAGGAATTGTGTACAAAAAAAGAATCTGTAGTTAGAGATAACGGTTGCCAATAAAATCTCTAGGCTGTGTCACTGGAGCTGTATATTATCCAGAGAATTTACAGAATTTATTTTAATTTAATAACTTCCCCAAGAATATGAACGAGGCAAATAAAAGGCTCCAGAAGAGCAGTAATAACAGCGAAGCTATCAGAGGCATCCGTGTAGGGATCAGCAGCTCAAGCTTGAGGCATGATGATAAATAACCAAAGATGGGAGCCCAGTGGCGTGTGGTTTCCCTCAGGTGCCTTATGCTGCAGTGTGGCTGCTCTCAGGAGAACCTGGCCACCGCCACTTGAGGAGGGCAGGGATGGCTGCTGGTACTGGGTTGACTGGAAAACATGCTTGGAAAAATCTCTCTCTAGGCTGAGGGAGAGGTCATCACTCCCTCAGGCTCCTGGCCCCTACAGCAAGTACTCTGCCTGTTGAACAGTGTTCTAAATTAAAAAATAATATCTATTAGCCAAACTGCAAGATAAAGGGGAAAAGTAACAACAGTCCCATTTAAAAATACAGTTGTCTTCTGCACTGCCCTCCTCTGAATGTGCTACAGGTTCCCAGATTTCTCTGTCCACAGCCTCCCATCAACTTGCTGTGCCACTCTGAACACATTGACACCGCCTCTGTAATTCAGCCTTCACTGGGACATAGAGATGGGGAAGGATAAATTTATTTTTTCACACCATTCAGAAATTCTCAGGTAATATGTTGTTGTAATAAGTTGTTCTCAGGTAACAAGTACCTATATGTTTCAACTGTATTTAATTTGTCCTAACACTGCCACTATTTTTTAAATCAAATTTTTCTAGCACATTGCAGAGGAAGAAAGAGGTAGAGGCATTAGAGAAGCTACTTGAGTGGAGCTGGACCAATAACGTCAATATTCAAAGGGGTACCTGGCTGCTAAGAAAACCCCAGCTCGTACACATTTCATCAAAGCACTCCTTCTAATACTGCCTGTTTGTTGAATTGCTGATCTCTAAGAAAGGGAAAACTTACATAATACCTAGTTCAGACCCCCCAAGAAAGCTGTACAAACAATTTACAACGATGTGCCAGCATCTCAAGCCCATTGAGCTGGGGATTGTGAACTTGCAGATAGCCATTGCTTTGCAGGCACAGAGAAGGGGAGGAAAGCTGAAAATGCTAAGGGAAAAGAAATGGCAGCCAGATCTTCTTCTGGCCTACCTCCATGCCACCCAGCCTGAAAATTAAAGATGTAGTTTGTAAGAAACTACAGGTCACTTGAAAATATCTTCTGACGGCTCACGTCAAAAGCCAGCTGAGCTGTGCCCTCTGGGGTATTTGTTCCAGATAGGGGCTGAGAACACAAGACAGCGGAGCTGTATTTCAAGAATTAAGGTTGCCACCAGACCTCGGGAAAACTTCTCCAAGTCTAATGTTTTTGTTAAGGGCTCTGGCTCAAGAACAGTTTACTGGTGCTTCAGAAGTACCAGAGAGTGAAATTTCACTTTTCAAAAAAGGTGTCTTCTCTGCCATGGAAATCTGGCTTGCAATTCAACAACTTACCAGCCACAGTGCCCAGCTGAACTGGTTGACAGCATGTGTGTATGTCTGGAAAGGTGCTTATCCCAGGTTCCAGAGGGCCCATGTCACACCAACATCCTGTTGGCGCAACAGCTACTGGCCTTCACCTTCTTATTTTGTGCCTCGGGTACTCCAGCTCAGGTGAAGACCAGTAGGTAGTGCTTTACTTGCACAGTGTCCAGTGGTGAGTGCAGAAAATGGGCTGGGAATCTACTCCAGCAGGCTGCTTAAATGGTTATTTTTTTTTTTCTGCTGATGCCTGTCTCCACAGCTGCTGCATCCATATGAAGCCAGAGTGAACGAAAGGTGAAGTTCACTCAGGCAACCAAACTGCATGGAGCGATGGTACTGGCAGGAGATATCAGCCTCAGGAGCTCATAAGCCCGAAGAAAAGCCAAGTGAGGGCTCGGAAACACACAGCGTCCTCTCTGGACAGTGCCTTTCTAAAGTGGGATGTAGACAAACCCTAAGAAAAAAGAAACAGAGAGAAGGATAATCCTGGGGGCTGCATACACTATAGTACAGGTGGAACCTTTCACCAATCAGAGAATGAGTCTCTGCTGCAATTAAAGTACACAAAGACTGCTCCTTAACTGATAGGAAAAAGCTTCTCCTGTGTGGCAGAGGTGTGTACCACGGGTTTGGATGAAGGCTGAAATTAGCAGGGTTTGCCCAGGCTGCTCTGACAGCCCTGCTGCAGCATCCTTATACAATTTCTCACTTGTACATTCTTTTTAAAAAAATTTAATCTCTCTTTCTTTCCCTCTCTTCCTCAGGCCCCTAGCTGATAGCTGCCTCTTTAATTTCATAGCTTACCTAAGGCTGAGTGAGACGTAACCCTTGCAGGTCTCATTCCTGCAGAAGGGGGAGGTGGGACATCCCCAGCTACAAGTGCTGCTACGCCAGCTACTAACACCGTTCCTTCGCTCTCCCACTGAAAGAATCAGCTCATCATCTGCAAAACAAACCCAAGGTTTGCTGGGACTACGAGAAGGAAGTGTGTAATAGGCCTTCTACTCTGTGTACTCGGTGTCACCGTGCCTCACCTGCACTTACTCATCTGGCTGCTGCGAAGGAGAGCGTGGGTGGCCCCATGGGAAGGGGCTGGGGGCAGCCAAAAGTTTTTCCATTCGTATGTCTCCAGATTCTCTCCTAACTTTGTGCGTGAGTGAGTGCTTCCATGGGACCAGTCCGCATTGCGGGCAAGTCTGGGTTTAGCAGAGGTCTACCTTTTAGAGCTGCAAAGCTGCAGGGCAAATCAGCTGTGGAGGGGCAGCTGTCGTTCCTTGGATGGTGTCATGGGAAAAGGAGCGGAGACCCCCAGAACACGGTGGTTCAGGGAGGCGTCAGTGCCCGGTCTTTCACTGTAGGAAATCTAGGTCTTGGATCATGACACAGTGACAACTGGAGAGGTTTTGATGGTGATACTGGAAGTTAATCTGGTGTAAGGCAAGTGAACATAAATGGATTTTTGCTCTAGTGGGTACCAGGACACAGAAGCAGATATGAGGTTTTTAATATGAAAGTCTCAAGGTATCTATCTGCCTTCACTTCAATCTTTGCTTCTGCTCTTTCATAAACACTTAAATTTTAAAATTTCTACCATCTTGTTTGATTATTATTTTTAACATTTCAACTAGCAGTTCCAACTTGCAGGCACCAATTTATTTCCCTTGTTGGTATATTTAGCAATTGTCTCACATTTTCTCCATAGTATTAATGGCAAATCTGCACTTTTCCATGGGCAAGACATTCCGTAGTGACAGAGAGACTCACCACACAGCATGATGGAACGTGTCCAGTCCCATAAAAGCCCAGTAACATTTGCATCAGGAGAACCTTAGGAAAAATCAAGACCCACTATTACAGCAAATGAAACCCCTGTTGTACCGGATCTTGTGAGAACAGACTCTCTGACTTAAAATATCTTGTAAAACATATTTGAACTTCCAGTTTGCTTCGGTAAAAGCTGTAGGGGTTCATCTGATAGCAGAACTGGGCACAGAAGGGTGACACGGACTGGGTGACAAGACACCGTGCATGTAGATAGTCAGAGATGGGAGATATGAAATCAATGGTAACTGTGCTTATGGAGTTTAGTCCCAGTCCCCAGTCTCCTCCAGCAGCACCTGTCCTTTGCATTCATCTCCACCCTTGCCTCTTACAGTAGGCTTCCAGTATGCGCAAGAGAACTGGTTGCTTTTGCTTTGGGCTAAACAACTTCAGACACAGCAGAAACAGCTCTCTATTAGCATAAAGCAGATAAATTACAGCAAATCAATAAACTGTGGTCCCACAGGCATGGTACGTTACCACGATAAGGCAAACACCCACTGATGATCTGCACACCCTCTGGAGCTATGGAGCGCCCTGCCCCATGACATTCTGGGGCACACAAGGGCTTGCTCATTCGATCCTTGGCTCATGCCACCCACAAGGCCACTGCTGCTATTTTTGCAATGTGATTAAAGTGCCCTTCTCCTGCCCTTGTACCTCCCCTCTGGCATCCTGAAGCAAGAAAGGGACATGATGTCCACCAGCTGCCTGCTACAGGAAACCTTTTCCCAAAACAGTCCTAAACCTGCCTGTGTGGGTCAACAAACCTTTTATGTGGGACTCCCCCTCTCCTTCTTGTATATGCTTTGGCACACAGCCATGGCCAGTCCTTGAGTCTTTCACATCTAGGTCCCAAGACATGAAGTCTGTGCACTGAGGCAGATGACATCCAACATGTGCTGCTGCGGTGCCCAGCTGCACACCTCCAGGCGTCACAGTGGCAGCAAATGCAGCTATACCAGCTTGGGAGGTGGCAGAGGCACCAGCTCCTGGCCCACAATATAGGTCTGTGCATGATTTTATGCTGTTTCCTCTCATCCTTTCCATCAAAACTTTCAACTTCTTTTCTGATAAATATGATATCTTCACTGCAAATCTTCTGTTTCCTGAGGTACAGGATTTATAAAAAGCAAACTGTGATTATGAAAACACCACTGCAAAGAAGACAAGTTCCACATTGCTCCAGTCACATGGACAACTAAACTCAGAAAATCCCATTGCTGAAGAAGTGTATTTAGGAAACTCCGTGTTTCAGTAACAGACTTTTTCCTACCACTGGAGGCGTTTCCAAGAGCTCTGTTCATAACCAGGTGCTAAAGTAGCAATAAAAAAAGCAGCAGCCAAAAATCAGTGTCAGGTTTTGAAGTTGTCTAAAGTTGATCAGAAACAAGATGTGGAGACCGGGGAATTCATCTGAGGCACAGCAAAACCAAAGCATAAATCTTCAGATAAATTACATAATCCAGGGACTCCCTTCTCCTGCACCTGAATAAGAAAAATGTTTAGGAAAGTTGGTGATATATTTTGTTTGTATTAGACAGGGAAGAAATCGTTGTGGAATACCTGTATGCAAGAAAAAAAAATTAAAAAAAAAAAAATAAATCACCCTGCAGGACTCCAGAGCTGTAAACTTGTGTCAGGAACAGTTAAGGATGGGTTAATATGGTTACTCTGCTTATTTACTTTTTCTTTATAGTGATGATCCCCACGGATGAAGTGACAAGCTCATCTTCAATGCTTCAATGGATCCTTACATCTGAAATAAGAGTTAGCAGCTGTTTCCCCATGGTCTTCTGGAGAGCTGCATGAATTTGGATCTCCCTGCTGAACTGCACAAGGATCCTGGCACCCCCCAACCCAGCCTGTCTGGGTCCCTTTGGAGGGCAGCCCCAGCATTGAGCCTACTGCCTGGTATCACCACCCCAAATGGGTGTCACTGGCAACCTTGACGAGAAAGCCCTTCATCATTTCTTCCAGTTCACTGTTAGTGTTGTTAAATAGGAGAGATGGAAGGACAACCTGCAGCACTCCACTTAGTACCAGCTCCCAGGAAGAAGGTAAGTGACCAATTAGCCTTGGATCCCTGAGCCTAACCATCCAAAAAGCTACTTACCCATATAGTTGTCCCTCCAACCAGACTGCAATTTCTCAACTTAGATGCATTAATATTGTGGAAGACAATAGTGAAAGCCTTGCTAAAGCTGAAGTGAACAGCATCCACCTTGTCAAAGTTGAAGGAAATGAGATCCAGTGTTCTCCCCTCATTCATAAATCTGGTCACTTAGTTACAGAAGACAAACAGGCTGGTCGGGTATGATTTGCCCTTGGTAAAGCCATGCTGACATCTCAAAAGCGCATTCATGTACCCACAAATGTGCTCCAAGGGGACTCAATCCATGGTTTTCTCAAGGAGTGAAGTGAGGCTGACCTGCCCATAGTTCCCCAAATTGTCCTTTTGGCTTTAAGATGATTACATATAACAACCTTTCCCAAATCATGCTACATACAGTCTTCAGCACAATGGGCATAATTTACATGCAATCCTTTCACCTCTGTCCTGTGGTCATCATCTTGATCATCCCAGTTCACCTAAAATTATTTGAGTGGGTGTGAAGTGAGAAATGTTTGTATCCTTGTGAAGGGAAATTCCCTTCAGAGAGCCAGCTGCTGGAAATCCCAATCTTATTGCAATCCTTCCTGCACCTATAGCAGAAACCCAAACCTGTACCCTAAAGCCTGTCTAAGTTCCATCCGTGCTGGATGAGAAGTGCCTCTTAGTTACTCACTGTGACCTTCGTCTGCAAATATGTACAGAATTTCCCAGTCCAAGGGGTGTATACACTACCACAGATTGGCCTTTAGAAGTAATTGCTAGGTAAGGAGATTATAAGCCTTCAAAGATTCATTCAATGTATTGCAAAGAATGAAGCACATCCACTCATCATGTGTATTACACCCTTCTGAACCCTCAGAAAAAGAGTGCAAAAAAGAGTGTGTGTAGAGCTCCGTGTCTGTCTACCAAGAGGATGTGTCCTAGGTGGTTTCTTTAAGAGTACAAAGACTCCAGAGACAGAAAAACTTTGTTGACCAGTGAGTTGTGTGCAAGGTGCTGATAAAACAGACTCCAGCAGCTTCTAGATACAGAGCAGAGATGCCTTAACTGTATTTCCTCTGCTGGCCAGAAAGACCAGGTGAAGGTCCAGTACACAATGGAGCAACCTATGCTGATAGCATACCTGAGTCTGTGTCTCTAGTTTTTACTTCAAGCAAGAAATCAATCTAAAAAAGGCCTGTGTTAGAAACAATGAAATGATGAACCCTCCTAAAGTTAAATGAAGCATTTAAAGTAAGATTTACATCAGATGTCAAAAAATTTGCACTTCTTCTTCCTGAGCCTTGATCCAAATGTTTTCAACTAGTTGGCCAGAAGTTCCTTTATTTTCACCTTCTATACACCAGTAGCATTAGATAACAGATCTATCCACTTAATGCCTGAAATATTTCCTGAAATAGAAGCATCTGACATTTGCTTCCATTACCTATGGAAAATAATAACAGTTTAATTACTCATGGAAGTTAATATCTGTGCTTTTTTGAGAAACTTGCTTAGTTATTGCTTGAGGGAAAATAGAATTTTGCCCGCTTCTGCTCTGTCAGACGCAGTAAATGGGCCCTTGGCCTCTGACTTGTACAAAGAATGTTCTCTGGCTTCCCTTCAAACCTCTGTGGACACAGGTGATAGCTCCTGGCCAGCAGCACCTTCTGTAAAATAACATCTATAGGTGATACGACACCATGGTAACCCACTTCTCACTGTTCTTCAATATTCTCTCGTATGGCATGGCACGGTTCTGGCTTTGCAAAATATCTCTACTGTCTCTGTACTTATCAGCCTCTGGTCCTTTCATCAAAACTAGGAGAAGTGCAAGAAGTGTCACATACTTCATGTTTATCTTTTCAGGAAATGTGATGTTCTCTTTCTCTTGAAGCTTTTTAGATAGAACTCCTTTAAATCTTTTATGGCCTGGGAAGGATTACTTTTGATATTGAAGTCCAGCTGTTTACCTTGGTAGTGTAGCCTTACTTCCACCCTTCACAAGCCCCTCTCTTGTAAAGGTTTCTTTGTGTTGTTTCTCAGGGCTCAGCATAAGGGAACTGTCATGACACCTTCTATATTTCCAGAAAAAAAAAAAAAGCAAAAAAAAAAAAAGCAAACCAAACATATGAAAGTGAATAACAAAGACTGAGAGTGGTATCAGTAATTTTAATTTTAAAATATTACTTTTGTCTTCTTGAAGCTGTCTCCAGTCCAAGCAGAATAGGCTCAGCAGGTAAAAAAAGCTGAGACAAAACAAAATAAATCAGAGCCTGGTAAAGCACGGAAATGCAAAATGAGGGCATCCAAACAATCATATTTCTCTTCTCTAGTGACACTATGCCACAATGATATGATCATGATCAAAAATTTTAAGTTACTGTGACCATAGATTAGACTTGATTAAAGTTTGAGACATGTTACATTCATTTTCTTCTACTTCCAGTGTCCTCCAGGGACACCTACAAAGTAAAGCGTTCAAACTCAGGGGACTTTCCTGAAAGAATTGCCCTTAATCTTTTAGCTGTTGAATAAAATCGCTGTGTGGAACATGCATCTAACAATTCATCATTTACTGATACGGCTCTCAATAAATTGTCTCTTCCCAAAGTTATAAGACTGAAGAAGCTATTATGAGAATGGAGCATTGTATTTCAGATGAAACCATGCAAATCTCAAGGAGAGAGGAGCCTGGCAGAAAAAAAAGTTCCCTGATATATATCTTTTAATTAACATAGCAAAACATTCCTTTTGGAATGCAGGTAAATCATTCATGCACAATTCACTTGGGTTTCTCATCCTTATCACTAAAAACCTTTTTTTTCTTTTTTGAAAAAAAATTGAACTAGTGAAGTGTATTGTGTGATGAGAGAATTCAGGATGTATAGCATCGAGAGGACAACAGGCATTTAAATTGCGTTAATTCTTCCACAAAGTGAGAGTATAAAGGTGACTTTATCTGTCTTACCCAAGTTTTACAAGATTTGCTTAAGTGTTCAAAGTTTATTTAAGTATATATTTTTATGATGTTGAGTTACCAGCCCCAGATATATTAATCTTTTAGGGCCTTACCTGACTTGTCATCAAGTCAAGTGCAAGAGATCACTCCATTTTCTTTGCATTGTGGTCCTTTCCTGAAAGGATGAAGCAGAAGTTCAGGCCCAGTTCACCCAGAGCTCGTGTATACAACTGATCTACCACCAGCACAAAGTCACCTACTGTCTGCATCTTCTGCAGCTCCCACAGAGCCCCTTCCTGCCCTCAGTCTCAGCCTACAGGCCATATAAGAAGGCTGACATTAAAATAAGCTGTTGAAAATAAAAGTAATAACACAAGGTAGCTTAAAAATGAATGTTACTGACAATATCCCCAGGACTATATTTGATAAACATCTGAGGAATTGCCTTGAAACTTTTGGAAGGGGGGATAGACTCAGTCCACAGGCGCATGGTACATACAGCACAGTCATTTATAAACTCAAATTACTGTACTGCAAGGAATTCTGCCATTTCAGACACATTTTTTTGCCCCCTGCTTCACTAGTTACCTAAAATTTGGATGGAGGTTAGTTTTCAGCCCAACGACTGAAAGCAATTTTGACTTCTACAACGTGTTCATCCATCTGACCAGAATTACTTCCAAGCTCTTCATGAATACAGCATCTGAGAATTCATGACCTTATGTTAGATGTATAGTATGCAAAGCCTTTAAGAATAGTTAGCTGAATGACCAAAGTATTTTGGTCATGTCTCCCAAGTGAATAATGACAGGACCAGAGGAAATGGTATGAACTTGCAGCAGGGGAGGTTTAGACTGGATATATATTCCCAGACACCAATATAAGTTAGGGGTGGACCTTCTGGAAAGCACTTCTGAGGAGAAGGATCTAGGGGTCCTGGTACATAGTAAACTATCCATGAGCCAGCAATGTGCCCTTGTCGCCAAGGGGGCCAATAGAAATCTGGGCTGCACAGGGAAGAGTGTGGCCAGTAGGTCAAGGGAGGTCATTCTCCCCCTCTACTCTGCACTGGTGAAGCTACAACTGGAATACTGCATCCAGTTCTGGGCTCCCCAGTTCAAGAGAGACAGGGAACTACTAGAGAGAATGCAGCATAGAGCAACAAAGATGACTGAGTGATTGGAGGATCTCCCTGACGAGGAAAGGCTGAGAGAGACAGGACTCTTTAGCCTGGAGAAGAGAAGGCTGAGGGGAGACCTTATTAATGCTTATGAGTATCTGAAGGGCGCGTTGAAGGAGGATGGAGACAGGCTCTTCTCAGTGGTTCCCAGTGACAGGACAAAGGGCAATGAGCACAAGATGGAACATAGGAAGTTCCATTCGAATGTGAGGAAAAACTTCTTTATGGTGAGGGTGACAGAGCACTGGAACAGGCTGCCCAGGGAGGCTGTAGAGTCCCCTTCTCTGGAAACCTTCCAGACCCACCTGGATGCAGTCCTGAGTAATGTGCTCTGGGCAATCCTGCTTTTGGTAGGGGAGTTGGACTAGATGATCTCTAGAGGTCTCTTCCAACTCTGACAATTCTATCAACAGAAAGAATTACTTTCCTGAAAGAACGATCAGGCAGTGGAACAGCCTGCCCTGGGAGGTAATCGAGTCACCATCCCTGAAGGTATTTAAGAAATGTGTAGATGTGGCACTGCAGGGCACGCTCTAGCGGCTGACTTTGTAGGGTGTGGACTGTGGTTTTTGTGTATGGTTGGACTCGGTGATCTCAGGTCCTTTCCAACCATGACAATTCTGTGATTCTGCAGAGAGGTCAGCAAAGCCAGCAGTCCTTCTCCAGGATGTTAAACCACAATGTTTACTTATGCTTCTCAAATAATAAGCTCAAATAAGAGCTAAGAAACTTAAATGCTGGTACCTGTTTGTAAAAGTTTGGTATCAAGCACCTTTTGTCTTCTCCAGAGGAGCTGCAAGGGCGGTGAGGTCCTGCAGAGAGGCCAGCAACAGATGAGGGATGGTAGCCACCATTGGTGAACATGTTTATGAAGTGAACTGGAAGATGAATTTAACCCAGTAATCAGGCTTCACACACCAACAATTAACCAGAACCCCACAACTGGAGAAAGCCACCAGTCCTCCACACTCCTGTCCAGGACACTACCACAGATCCTCTACTGTACAAGGAGACAGAGGTACCCTGGCTGTTTTTGACTACCAACAATAAACACCTACTGGGAAATGTATCAAGGCATCCTGAACTCAAGAGAAAACCTTAGTAGTGTCTCTTAGCACTTCCCATACATACTTTGTTTGCTCTGGTGCTCTTCCTTACTGCGTCATTCCTCCTACTCTTTACATTTTTGTGACTTGAGTAACACCTGGGAAAGTAAGAAGCTGCATAAAGCATTATTACCTTGATTATTCTTTGGTGTTATGTTGAACGCTCGCGCTACTTTTGGTACTCAGAGGCAAGAAACTATGTCCTGGTTTGAGGTAAAACAGAATCAAAGCTTTACCTTTTTAGCTGGGCCTCTTCCAACTAACTGAATTATGAAATTAACAGCATATTGTTCAGAAAACTGTTCACTTTCACAGTGGTAAGACCTGATTATACCAAGGAATGACATCCAGAGAGGCCCTTGCTTATACTTATTGCTAAAACAGCCAAGGTCAGGTAATGTCGTTATTTGCCCCGTTGGAGGGCATAAAAAAGAAAGTGGAAAAGTGCTAGAGGGGTCACATCTCCACAGAGGAGCAGACAGGACAGGTGACCCAAAATTGACCAACTGGGGTATTCCATCCCAACTCTCTTTCCTCGATGGCCGATGCCTGAGGAGGACCCTGTCTGTTCCTCTGCCTCTGATCCCGATCGCAGCATTCCTGACTCCATATCTGGAATCCAGCTGCTGTTGATCACTGAGTCCAGTCTGGGACTTTTCCTGATGCCTGCTGGTGACGTGATCGTCATCTTGGAGCTTGATATGGTTTTGTATATATGGTATCTTTGTCATTATTTTCTTCCTATTTTTTTTTTAATTTTAGTATTAATGTTTCATTAGTTTAATTCATTCTAAACTCATAAATCTCCTTATCCTTTTCCTCTCCCTTTCTTTTTGAGGGGAGGAAGGGCCACCTGTCAGTCTGGTTTTGGTAATTTTGGCTGAAACCACGACAAACTATGAGCTCTTTTCAAGCTATGGCTAGCACAGGAGGGTTTATTTTTATGTACACAGAGCAAATAGGTCATGAGAATGAAAATGAATCTAACTAAAGCAACAAAGTGCACACCAAGGATATTCAAACTTGTTTTGAAGCACTTCTGCAGGAGAACTTTTTTTTTGTATCATATTCTGTGAAACAGTTTACACTATTTTGTCTGTCTGTCATTTTTATTACAATTTAAAAGAGCAACTAAAAATACCCTACCAAAACATGAGACTGGTGCAGCAGTCCGATTCAATTGTATTTATTCTGCACGCTCCACAAAATTAGGACACAGTTAATCAGCAACTGCGCTTAATTAGTAAGAAACCTATTTAAACCTAATGATACACATGGCCAGGGTTTGCTGCTGCTTAATGGAGACAGTAGTTCTGCTTAATTGGGATGCTGCCAGGTGATAGAACGATTGAAACTGATGCTTTGCTCCACTCTTTCAGGCTCACGGTGGTTCTGCCTCTCCGTCCCACTGGGAGCGTTCTGCAGTTGGAGCTGTCGTAGCCCCCAAGGGGCTCCTCCCTCGCTGCCATCCTGCACCTCCTGTCTCGTGCCTTCAGCACCAGCTCTTCACTGTCCTGTGGCAGAACCTGCCTCCTGAGGACGAGGACAACTCAAATGTAAGATCTGCTGCCAGCTCCCTCGGCTCGAGTGTCGAAACGGTGCTTTTCAGCAGTCGGAAGGACCTTAATCAAGGGTTCAGCGGCAGAATATGGACTTACCCATGGCACCTACCGCAGGTCCGTGGCGGTCACAGCTGCCTGAACGTTTTCAATGAGAAGTTTAAGAAGTTTGCCATTCCTGCTGCTCAACAACCACCTGCTGATTTCTACATACTCTATTAATGCCACCATACCTGACAGCTGCCCCACTAGCCTGTGGGAAACTAGTCACAATCCTCAGCTCAGCTCCTGGAAGAGCCTTCCCCTCACTCAGGCCTTGTGTGGGCAGCCTCAGAGGGAAAGGGTCACCCAGAGCATCAGATGTTTTCTCAGACCCGCAGGTGATCTCCCTGAAGGACAGCACTGTCACCCTGCCGGGCCGTATAAGGAACGTAGAAATAACAAAATTTCTATGCAGAAATAACAAAAATTGGCTCAAGGGATGGCGTCTTCTCACAACCATTAAATTCACTGCAAATAACAGAGAAAGGAGGATTTGTAAAGACAGCATTCAAGACAAGACACCAAAGCCAGAGCAAGGTTTGCACAACACGCAGCACTGGGCAGCGTGTCACCACCACGGGAGCTGGCTTCACTTCCATCAGCGAAAAGCTTAGTGCCACAGTAGAGTCCCTCAAATCAAACCCAAGTAATTAACTGTGCCCATCCACTGAAATTAGGTCCAGTCAGCCCTTGGGGGTCAAGTAGCCGAACAACGTGGCAGCCTGTAACAGCGTGAGTCGGGAAGATAACACCAGTCTTGGAAAAACATGGAAAGGGATGCAACTCCAAGCCACCTCGCAGATCAGGAGTGGCCTTTTGTAGAAAGACTGAAATATGGGAGACCAGAGGAAACCTACAGAAACCCCTCTTACTGCGAAGGGACCTCATCAACCCTTATAAATACCTAAAGGACAGGTGTCAAGAGGATGGGGTCGCGCTCTTCTCGGTGCTGCCCGGTGACAGTACAAGGGGCAACAGGCACAAGCTGGAACACCAGAAGTTCTGTCTCAACTTGAGGAAAAACCTCTTCACTTTGAGGGTGACTGAGCACTGGAACAGGCTGCCCAGAAAGGGTGTGGAGTCTCCTTCTCTGGAGATCTTCAAAATCCAGCTGGATGCGTTCCTATGCAGCCTGCTCTGGCAGGGGGCTTAGACCAGATGGTGTCTGAATGTCCCTTCTAACCCTTACCATTCTGGGGTTCTGCGATACAGTAGCTGGAAACACATTCATTGGAGGGCAGTGTAAGTATTGTGCTACCAATCCATCTTCAGCTGAACTTTCTCACCATACTCCTTTGCACCTTTCCTGGTTTTCTTCTGGCTTTTCCCACTCAAAATGCCCCGCAGAGCCAACAAGAGGACATTTCACGAAAACAAGGCCGCGGTTTGAAGCCGTGTCTGCACCGGCTCCTACATGGAGCTTCACTGGGGTTCTGTGAGGACAATCCTGCTAAGCATCAGTGCTCTCAGTGTCGGCCCTGGGCGGGGGGGAGGACAGCAAAGACCAGCAACGTCAGGAATAGCCACGACAACAGCAAGTGGAGGGAGGGAGGAGCAGGAAAAACGGGCGAGTGCATAGGGAGAACGGAAAACGAAGCGAGAGGGGAGGAAAAGAGAAGGGTGAGAGGGTAAAGAAATTACACACCAACCCTAAACACCACCTCAGGAGCAGGAGGCCGGTGACTCGGGGTGGTCGTTGGCTCAGCGCAAAGGCGGCTCGGTGATAAAGGTGACAGTCTGTAGTGACTGGGAACAGGAACGTGCCTGCACAGACGCATTGTGTACCTCCCTATAAGTAAAACGGGGCTTCTCCTTGTCTCTCTGGGCGCATCTGTCAGGCAGGGAACATCCCCGCAGGGCATCTCGGGGCTTTTCGGCACATCTTTAGTGAGCACTTCGCCCCTTCCACGGCCTTGTGTTCGATTGGATCCAAAATCTCGTCTCCCCTGCTTCCACAGAAAGATCTGCTGGAATACATCAGGAGGGGGGAAAAGCAGCATCACTTCAGTGGTTCCACTGCCCAGGAAGCAAAACCACACAATTATACATTTTAAGAGAACGCTGTGCCCCGAAAAACACTCAACCCAGGCCTCCTGTATTCTTACGAGACTCCAAGGTTCCACAAACTTCCGCTTCCACAGCATTCCCGCTGCTGGTCCCATCCTCTTCTCACTTGCAGCGAAGACTCCCAGGGGTGACGACATCAGCTCAGCTGGAAGGTTGGCCCCTCCGGCCAGGCAGGTGGGGGAAACAGTCTGACCAAGCTTCCCTGTAAGGCTGATCCCGGAGAGGATCCGGGTACCTAACCTGCCGCAGGGCGCCTCGGCCACAGCCACTATGTTTTTGCACCAGGTGGCCACGAAGAATAAAGCCGTGTGTAGGGCTGAGGTAGTTCTCTGGAAACGCTGCAACGCCAAAGAACTTTCTGCTGATAGCACACGTGGCATCGTTTCTATCTGTAGGGCAAAAGCATGAAAACAACCCAACAAGACCAGCTCTCTACTATCGAGTTTTACATAAAGGGCCGGGTGTGGGAGCAACGGCAAGCGCGGAAAAAAGCGGAGTGGGATGGAAAGTTAAATGCAGTTCTGGCTCCCTGGTGACCTTGCTGGTCCTACGTTCTACGAAGACGCCTCATCAGAACTGTAATTTAGGTTCCCACTACAACAGTTTCAGGCTTCCTCACAGCAGCTTGCTGGAGCTGCTGAGGTTAAAGCCTTTTTTTTTTTATAAAGCTTTATGAATGACCATTAAACGGGATTGCTAAAGAACCAAACTGTCAAAGTCGTTTCATTTATTTCTTAATACCACGGCTGTACAATTTTCATACATACAGCAGGAAATGCACATTGGTTACACAATGGCATTTGGCTGCATTTCCAAGTATAATACAGTAAGTGCAACTCCACTTAAAAATGTACATTTATACAACTTAAACAAATTAAGGATTGCTACATTACTATCTGTGACAGTATAAAGCTTCGTTTATGTTAAGTCTCATTACTAAACCACTTCCTGGTTAAATACAAAACATATTCAATCATTTTAAAATGGCCCTTGTGGTACTCGGCCAGCATATAAAATATTTGTTGTGTAAAATTTAACCATTAACTTATTTTTTTCTTTCTTTAAAAATAATCCTCTAAGCCTATTTAAACATTTGCTATTGAACTGTTATACTGACACTTTGTAGCAGGAACCAAATTTTACCCTCCTTTTGTTTGCTCTTGCACTGCTTATCATCAAAAGAAGTAAGGTTTGTAATGTACTGCAGCTTTATTCGGATACAACCAGATGGCTAAACTATTTAACAATTTTGCTCAAAAGGTAAATCACGTTCTTCAATAAAGAAAACGAAATTACATTTCGGAGATATTTGTCGTCAAAATTTTAACGGGTAGAGTGCTGCCAGCACTTGGGAGGGGGAAAAAAAGAAAAAAATTATTAATTTATCTTTTAAGACCCACCAGAATATTCTGTTTAACCTCTTATAACTTTACTTTTGGAATAAATTGGTCCACAGACCACAGTCTTGTTACAGTTTACCAAATGAAAAACAAAATTGCTTATTGCCGTCCCTATAACAGGAATGGTTCAGTTCTAAACCTCCTTTAAAAATATACATTTTACAATCCTTTCACCTCAACAAAGGTGACACGGACAATAAATACACTGGTTTGGTGGTTTTCTTTGCTACAAAAAGTCTAGCAACTACCTGTTGTAAGCCCTTTCTTTTTTAGACTTCTCCAGTGCCTTGTCCATAGTTTTCTCGTTTTCTCCTCTACATTTGGGGCAGTACCATTTGCCCTTTGGTTTGTGATTCAGTCCCACGCAGGAAAAGTGAAACCACTCGATGGTGCACTCATCGTTATCGCATCCTATCATTTCTCCATAGGAGACCTGGTTGCACAAGCAGTATGTTGGCTCGTTAGGGTCAATGGGAAGGTCTGGGGGAGAAGTTTCCCTCTCTGCTTTAGCCTTGGATCGTTTCTTCTTCTTGGACGTTTTTGCTTTCTTCTCCTTTGGCGTTCCTGAGGTGATGTCATCATGATCGTGATTATTTGATGCATTTTCTCGATTCTCGTTATTCCTTTGCCGCCTTGACCTCTTATTGTTGGGCTTTTCAGCCTGCGCGATTGTCTCATTCTTTGACTTATCTTGGCTGGCTTTCCCGCTGTTTCCAGTGGTATCATTAGTCTCTTGACAAGTCTCAAACAGTTCCACGTGGCTGTCCACTTGCCTCGTTCTGTTCTCAACGAGCTCCACCATCTGACTGACGATTTGGATCTTCTCGTCTCCCAGCTCCTGACTCCGAATCAAGGCTCTCTGGATGCAGTGCAACATCCTTCTCTTCTGCACGGCATCTGTCTCTCGTTTAAATTTTTCATAGTAATCATCCAGGTCCTTGAGAATCTCTGCAAGGAAAAAACAAAAACTATAAGTATTTTCAACAGAGAGAATGGCGAAACAAAGCCTTCCCGTATCGTTCCTTCCACACTACAACACCTTTTGCAACACGCAAAGCTGACCAAAGACAGGTTCCCTGAAGCTGGTATCTGACAAGCGGCTCATGACCCCAGCAGATTACTTTTGTCCTAGTCAATCCTGCGGGAATAGAATTCAAAAGCTGATTTTTAAAAAAAGAAAAACAAAAAAAAGACTAATTATAATTTTTATAATGTTGACAATTCGTCCCTTTAAACTAATCAGTAATTAAAAAGAACCGACTAAATAAATACACACACCCCTCACCATCAAAAGTTCCAAAATTAATTGTAAAATTAGAGGGGAAAATAACAGATTGTTTTCCTGGACATTTTCTGTACCACAGCACGAATATTTTTAGCAAATGACTGAGAGTGGGGAAAAAGAGAGTGGGACAGAAAGCACAAACCAGCACAGAAATCGGGTGCTGAGTTACTCCATAATCACTGTCACCCTTGACAGCTGATGCAGAACAACTCCAAATACAGGGGCCTGGAACGTAAACTACGGGCAGTTTCATCTGATACTGCTGAGTTACTTTTGCTGCAAATGTCTGGCCACTTAACTCCCTAGGACTACAGAATTAGGATTACAATATCCCAGACTTTCTAGATGACTTCTTCTTCCCTATACTTTCTGTAAAATACCTGTTGCTTACTTTTTAAAGCACAGAAATACATTCGTCATTAAATATCTACTGGAAAGAAGGAGGTATCAAGGTTAGAACTTAACATTAAAGATGATACGCAACAACTGGAGCAGGTAGAGCTTCCACTTTAAAATGCTAGCACTGAAAATCTGTTAGATCTTGACTGGCACCTCAAGGATTGTTCCAACAGTTCAGAAGAACAAGCACTGCACAAAAGCATTTAAAGTTTCGAGAGCAGTTCTAGAAACCTATTTTTGAGCCAATGTTTTTGAGTTTCACTACAATACTCAAATGAACTCAAACATGTAAAACATTCAGCATTTCCACACTAAGTCCTCAAAAACATGCAGAATGTTTTTCCTGCATCTCCTTTCTTCTGCTTTTTTTCCACTTTCTCACAGGTTAGAACATTCTGCATTAGAGATGAAAAATATACTGAGACACAAAATCTAACTTCAGTTAGCCTAACAGAAACCAGGATCTCATATACATGCAAATGGCATGACCAAAACTGCCTCTGAATTTCACAAGTGTGAACTTACTTTTTAAAAACTTTTTCTTTAATTTCTTTTTTTTTCTTTTTAATAAGAGAATGTGGAAGCAGCAATTTACTTATGCATACATATGTTATCCTCTAGTCTGGGTTTTGTCTTGCCTGGGTAGAGTTTTTGAACACACACTTTCCAGGTTTCTACTGAAGACATGGAAAGTTTATCCAGTTTTACTTTAGTCTTTACAGCTGCAGCCTATCAGTTAAGCATGACCCATCACAGTAGGTACTGCAGTATAACTTATCTGGCAAAACTTAGTATTTCAATGCGTTATTATCTTATGCAAATGTTATCTTATGCAAATGTCTTTTTTTTTTCTAACTAAAAAAAACCAACCAACAAACCCACAAAAAAAGCCCATCAAAAAACCCCCAAAATACCCACCCCTACCATCATCACCAAAAAAACCCCCAAGTGTAGAGAAGATTAAGTATTCAGGAAGACTAAAAGTCCAGTGTGAATTATTTTCAACAGCTGAAATCTAGAGGCTTTATGTTCTAAGTTTTGGCACTAGACTGATGTAATCGGTTTGAGCCATCTGAATCTGGTACGTTGGCACCTTTCATGAAGAATACTCTCATACCAAAAAATAGTGAGTGGCCTAATGACTTAAGTCAGGTATTAGGAAGACTTCAATTCCAGTACTGCCCGTACACATCAGCACCACAGCACGCACTGAAACTACTCTGCTACACAGGACAAATAAGTTGGCTGCGATGATCTTGAATCTTGCAAAAGCCCTGCCTGGCATGTCCTTGGTCACCAACACGACACGTTCAGTAGGTAAGACACTGTACAAGATGTGCCTTCTCACAAAGGCAGGCAAACAGAAAGGGCTGCTCAGCAGCAGCGTTGGGAACACGGTATTCAAGCAGCGCAGCAACTACAAGAAACAGCTTGACAGCTGTCTACTACAGCTTGGGGGAGGACTGCACCACCGCTCCTCACACCAGCGAGCTCGGCAGAGGCTGCCCGCCCAGAGGAGGCTGTGTTTATTGGAATTCCACAAAACCGCTTTCCCCAGAAAGACCAGAAAGCGGAGTTTTGCGCGCCTGGCGTGTTATGCAATTGTTCACCAGCTGTGAACGCACCTCTCCCCAGCATCGCAAACGGCGTTCCAGCGCCAAGGGAAGAAAAAAAAAAGAAAGAAAGAAAGAAAGAAAAAGAAAAA
>VXBJ01006688.1:120782-223992 GCA_013400055.1 Nycticryphes semicollaris
TCCCTCCTCTCGCCTCCCAAAAATAAAACTACCACCCCTGTGGGGTACGGAGGGGCAAAGGGAGCCGAGGCTCAGCTCTGAAGAAAAGAAAGGGAAAGACACCCTCCCTCCCCTCAGCCCCATACGACACACACACACACGCGTATATATATATATATAAAAAGCACTTACCTTGATATTTGGCGTCAATTTCCCTCATCAAGGAGACATTTCTCTGCAGATCGAAGGGCATAGACTCGATGGAGTCCAGATAATCCTCCACATAGTTCACTAGGTGAAGCTGGTCTCCGTTTGCAGGACTCAACATTTTCATCCGGCGAAGANNGGAACAATCAGAGGGATTTGTGTGTGTGTGTGTGAAGGGGAGGAGGGGGGGAGGAAGAGGAGGAGGAGAAAGGAGGGGGGGAGAGAGGGGGGGCTCAAACCAGCTCCTCCGAAACAATCTGGAAACAAAATGTGCTCCGCAAAGTGTCTGTCAGAGGCAGCGGCAGCCCCGCTGCCTGCGCCAGCGCCGCTCCGATCCGCCGTTCCCCCCTTTGCCGCTCTCTCCTCCGCCTCACCGCCGCCGCTGCTCCCCGGCGGTACGAACGCAGCCTTAGCCGCCGCCTCCNACACACACACCCTCCGCTAGTCCCCTACAGCCAACAGCAGCTGATTGAATGGCTGTCGTTGTGGGTAATTCACGAAGGAGGTGGTAGGAACAATCAGAGGNCCCTTTGCCGCTCTCTCCTCCGCCTCACCGCCGCCGCTGCTCCCCGGCGGTACGAACGCAGCCTTAGCCGCCGCCTCCTCCTTCTCCTCCTCCTCCTCGCTCCCGTACGCCGCACTTGATCCAACGTGGAAAACCCAAATACCAGTTTCAAACACTTGGGAAACATTCAGCCCCGCCGCGCAGGGCGCATGCGCACCCCTCCCCGCGCCGTACACACACACACACACATACTGCACACACACCGCACAACCGCCCTCCCCCTCCCGGAACCGCGGCGGCGGGGTCTCTGCATGTTCACCCTTCCCTCCTCCCTCCCCTTACTCACGTTTGGGGAGGGAAGGCAGCGGGGATGGCAGTTGTACCGGGGGAGGGGGTTAGGGGCTCGGTACCGGCGTAGGCGTGGGGAGGCAGCCCCCGCCGCCGGCCGGAGAAGGGGAGGGGCGGGGGAGACGGGGACGGACCGGAGGACGGACAGGACAGGCGGAGGCTCCGGTGAAGTTGAGGGGAGGATGAGGGGACAGCGCGGGACCGGCGAGCGGGGGAAGTTGGATGCTTTTGCGGTAGGGGCACGGACTTCGGGGGAAGTCTCTCGCCGGTCGGCGGCCCCAGAGCGGAGCAGCCCCGAGGGTTTCCCTAGGAGGGACGGGCTGAGGGGAAACCATGCGGCGCTACCGCCACCCCACTCTGGGGGGGGCAGGGCCGTGCCCGGCGAGGCGCCGGACGCTGGGGAGAAGCTCACCCGCCTCTCTCCTCAGCGGGCAGCCGCATCCATCACCCCCCCCAGCCGCTGACAGCCACCCCAACCAATCACCTCTTCCCTGGCGTCCCGCCCCGCAGCTGCCTCGGCCAATCCTCACCGGCGCCGCCGTGACAACGCTACCCAGGATACCGGCCGCGGCACAAGGGGCGGTAACGTGCGCGGGGGGAGGGGGCGGGGCGAGAAGCGCGCGTGCGCACTCTCCGCGGCGCGCGGAGAAAATGGAGGCGGCCCGAAGCCGGCTACGACTCGACTACATTTCCCAGCAGCCCCTTACAAAGGGGGAATCGGCGCATGCGCCCGCGTGGGCCTGCCGCCATGAGGAACGGGTTGCCGGGGGGTCGGCATAGCAGGGAGGGCTCTGAGTGTCTCCGGTGAGGAAGAGATGCTGGACCCCAGCCTCGTGCCGCTCACGTTCCCCCCACGAGGGCCGTCCGGGGTTAGTGAGGAAGGACAGGGACACACACCCCCTGCCGCGGTGCCGAGGAGGCGGGTCAGGCCCGGGGAAGGCCCTTCCCACCCGGCGCTGGCCAAGCCCTGCCCTCCCGGAGGTTCCAGTCTACCCGCCCAGCTCGGGAGGGATCCCGACAGCGGGGCGGGCGCTGAGGGGAGGCAGCGGCGGGCGGCAGCCTATCCCCGCCCCATCCCGCCCGCGGAGGGCGGGCTGCGGCCCGTTCTGGCGGGGAGAAAGCGGCGGCTGCAGCAGTTGTATTTCGCCCCTCATGAGAGAGCTGCCCGTGCTTGTGGCTGGCGTTGGCTCCTGGGAAGTCCCTGGAGCCCGCAGGAGCTCCGTCCCGCCTGGAAAACCGGCTACGGCGACGCAAAACAACGCGGCCTTTCTGCCTCTTGCATTTTATTTCTCTTTTTTTTTTTTTAAACGTCACTGGCAACCCCCTAATTTAGGGGAGACTGACTCATAATTTCTAAACGCTCAGACGTGTTGGTACGGTCGTTGTTTGTCGAGGCGCTGATGTTCTGCTGTTTCTTGTAGGGAAGAGGAGCGATGGCCTGACTGAGGACCTCAGCATCTCAGCCTCATCTACGTGTTTCTGCTGCTGTTACCAACTTGTTTGAACTCCCAGAGTGGGGTTTTCAGGGAAGCGCAGGCAGCTCCTCCAGTGGGAACCAGGCACCGCAATACTTAGGAGGAGTGGAGATGATACTGTAAACTAAGCCTATTTTGAATTGACCCTGCCCTGCTCCTTTGGCCAGATTTCAGAGGGCAGTTGGTTGTTTTCTGAAGATATCTGTAAGTTCTCTTCCCTCATTTTCTCTTTCCGTGAGTTGCTGTATCTGCTGATGTAAATCTCAAAAACCTGAGATCTTGTTTATGTTAATCATGATGAGTACTGCAAGGTATTAGGCAGTGCTTCAAGCCAATGTTTCTGGACCACTATGGTCTCGTTTATGGGGGAGTTGTGTAATGGCAGCAGTAGCCTGGGAACACCTATTCTAAATTCTTGGCATGACCTTGGTAGTTACAGCCTGTTTCACCCTTGCCTTGAAGAAGCTGAGCCACTGTCAGCAAATAAAGGTAGTTAACAGTCCCCTGGCTAGTGTAAGAACCCAAGCCAATAATTATGACTCAGTAGAGGCAAGACATCTGAAAAGAATTAAAAGGAGTCCCAGAAAGAGTCATTCTTGCAAAAAAAGTTAACCACCATTTTTAGACACACCAGCAGTAATTACACATACAGAGAAGAAATAATTGTGTAAAAGTACCTGATAATTTACTAACCAAGAACTTCTGTCCCTCTTCCTTATAGACATAAAGAAATCAAATTTGGTAGGTACAATTTTCAAGTGGTGTGCTAAGCTTCAGTGATTGGCTCAAAAGTATTGACAAGCTTGGATGCACTGAGGATAAAGAGCTTGGTATTGTGGTCTCCTTTCACAGTTTCTAAAGATAATTCTCAGTGTCTTGTGTAGTGATATAATCAAATACACCTGTACCCCTCTCCAGGCTCAGCAGCATGAGCTGCATTACCCATCTTTTAAGGAAACTGGGGGGTGGAAATCAGGTACACGTGTACATCTCCAGCTTGGAAAGTTTTGGAAGATGTAGAGCCAGTACCCACTGCCCATCTCTGCTTCTTTTCCTCCTCTGCTTGCTTTCTACTTTGACCTCGTGCCTCTGAACTGCAGTAGGTGAGAGATGGGGGATTTTGTATGGCGTTTCAGTTGTTCTTTTGTTTTAAGGGCCTCGTTCTTACTCTGGTGAAGAAGCCCTCACAAGTAGAAGTGTAGGGAATGATTGTCACGTGTCAGAGAAGGAAGAGACTTGTGGGCTTCATTTTCTTCCTATTTTCTGTACTTCACAGAAGGATGAAGTATCTAATTCTCCTCCGTCTGCTTCCAGGCCCCTTTGCTCTGATTACAAGAAATCTTTCCTGCTTAGAAAGCTAAATTTCTGGGCTTTTCAGAAGTTTCTTGAGGTGTTACATTAGTAAACCCACAGCAGTGAGAATCACAAGAACCTATAACCAGATCAACAACTCACACAATTACTGTGTAATATACGCATTATGTATATAATACGACATATACTTCATGTAGCATATAAATATTCTCGTGTTTATACTTATTTCCGTCATTATGGTTATTCTAGCTCATCAGCATAAAGTTTAGATTTCTTAATATGAGGAATGTAAAATCCCAAACCTCCAAACGTGTTCCACAAATGCAGATAATGAGTATGTGGGAATAGCTGGTACAAGGAATTCTGTTTGCCTCTCTTCTCTTTCTCTGCCCTAGCTCCTTAGCTGAATATTGCTCTCTGAAATACTATGTAATCACTACAGCTATGTCTCTGTTTAGTAGAAAAGATAGTGTCTTCTGATCGTTAGTTGTTACGCTTTATAGGTATAGAAGAGTCAGATGGATTCTGCCTTCTAATGAATTGCTGTTACTGCGCCATTTAATAGCTGAATCCCTCTCTTCTACAGTTACATACGGGTTGGTTGGGGATTCTTTTCTTGTTTGTCTGCTTATTCTTTATGAGACTAAATTCATACTTACCTGGGTGATGATAATAGAACTTTACAAGTCTATTCATTTTGCTTATGGTGGAAAGTTTTGAAACAAAACTGAGGTGGGGTTTGCGAGTGTGAAGACCAGTGGTGTCATAGGTCATGCTTTCTTGAAATACGCATTGTCTGCGCAGTGGGAAGTGCACACCACTTACAGATATTTGGGCCAGAAATACCTGTTCACGTCAGCAAATGATTAACAGATTCTAAAATCTGGGAAACAAATCTAGATGAGTTGATCCTTTTTCTGCTTCCCAGTAAAGGCTCAAGAACTTGCCAAACACTTACCTATCGTAGGCCTGCCATTCTAAACCTTTTTTTTTTTTTTTAATATAGGTGAAGTCCTGTTTAAGAAAGCAGGTATTTCACTGGATACGGCTCCTTATCTCTTCCTCTGCTTGCCCTCCTGCCCTGAGACTCTTGCACTCGCTGCCTCTTTTCACATCTGTTTTCTGGCTGCTGCCATCTACTCCTTGCACCTGCTGCACTATGTGAGGTGAAAGAGCACTGGTATTAAAGGCGAGCGAAAAAAAAATCCGAGTGGAATTGTGCGTTGCAGTACAGGGCCAAGGCAGAAGTGCATCTGACGTGTGCCAAAGTGGAGTCAGCACAGGTCAAGGGGAGCTTATTCCACAAGCTCCACATTCCCATAGCGAGTTGAAGAGAGATGCACCTCACCGGTTGGAAACCCCCGACAAAGACACCAATCTGACCCCTGGTAGAATTCATACCAACCCTCAGGCTTGTTTCTGTGATCAATGGCACAAGACCCAAATACTTCTTGCGAAAACCAGGCAGCATTTGTTAGAACAGTTGGCAGGTAGGTTGTCTGAACAATAGTAGATGGTGTTAAAATCTCAGGGTCCAGCCTACTGGGCTTTTGATAACAGCAGAAAAGTTTGGGGTTTTTTTATTCTTTTATGTCCACCAGTGAAATTTCTTCTACTGTTTTACTTCATTTCCCCAGAACCACTCTTGTAGAATAAGTATCTCGAGATGATTTCTCTTTTATAATACGTACTCTTTTACCTTGTGAGTATTTGTGAGAATGTCACTCAACATTTACAGCATTTCTGAGTCAAACATCTGTAATAAGCTTGAGACAATTTTTATTCTCCTTTTAAAAATTAAACTAGGTTCTTGGACAAACTGGTAAGCACCTAGGTATTGTAGAAATAAAAGGACTGCAAAAGGTTAAGTGAAAATATGTCTGTTACTACAGACTACTACAGAGCACCAAGAGAAATTCAGTCCACTGCAGTGGATTTAACTCATCTTCGCTTTTGGTTTGTAACTTGCCTTTACAACCTTTCCTTCTCCTCCCTTATTTTCTCAGAGTCAGCCTCCTTACCAGGTTCCTGAACTAGAATCTGACAAGAAAGGCCCCAGATACTGGAAACGTGCTCTTGATAGCACAACAAATGCAGCTTTTCTCCTCTGACAACAATTCTAAGATGGTGGGGGTTAATTTTTTAGAAGGAAAATGCAGCACCTTTAGCAACAGGGAGAAATCTGTAAAGCCTTACAAAGCCTGTATCTCCTAATAAATACAAAGGAGAAAAAAGTACTTTTAGCTTTATTTATTTAAGTACGATACAAACCATGCTTGGAGATTTGCCCACTGATCTTACCCCTGGGGACAAATCTTGTAGGTAGCCCTGAGACTGGAAAACACGAGGAGCCGGGTGAGCCAGAGCCCCCAAAGCTCCTCCCTGCCCACTCCAGGAGTTTTGCAGAGCTGCTGGTGGAGAGCTCACACAGCTCTGCTTCAGCCAAATTTTCCCTTTCCATCAAGTCTGGAGGGAAAACATTGCTTTCTTGCACACGCAGGTAAAGGGGACAGAAAAATATACATAAACCTGTTCCAAGATGTTCAGAAGGCACCTCTTTACCTTAGAGCTTAATATTTTAATTTAAAAAAAAAAAAAAAGGGAAGTTTTAGCCTTAATGGCTCCTAAGGAGAACGTGAGAAGGTGACCTGACAATATTAAATACATGGGTGTCCCCTTGAAACAACAGCGTACCTGAAGCTCCGACAGACGCACCTCGGTGGGATTTTGACCAAGAGATGTACCGCTCTGCAAACCGCGTCTCCTACCAGCGATTCAGCAGAAGACACGGAGGTAGCAGGAGTACAGCGTGCCCAGGCCTGGCATCCAGTGGTTGCACCGTGGCTCCAGCTGCTGCCAACCTCTAATAGTGTCTTCTGCTCCAGGTGGAAGATGAATCTCCTGATGGGAGGTAGAAAATCCTTGCGTGAATGACGTTAATTGTTTACTCCAGGCATTTAGTAATTGTAGCCTTTCTTACCCTCAGAAAACAATGTTTTAGAGCAGGACGTAGAGGTTTCTGGACTAAATACTCACAGCCAGTCTGGACAGCATGGACTATCAGCAACGGCCTTGTGAAACCACCACCACATTTGTCACTGGTACGGCTTTGTATCTGACACTCCCTAAAACGCAGCAAGATGTAGACCACGATCTACTGTTACGTAAAAGCAACAATTTTAAACAACCACGTTACGTATGAGGGGGAAAAAAAAAAATAGAAAATAATCAAAATCCAACCTGTCCCTGGCAGAGAGAAGAGGAAACAACCCAAGGAATTCCGAGAGGCTGCTCACCACAGGCAGACCTATTCCCTGCAGCGCCCAGATCGCTCAGTATTACCTCCCTCCCAGAGGCCAAGAGGACGCTTTAGCAGGCGAACAGCCCAGTGTTCGGGGGGGGACCTGTAAAGGCCCCACTGTGGACAGGCTGGTACGGAGGAGGACAGCCAGGAGCAAGGCACGCAGCTGGTGCTGGAACCGATGGGTCGCTCCCTTTTCTCACACAGGAGCAAGGGTGGTCGTAACCGGGGCTACTCAGCTTCAAGCTGTGCCAAGAGGATGCTTCCTAAAAAGAGCAGTGGGCCTTCCTACGGCAGGCCCTGCCAAAGGCTGGGTTTGATGTGGGCTCACAGAGACTGGGGAAGTGAAACGGTAGGAAGAGTTAAAAGAAAAACGTGAGGGGGACAACCCCAAAGCATTTAGCTGAGGAAGTCAGCTGGTTGGAAGCTGGGAAAATATCTATATGAACTTGGGGAGTTCTCACTTGTGTTTCCTTGGGTACCAGCTCAGAGTTACTTCCCGAAACAAGAGGCTAGTTCAAAAAGACTTTTGGCAGCCTAATGCCCGTTCCATTATACTGTTTTTTCACTGTAGTTAAAGTAGCTCATCGTTTCCAAACTGGCTTAGGGCACTGCAGCTCTGTTTCCTTGGTACGTCCTGAAAGACAAAAAAAAAATAAGAAATAATCCCCAGTGAGGATGAGAGAAGCATCACCAGAAGACACGTGTCCTTTGCTTGCCCTGACGCTGGTACCTAACGCACAGGGTACCGCAGCCAAACAGCCGTTTCACTTCATTTTTGGAAACACCCGAGTCGGGGAGGACTTTACACCGGTACACGGAAACAGGGGCGCAGAAGTGGGGTTCGTGTGGAGACTCTTGATTTACCAGATCCAGCAAGGGAACACCGCACCACGTTTCCTTTAAGGAGACCGACAGGCTGCCTGCCCTTCCCGCACCTGCGATGCACCGTGGCAGAGCCCCCCCCCGTAACCCCCGCCCCCGGGTCGACCGAACCGCCTTGGGCACAACAGAGCGGATTTTATTAAATTATCACCCGTTCCTTGCAGACACCCCCACTGAAGACCCCGTTAAGAAGCGACCCGGCACTGATGCGGTTACCCTGAGGCACACGGATGGATAACGCGCTGTCTCGGCCCAATTCCAGCGGGGTTCTCCCCCCACGGCTCCCCCAGCCCGCCGGACTCACCTCGCCGCCGCTCCCGGCCTGGCCCGTCCGCGGAGCCTGGCGAGAGGCGGCCCTGCCCGCCGGCCCCTCCTCTTCCTGCCGCTCCGGCTGTACCTACCCCCCTCGCCGGTTGTTTCCCGGCGCGGGCGGCGACAGGCGAGGCGGCGGGTTGTTCCCGCTTCCCCTCGCCCCCTGCCCGCCGAGAGGCGGGGCAGCCGGTTCTCCGCCCGCCCCGTGGTGGCCGGGGGTTGGGACGGAGGCTGTGGCCATGGCCGTGGCCATGCTGCGCGGAGCGGTGGCGGCGGCGGCCCGGCGATGGGGCCCGGTCCCCGGCTTGGGGAAGGCGGTGGGGGTGCGGCGGTGTCGGAGCGCGGCGCGGCGGCGGGAATGGGTGCCGCCGGCCGGGCGGGACAGCGGGATCGTGGCTTACAACAGCCGGAGCCGGAGCAAGGAGCCGCTCGTACTGGCCACGGAAGGAGTAGCCACCTGGTAGAGCCGGGCGGCGGGCGGCCGGGGGTTGCCGGGCCCGGCGGATGTAGGGTGACGGGTGTGTTTTGCCTCCTGTCTCCGCAGGTACAGCTGCGGGCCGACGGTGTACGACCAGGCACACCTCGGGCACGCCTGGTGAGTCGCGGCTGTCCCCAATCGAGTGGGGTGGTGGAGTGGGGAGGTGGCCCGTCCTGTGTGGCCACGGGGCGGGTGGCAACTGTGGTAGTGGGCAGCACGTGTCTTGGTGACAGACCCGATGTCTGGGTGAGACCCTACATCTGGGTGACAGACCCCATGTCACAGCGCGATACTGTGTCTAGTGACAGACCCCACGTCTAGGGAACAGACCCAGTGTCGTAGAATAATAGAAATGTCTAGGTTGGAAGAGACCTTTAAGATCATCTAGTCCAACCATCAACCTAATTCTGATAAAAACAACTCATCACTAAACTATGTCACTAAGCACTGTGTCAACCCACCTTTTGAATACCTCCAGGGATGGTGCCTCAACCACCTCCCTGGGCAGCCCATTCCAATGCTTAATAACCCTTTCAGTGTAAAAATTTTTCCTGATATCCAACCTGAACCTCTCCTGGTGCAACTTGAGGCCTCTTCCTCTTGTCCTGTTGCCTATGACCTGGGAGAAGAGACCAACACCTGACTCTCTACACCCTCCTTTCAGGTAGTTGTAGAGATCGATAAGGTCTTCCCACAGCCTCCTCCAGGCTGAACAATCCCAGCTCCTTCAGCCTCTCCTCATAAGGCTTACTCTCCAGACCCCTCACCAGCTTTGTTGCCCTTCTCTGGACCTGCTCCAGCACCTCAATGTCTATTTTGTGATAAGGGACCCAAAACTGGACACAGTACTTCAGGTGGGGCCCCACCAGTGCTGAGTACAGGGGGACAATCACTTCTCGAGTCCTATTTACCACGCTGTTCCTGATACAGGCCAGGATGCTGTTGGCCTTCTTGGCCGCCTGGGCACACTGCTGGCTCATGTTCAGCCAACAGTCGGCCAACACCTCCATGTCCTTTTCTGCCAGGCAGCTCTCCAGCCACTCTTGCCCAAGCCTGTAGCACTGCATGGGGTTGTTGTGACCCAAGTGCAGGACCTGGTACTTGGCAGGGTAGCAGACCCTGCATCTGGGTGACAGACCCCCAGTCTAGTGACAGACTCCGTGTCTGGTAACAGACGTCGCCTCGAGAGGAGTAGAAGGTGTTGTTATGACAGAATCAGAATTGTCTAGGTTTTGAAGGGACTTTCCAGATCATCGAGACCAACCATCAACAAGCTGTTGGTGAAGCTCATTTGGAAAGAGACAGTTCCGGGGTGGAAAGTGTCAGGAAGGCTTTTTTTTTTTTTCCTGGGCAGGGTGAGTTATTCTAAATCATCTTGGCAGAACGTGACCTCCCATGTGGAGGAGCTGGGGACTGGGAGCTGATCCTGTTGTTGCTGTGAAACAGTAGTTCCGACTTGAGTGGAGTTGGGACGTTCTGTCACCAGCCAGGAAAAGCCATCCAGGGTTGATAGTTAAAAGATGCTTTTAAAGTTAGTGGTTAAAACGTCAGTTCCTAAATGTTGGAGAGCCTAGGTAGCTTAAAGGCCTTTTTGCATAGTAACAGTTCATTGGCTTACTGTGTTTAAAAAAGAAAATAAAACAACTCCAAAACAGCACATCCCATTAGGATAATTGCAATAATAAACTGACTTCATTGAAAAAGAAGGGGGGTTGGAGTAGATGATCTCTAGAGGTCCCTGCCAATCCTTTATCATTCTGTGATTCTGTGAAAAAATATTTTAAATATAGCAGAGAAGGTTGCTGCCAGTTGTTTGGAAACGGAGCCGAAGAGAAGACGTGCAGGGTGCCTGCAGGTTCCTGGGGAGCTGGCAGGAGTTGCAGCAGCTCAGCTGCTCTTCAGCTCCTGTCCCCGAATTCTTGAAAGAACAAGATGCATTGGGTTCCTTGGAAGAGCCGGGGTTTCTTGTGTAATTGCCATCTGTGTGAAGATCAGACACCGTATATTTGAGTTATTCCTTTTTAATGTAGGGCATCTCACAGCTTCTGGTCCCGTCTCATCTTTGTTCAGAAACTTGTGTTGAATTGTGCTCAGTGTTGAACAATTGCAGTACTGCACAACTGCTCTTTCGTTCTGTAAAAGGGAAGTTTTAAAATGCCAATCATGTAAAAATACTTTTGGCAACCTCTTCTGAAATGCTGCTATACTGTTGCGTGCATGCAGTGTCTTCTTCCTTGCTTTTGCCCAGTCTTAGCAGACAACTAACATAGCTTTTTACTGGTGATCTAAAAATCAAGAAAACAGTACCTTGAATTGTTTTGTTTGTATTTAGTACTTCCAGGGGAACTTTAATATTAAAAAAAAAAAGTCACAGTGATTTGTATGTTTAAATCTATGGTGATTGTAATACAGGCTATGTTACAGTTTACCTTGAAATGATTAGAATTTAAAATCATCACTGGAGAGCAACTGGATAAAAATATGCTAATATATTTCTCTTATTGCTCAGAGGAGGTTCTCTAGTAGCCTGTCTTCCCTGACGTGGTGTAACAGGGGAGGGAATTGCAGAAGAACTCCCGTAGTGGTACAGTGGATCTAGAACACAGTATTTTTTAGAGTTGGAGAATTTCACCTTTTGGTTTTGCTGCTCTCTGTGGGTTTGGAATGTCTGTTTTTGCCAGTTGTTCTTGTTCTCCTGCCTTTAGGCTCCCCTCATTAAAGGAGGGAGTAGGAAGGCCTTGTTCACTCTGCCTGTTCTCTTACCCGTCTCTTCTTATCCTATGTCTAAACTAACAATTTCACGCTTTCCTGAAGTGGAGGTTTGCCATACGCCTGTGCCACCTGGCTTTGATCTCTTCGCTTGATGGTTTAAGAAGGAACAGTTAGGGCTGAGTATCACCTTCAGAGTGGTGTGTCGTGCAGATAAGTGGCCGTGTAACACTCTTTCTGCTGCCTCTTCAGTTCCTTGACGTGTTGTTCCTGTAGAGCTGTTGTGCAGCGAGATGCCTGCACTGAAGACCTCCCTCTCTCTCTTCTGACCAGTTAAGCCCTCCAGCATGTGAGGAGTTGGCTGTTCCATCCCAGTGTCTGTGGTCTTGCGTGCATCAGTGTTGACGTCCTGTTGCTCGGCCGATTTGCTCAGGATAGTGGAACACTCTTGATTTTATATATTTTTTTTTTTAAAAAGTGTATTTTTTTTTCCCCAGTAGGTCCAACTGTAGAGCTGTGGTAGGCACAGCTGAAGCGCATGCTGCTGCTGGGGGTCTACAGGCCAGGAGATGCACTGGGAAACAGCACAAAGTCAAGTGGGGTGATGGCTTTTGCTGCTGTGCCGCTCTTGTAAAATACCATCATTTTGTCGCAGTTGTGCAACGTGCTATCTTATCATTTGAATTCCTTGTTCTCCTTCTTTTTACATTTGACCTGTGGCAAGTAATAATGCAGAACAGAATAACGGAAATGAGCTTGAGGTCCTTGAGAAGAATTTGAAAGTAACGGCATTATTCTTTTTCTTCCCACCTTCTTCACCTCCACAAAATTTTTATTTCTCTAGTCCAACTTTCTCTCGTATGTTGTGCTTCCAGACTTCAAAACAGGTGCTCCGTATGCCTTGATACAGTATCCCAGACTTACTCGGTATAAAGAAAGAAATCAGACGGGCAGATAGTACCGCCTTTTCCCTCAATTCTGGGGATGGCCTCGATCGTGCCGGTGTGAGCATCAGTCTGGTTGGCATCCAGGTTCCTGGCTAAATGCTTGGAAGTAAGAGTAAACCCAAGTGTGAGAGGAGATCTTACTTAGTCCTTTGCGGCTGCTCGACCGTTCCCCTGATTTTGACTGTCTGTTTTTTGTTGGTTTTTTTTTTCTTTTTGGTCCTGAAAGGGTAAAGACCCTGCTTTCTGAGGTGTCAGGAGATCTGCTCTGGCTCTTGCAGTGTTTCTTCCATCAGTTGGAAGATCAGGAAGAGGGAACAGTGCGAAGTTTGTGTCTGGTCTGGGAACTAGAACTCCAGAGCAGTTAAATCTAGTATCAGGCTTTTGATACTGGCATTGTTCCCCTGAACGGGTTCCAAAGACCAATTAAATATTCTTCTGGAATCATGTCACCACATTAGATGACGATGATGAGTGAGCAGGTGTTCATTAAAAATGGTCTCCCTGGCAGCACGTGCCATCTTTCAAAAAGCCTTTTTCAACATGGGCATAGTGCAAACAGCAACAGCAAATAGTATTTTTCTTCATCAAGATATTACACATCCGTAAACCTCAACTTTAACGCCACCTGGTCCCTGCAGGAAAGGGGAAGGATACAAATCCATTTCCACTATTTGCTTACACTTTTTTTGCTCTGATGGCCACAGGAGTTGCGGTTCACGTGGTGCTGTAGGTGAAATGGGAACCTGTAGGTCTACAAGTCTCCTTTCGGACTCCATTTTCTCCAATGCCAGCACAGACTGAGGATTCTCATCACCTTGTAGGGCAGACCCAGAGCCTCTGGTCACCTGCTAATATCTCACCTAATCGGGTTTTACTCAGTCACACACTCAGTTTTGAGAATTACGAGTGGAGAGTCTGTGAGCAGCGGAAGAGGCTGCCACAGCCCTGTACAGCTTGTAGGTACATCGGTCTGTCAGCTTTCAACACCCTGTTTTATGGCGAAGAGCCTGAATAAATTTGAAAATTTATTCTCGAGTGTAAGTAAAACAAAATAACCCCCAGAGCAGCTTTTCTTTGCTCTCAGAAAAGATCCACGGTGATGTGTGAATGGAATAGTTTATTGGTGGCTGATAGCTGTAGTTCTTACTTGACCCCAAGCAAAGTTCGTTTGAACCCTGTTTTTCTCCCTGTTCTTCTGCCCCGTGGCTCTTGAAAACCTGTTAGAATATACAAAGCCTGAGGGATGTATTTTGAGAATATGTAATCTGTGTGTCTGTCCGTAGTGTTTGCTTTGAGAGAGCCTCCTGGCTCAGGCGTAGCTTCCAACGCACTTCGGTGCTTGAATAATGAGATGCAACAAAAGAAAACACTCAGAAAATTTGATGTAATGTGTCGCTAATGCCAGAAGAGGGTAGGCCAGTTCAAGGGAAATTTGTGTGACTTTTGTGCAGGTGGTAACTGGTTTTGGAAAAGCAATTTATGCGCTTAAGACCTTTTTATTTCAAGTGTTAGGTATTTAGATTGTCCCCGCGGCAGTTAGTGCCGTTGCTTACTTTTGTTAAAGTTTATTCTTACTTCTGCGTTGTTAAAAGCTTGTGTTTTTTCTTTTCCAGCTCCTATGTGAAATTTGATATAATTCGAAGGATAATGACAAGGTTTTTTGGAATTGAAGTTATCATGGTGATGGGGATCACTGACATAGATGACAAGATAATAAGAAGAGCCAATGAGGTAGGAGTTTGCTGCAGTCCATGACCCAAACTTTTAGTCTTTTCTACAGCTACTTACATAGGGAAATTAACTTGGGCTTGGGGTTTTTCCTGTTGAGTTTTGTTTATTTTAGCTAGTAGATAATCAATGTTGAGATTTCTGGTCCTCCGGCATAGCTGTTGTGGGGCTGGGCGTTGAGAGCTGCGTAGAGGTAGATGGGTGCAGAGCTGTGGAAGGGGGAAGCCTACCCTCATCCCCTGCTGTCAGGGAACAAAAAGCTGAGGTGCATCTTCAGCGCAGCTGCAGACTATCTTATCCCAAAAGCAACCCAACGTGTGGCAGCCAGCAGGCTTCTGGTTGTGTTCTGGAGGAGCGTTGTGTGCCGTCGATGGTTCAAGGCAGTAGAGATAGCATTCCCAAGGGGGAGGCTGAGGGTGGTTCCCAAAAGATGCAAAATCAGCTCCTTGGGCCATGGAAAGCTTTATGCTACGTGAAAGTTGACACTGAGCGGATGGGTAATTCTTGATAAGACAGGGCCTGGTGGCTAAATTAATATAAAAACCAAATATGGTAAATAATAAAAAAACCCAACACAACCAAACCTTTCACTGAATTCTTGGAGTTGTTTGCCTAATTAAAGATTTTATGGCTAGGAGTGGTACTTAGTTGGATTTTAATCAGACATTTTTTACCAGCTGAGCTTGGTGAATGATTATTCCGATATTTTTTTTTTCGGAAGCTTTTTGGACACTAAAATGCCAAGAATGCTACGTTTTTAAATTGATTTTCTTCATTTAAGTATTATGTTGTGTTTTCTGAAATCTGTAAGTCATGTCTTCTGGATCATAAATGGAAGTGTTGGATCAAATTGCAGTTGCAAGCTTTAAGCTAGTTTCTTGGAGCCAGAGAATTTGATAGCTGTCATTTTTATTTAATTTTTAAGTAAGATTTGTATAGAGAAAACCTGGAAGCTGGGCATCTAGTCTATGATGAGTGTGCTGCATACCCTCAGTGGTCCTTTGAGACAGAAATCACAGAATCACAGAATTGTAGGGGTTGGAAAGACCTTAAGTGAGCATCTAGTCCAACTTCCCTGCCAAAGTAGGTTCACCTAGAGTAGGAACACATCCAGGAGGGTTTTGAATAACTCCCAGAGAAGGAGACTCCACAACCCCTCTGGGCAGCCTGTTCCAGTGCTCTCTCATCCTTAAAGAAGTTTTTGCTCATGTCAAGATAGGATCTCCTGTGTTCCAGCTTGTGTCCATTGCCCCTTGTCCTGTTTCTGGGCACCACTGAGAAGTGTCTGACCCCATCCTCCTGACACCCTCCCATTAGATATTTATAAGCATTGATGAGATCCCCTCTCAGTCTTATCCAGGCTAAACAGACCCAGGTCTCTCAGCCTTTCTACATAAGAGAGCTGCTTCAGTCCCCTGATTATCTTTGCAGCCCTCCACTGGACTCTTTCCAGTAGTTCCATATCCTTCCTGAACTGGAGAGTCCAGAAATGGACACAGTACTGCAAATGTGGCCTCACCAGGGCAGAGCAGAGAGAGAGGATGACCTCTTTGTGCTGTGGACATCCATCTGGATGGGAGGTATTTCCCCATCTTCCGACTATAGACAACTTTGTCATCACGTTGATTGAAGAAGCAGCTGAGCTGTCTGGGGAGATCGGTCCCATTGCTGGGATATGGAAGAGCACTCTCTGGTGTGTAGGCAGAAGTGTGCTTTCATTCCTGAGTGCTGGGCACCTTCCTTGTTTCATTGCTCAATGAGCATCTGTCTGTCTTCACCAGAACTCCTGCCTTGTTCAGGAGCTTGTCCAAAGAGTGGTTCCCACCTGTGCTCTGAAAATCAGACCCCTTAAAGATGCTCCAGTAATGAACTAGAACTGATGAAACTGGATTTTTGTTAATGAATCAATGATTATCTCCAAGCTTGGAAGGACTGACAATATGTTATCTCCTTCCTGGTAGGTTCTCCTCAGAGAAGATGTAAACGCTTGCGTTTGAAAGACTTTGATACCACGCTATTTCTTGCTAGGGCAGGTTTTGCTGTCCTGCACCTTTCAAGCCCTGGCCTCTTCTGAATATTTGAGAACATATATCCTGTCATGTGCAAGTTGTCCCTTTCCTTTCGGGTTGCTCTTTCTTGTTACTTCTGCGAGCATCCCTATTCCTGTCCATGAATGAGAAACGTGGAGAAGGTGCTTGAGACGTGCCACACTTGGCAAAGCGTTGGACTGACCCTCAGTCCATTTCTCCTGATTGTCCTGAGATCTATGAGTAACCACGATTAGCCCAAATAGCTTATTTTTCTTAATCACTGAAAATTAATATCCTGTCTCATCCTGCAAGTCTCTGATCTGTCTTTCTGACATGTAGGTGGTGTCGGTGTCCCCTGCCAATAAGTTGAATGAATTTTATGTCCCGTGTACGGTAGTATATCTTGTCACTGGAAATGGAAGACCCTCTCAAGAGGAAAATAATGAGGGAGGGAAGGAGTTTGTTATTTTAATCTTTGGTTGCTTTCTCTTAAAAGTTGTTTTTCATCTATGCTTCTGACTTGCCAAAATATTAATACGTATCTATTGAGTTATTTATAAGTCACATCTCCTCCCCATGAATGTTAGATTAATAAGGCTTTCTGGCTCTTTACCTTGGGGGCTCTGTAAGTCTTCCAATTAGCTAGTAACTGTCTGATAAAAGATTGCAATATTTTATATTATTACTTTGATTTATGATTTACTAATCTGCTTCTTTCTTTTTCAGATGAATATATCGCCAGTAGCTCTTGCTCGTATTTATGAAGAAGACTTTAAACAAGATATGGCTGCCTTAAAGGTACAGATACTTGAGCTTCTAAATTTAGAAGTACTTGGAAGCAATTATTTTGTTAAAGAATCTGATTTTAACAGTTTGGTGTGAAAAAATAAATTGATTGCTTATGTGATGAAGTGTTGCTTGGAAACAGAGTACTGATTTAATTTTTCATTCTTCTGGAAAGATATTGCATGCCTTTTAAATAAGGAAATGGGGGGAGAAGCAAGCCCTGGCTTTGGAATGAATGAGTTAAATTTCCTTAGGAACGCATTTTTTCTACCCCGTGCAACAGAGCCTTGTTTCACAGATAATACACCAAGTATTCTTTCACTGACTTCAGATGACTTTGCTTCATGTGCAGAATCCTTGTAAAAAGTGGGGAGTAAGCAAGCAACTAGGAAAAATTAGTGGATTTTTTTGCCACCCCTCAATTTTTTTTGTGTGTGTATTATCTTAAATGCTGCTTATGACCTTTTTATGACACTTGCAACGCTTTTTTTGAAAGATGAAATTGAAGAGAATGTTCTTTAAAATTTGTTCCTTAGATTAAAGATACTTGTCAGCATTGCATTTCATACAGGCTAATGAGATGTTACTCTTTCTTTGTTTAAGGTCCTTCCTCCTACAGTATACATGAGAGTGACTGACAATATTCCTCAGATAATTTCCTTTATTAAAACAATACTCGATAGTGGACAAGCTTATGCAACCTCAGAAGGTAAGACTTACAGCAAGGCAACTCCTTGTTCAGTGAGTGCACAGGAAATCAGCACTTAGTAATCCTGTTTTGGGATCAGACGAGACACCCTGTGCCAGGCTTTGCTTCTGTTGATTAACAGACGGGGTGTGAGCAACTCGTTTCTAATGACATGAGTGGGCAGAACAACTATTACTCAATTTCTAAGTCAAATGTAGCTCATTACTTAATATAATCGCTTACTATAATGAGCTCCTATCTAAGCTTCTGTGGGGAAGTCCTGGCCTGCTGCTACAGGAGAGCTGAGGGAACCTCTTCGCTCTAAACACGAGGTGCTCTTAAGAGATGTGCCTGCAAAGCACAGTGTGTGGCTCTGTTTTTTTTTTTGTTGTTGTTAGCAGAGCTGGTGGTTGTAGAAGTGCTCGAGTGCGTTACAACTGGAGTAGCAGTAGGCCACGTTTCAGTCAGAGAGGGGGTTGCTGATTGTGCACGGGCAGGGAAGAACTGGGGGAGATCTCCAGAATACAAATTTGTCCTATGTGTAGAATAAGCACATGGTTACTGAAGAGCCAGTAGTGTGGAAATATGTGCTACTACTTTTGCATCATTTCTGAATTTATAAATCAGAATTTCAAATAGGAGTTGAAGGGCATTTTGTTTTGCTTTCGTGGAAAAGTTCCCTTTTCATCATGAATGTGTCCCATCTTGCTATAACATATACTTTTTTTTTTTTTTTTTTCTATTAGGCAATGTTTATTTTGACGTTAAGTCCTGGGGAAGAAGATATGGAGTATTAACCACTATTTATCCTGATAACCAAGATGAAGCAGGTATGTTCATGGCACCAACTTGTTTGTATTAATACATCGTCTGGGCTCTGGATGCATCTACGCATAAACCTTCATTCAGCAGTCCCAAACAGTTTTCTAACCTGTAGCCTATAACCAGCTTTTCAATTAATGAAGGCCTTTTTTTTTTTAATTATTTATTGAGGCTCTCACTGTTTCCAGTGCAAGAGGAAATTTGGTGGTCTCTCGTCGTACTTGTTTCCCTTTATACCTTTGCTCTAGTACCCCAGAACAATGAAGATTCTTAATTTTACTTAAATACTTTGGGGTGGTACATACAAACTTCATAGTGAGGTGGTGGTCTCAGCCATTGCACTAGCCTGCAGTGAGATAGTTAAGGGTACATGCAGGGAGGAAAAGTCATCTGCTGTGTTTTTGTTTGGGCAGTTGCACCCTTCTGATGCATACTAACCGGAGGAATTTGCTTCTTTCATTACTTACCACTGGACTGCTGCTTAGCAGCCTGTTTGTGTGAAGGTGAGCAATCTCTTGGTAGGCTGTGCTAGAGCATGCCTATACCCTTGGCTGGAAGATATTTTGCTGCAGTTGTCCAGCTGCCGAGCAGGATCAGTAAGTTGGGTCTCATCAGGTCTCTGCATTGGAGAATTGGATGCAGGTCTTCTGCGTCCTTTGCATGCTGAAGTTCAATAATTCTTCACTGAAAAAAATCTGTTTGCAATTACTGAAAATGCCTGGCAGGCTGATGCTTAGGTGAATTGCAGCCAGAAAGAAACTCACTCTGGAGTTAGTTCAGCATTACAGCTGCGTTTTGTCAACAGTTATTTAGAGGCAGTTACTGACTGCAAAGGCAGCCAACAGCTTCCTGGGCTGGGAAGAGCGTTGTCAGCAGGTCAAAGGAGGTGATCCTACTTCTCTGCTCAGCACTGGTGAGACATGCCTGGAGTCGAGGGTCCAGTGCTGGACTCCCCAGTACAAAAGAGCCATGAACATACTGTGGAGAGCCCAGCAAAAGGCCACAAATAACGGATGAAGGTATTGGAGCATCTCTCATATGTGGGAAGACTGAGAGCTGGGACTGCTCTGCCTGGAGAAGAGAAGTCTTGGGACATCTTACACCTGTGTACAAATACCTGATGGGGGAAGTAAAGAAGATGGAGTCAGGCTCTTCTCATTGGTGCCTGGTGGCAAGACAAGAGGCAATGGGCACAACCTGAAACCCAGGAGATTCCGTTTAAATCTAAGAAAATCCCCTTTTTACTCTTGGGAATGGTTATCACAAGAACGTGTTTCTCAGAGAGGCTGCAAAGTCTTCATTGTTGGAGATGTCAAAACCCCATGGAATGCTGTCCTGGGCAGCCTGCTGTAGCTGAGCCTGCTCTGAGCAAAGGGTTGGACTAGACAACCTCGAGGTGCCTTCCAGCCTCAACCATGACTGCTTACATGTTCTTGTCACCTACAACTAATTGTACTGTTATTTCTAAAGATTTTGGCTCTTTAGTTCATAACTGAGAAGATGAAGAATGCTTTTTATTTTTTTTTTGTTTGTTTTTTTATAGCAGTATACTCTATAAAGCAAGAGAGGGATAAGAAAGGGATGGAGTCAACAGATTCAGGTCAGCCATAGCTTGGCGAAGTAGTAAAAGAACTAAGCTGGAGATTCAGTGGATAATACTAGGGTTATATTTCTCCCCTTTATTTCTTATCAATTTTGAATGATGAAGCAGGTGTAATGGATTTTTGTAATGTGCTTTCCTTAATATTGCATGACATTCTGAATAAAAACTGACTCTGTATATCGATAAAGTACAAGCGGAAGGGCTCAAGAAAAATGACCATCTAATAGATGTCCAAAAATAATTGTGAATCATCATTAAAATGTGTTGATGCCGGAATGCTCCAGACCCAGAGATACACCGTGGTTTTGTTGGCGGTCTGGAATAAGTAGAGGAAAGAAGTAAATCTGGCATCAACTGCTGATAAAACAGATGAGCGGTGTTAAATAAGGGAACTTAAAACAGTTTGAGTTGCTTGCCAAGCTGGATCCCTTCAAGCCAAATAGGTGTATTGTTTGCATCAATCAAATTGCGAGGTCATGTATTTGTCAGCAAAAAACCCCAGAGTCCAGAATCCTCTTCTGTAGCTCCTGCCAGGGAGCGGTGTATGTCTGACTGGGGGTTAGAAGCCAGCAGAGGCAAACCCTCTTCCCTCTCATACTGTGGCAAAAAGGAAGACATTCTTGGTGCTGTGCAGTGAAGGAACCAACAAATCTTGCTTCTCTGTAGAGAAGCCATTGGTGAAAAATCGATACTGAAAGGCTGCTACTGTCCAAGAAGAGTTTTGATTCTTATCTCTGTGCAGCTCTTGATTTGTGGATTCTGAACCAGAAACTATATGTCCCAGACAAAAAAAAATAGTATTTTTTTTTATTTGTGAGTTTTAGATTTGGATTGGTTTTGTTATCTTTTCTGTTGCACTGCAATCTGTTTGTCCTGGGAAACTGGGTGGTAGGTAACTAAATGAATGATGTAAAACCAGAGAAGGCCAAAAGGACTAAAAGGATAGCATGTATTAAAGAATCTTGAATCCATCTTTTTAGCTGGCAGAAATCTAATTCAACATGTGATTTTTTTCAAATGCTTGATTAAGAAACTGGAAGCCCTGTATGAGGGGAAGGAGGAGAAAAGCTGTAGGAAAAGAAGTGCAGCGAAAGATTAAAATCTGAGTAGTTCACTAAATGCATGTTTCCACTTGCTTTCATTTGCTCATGTTTTTTTTTTCCTTTGAGACATATCCCATTAACAAATCACTTATTCTTGGCAGCTGAAACAGATAAACGACATAGTAAAGATTTCGCCCTGTGGAAGGCTGCCAAACCTCAAGAGATATCTTGGACTTCTCCATGGGGACAAGGAAGACCTGGATGGCACATTGAATGCTCCACAATATCAAGGTCAGCTTTCTTGGGTTTAAAATCTAGTGCTGGATTTTGTTTTCAGTCTCAGTACAATGGTATCGACAGTACTGAAAGTGTTTTTTTCTGATCAGTGGAAAGCACCAGTTTTGATGTGAATACTTTGTGCGATTTGTGATGTCACGTGAGGCCCAAATGAACTCTGCTCCACCTCAATGGTGTGGCTGTCTTGCTATGTTTTGGCACCTTCTCACGAGACAGATGCAAGTATTTAAAATACGACGTGCAGGATCACACAAGTGATTACGGAATCACAGAGTGGTTAAAGTTGGAAGGGACCTTAAAGATCATCAGGTTCCAAGTCCCCTGCCATGGGCAGGGACACCTCCCACTAGACCAGGCTGATCAAAGCCCCATCCAGCCTGGCTTTAAACACCTCCAGGGATGGGGCATCCGTAACTTCTCTGGGCAACCTTTTCTGCCTTTTCTGGCACTTGGCCTAACTGAACCTCATCCCATTGGCCTTGGCCCATTGATCCAGCCTGTCTAGATCCCTCTGCAAAGCCTTTCTACCGTCAAGCAGGTCGACACTCCCATAGTTTAGTGTCATCTGCAAACTTACTGGGGGTGCTCTCGATTCCCTCGTCCAGACCATTGATAAAGATGTTAAAGAGAACTGGCCCCTCTACCGAGCCTTGTGGGACACCACTCATGACTAGCTGCCAACTGGATTTAATTCCATTCACCACCAGTCTCTGGGACTGGCCTTCCAGCCAGTTTTTAACCCAGCAGAGAGTACTCCCATTAAATCCATGGACAGACAGTTTTTCCCAGAGGATACTGTGGGAGACAGTATCAAAGGCCTTTACTAAAGTTTAGGTAAATGACCTGGACTTTCGATGCAGCTCAGGATGCAGTTGGCTTTCTGGGATTAGCAAGTCTTTTAACTTAAACAGAATAACCAAAGTTTTAGTGAAAGTTATGGTCCTTCTTCCTTTTGCCTCCCTTCCACTTCTTGCCATCTCCATCAGACCTAGTCCAGCAAGTAGTGCTGTGTCAGGAGGACTGGGTATGGTATTCCATCTCAAGTCCAACGGGCATATCAGATCTTGCTGGCCTTATCTTAACAGCAGTTGTAGATGTTCATGCTAAACATTTAAGCATTATTCAGCTTTTTTTTTTTTTAAAGTCAGCCACAGTGTTAAATACTCTGATTTCTCTGTGGCAGTATATTCTGTAGGCATGATGGGAAATGTGCACAGCAGTATTTTGCTTGTAGTTAGTTTAAATTAATTTGCTCTTCATTTGGAAATTTATTTTCTCCATAGGATAGTAGTACTTTGTCCTGTACTGTGTTAACTTGTGACCTATTCATTTGTATTTTAAAAAAGAAAGAGACTTTAAATCTTTTCTCCTGGAAGACAGGTAGTGGTACTTAGTTTTGCATTAGTCTCGGACCTTTTTTTTGGAAGCTAATAGTAAATTATTTAGGTCTGGCCCTGTTTAGCTTTAGTTTTCAACTCAAGCTGAGATAGACAGAACTGGGTGCTTTAGCTTTCTCTTTCCTGTGCTTTGCTGGTGCACCTGGGGTTGTTAGTCATTACTACCTGATTGTTTCTAAGGAATGGGATATTATCTGTCTGTGAGTAGTTTCAGCTCTGTGAAACAGTTCTTAAAGCAACTGAGGTGCACAAAAACGTGCTGTATTTGAAGTGCAGCCTGTGACAGAAGTGCACAAGTAAGAAATGCCCATTATAAAGTGGCCTATCTCCTGATGCCGTACTCTTTATAGTCTTCATTTCTCTTTGTAAAAACTGCTTTTACTGTGGTTGTATGGGCATTCCTTACATGTAAATCAAGGTTGACCTATGCAGAGCGTAAATGTAGCAATCTTGGACTGTGAAAAATTAAGAGCTTATTTTGGTAAGTTACCTTAAATGTTTTGCTGTCCAAGGCCCATTTCAAGCAATACCTGCTTACACATCCGTTTTACTAAACATCTCAAAGCACTTCTAAGTAATCTAGGTGAACTAATTTTGAAAAGTCTTTGAAGTCTCCCTCTGGGGAAGGTGAATGAGAAGAGTGCTAGTCCCTAGTACAGCCCTGGAGAATGAAACTACCTGCTGTGACCTAGGTCTGATTGCCTCAATGGAGTTTGTGGTGAGATGGGCTGCTCTGCTTGCCCCTGAGTGTTTTGGGGATCTGTCTCTCCCCTCTCCTCAGCTTTTAATGGTCTTGTTGGAGGAAGCAGCAAGTGGTCAGTGCTCCTCTGTAGATGGCACAAGGGAAGGCTTGAGCTGGGGCCACTCCTGTGCAGGTCTGTGCTTAAGCTGGTTTTGAAGAACCTGGGGAATAGAACAGCTGGTCTTTCTACCCTCCTTTCTTCTTGGTTTCTTTTCTTCCTGTGCCCCAACTGCTTCTGCAGAGCCATCATGAGCTAGGGTGTTTTGTCCCAAAAAGGGACAAAAATTATTAATACCTAACCAGCTACCATGAGCAAATTGTTAATGTGACATATGGAAAGACTGTGTGTGTCTCTGTGTGTGTGTGGCTTGCCTCTTATTTTCTACTCTGCAGGTCTTGTGTCTTGCCCAGCTTGTGTACCCTGGTTTCTGGGCAGTCAGTGTTGTTTTACCTCCCTGTGAGTAGATAAGTGTTGTCTTTATTTAACAGATAGGCAAAATTAAGTTACTTGCTTGCCCAGCATGAGCTAGCAAGGGCTTACTGGAACAGTGGACAGAGTGTAGCAGCCTTGACTCCTGGGCTTTCTCCAGAAAGATTCTAGGTCTGTCTTCTTGCCGCACGAATACCCTACTTCCAGCCACCAATGTTTGCAGAGAGCCCATGGGTGGCCCATACCAATGCAGAAGTGCTTGGGAAGAGAGGAATGGCCTTGGGAGATCAGAGGCACTGACACTTTCTTTTGATATTTTGACAATATAGAACCAAACATTTTCTGTCGTGATTATGTATAGTATTGCCTGAGTTCGTACAGAAAAGGTGCAAGATAAAGAATGGTAATAACAAATTTACAGAAATGTTAATCACTTCAAAGTTGTTAGGTTTGCAGATGAAGGCAACTATCTGATACTGAAACTGTAGCAGAGCAAGGAAAGGAGATGTGCTGCTTGCCATTCTTTTATCTAAGTTAGAAAAATAATTGTTCCTACTAAAGAGAACTAATTGCAGGCAGATATGGGTTCTGTCCATGCAAGTTCCGCTGCAGTTTTGGTATCCAAGATCCATGTAAAGTCTTGTTTTAAAATAGCAATCATTAAATTGTACACTTAAATGTATGTTGTTTCATTTCATCCTTTGCTGCATTTCTTTTACAAAAAGCTTTTTGTGGTGTTCTACTTACCGATCAGGAAAATATTGTTACAGTGCAGTGTTTGGAAAGCAGCTGGACATCCATACGGGTGGAATAGATCTTGCATTTCCTCATCATGAAAACGAAATTGCACAGTGTGAGGTGTATCATCAGTGTGAGCAATGGGGGAATTACTTTTTGCATTCTGGTAAGTAAAATATTAATCATCTAAGAGGCATGTAGGAATTTTTTTTTAGGTTTGGCATTTATACAGTATGAAGCGTGAGGGTAACCATACAAGCAGATGGTCCACTACAATGACCGAGAGTTCCTATGCTGACTAAGTGAAGAAACATAAGTAAGAGTGAATCTTGAAACTGTAGAATGAATGTCTTTAATAATAAGAGTGGTTACAGTTAAATACTGCTACATTTCATCTGGGGAAATCTCCAAATAATAACAGTATATGCTTTGCCCGTGGACAATACTTACTCCTAACTGAAAATGTGTAAAGAAGTGTTTTTTCTGTAGAATCTCATTCCTTTTCATTTGAGTTTCCTCAAAATTTGAGGGTGCTCTTTGTGATAGGCTTTCATTTTTAATTGTATTTTGGCTGCAACAGGATGAGGGTAAAAATAGTTGATCTTTTCTGTATGTGTTTATGTAGTCCTCCTAAAACCAGCAATTCCTGCTGTCTTACAAACAGGAACTGCCTTATCTGAAGACAAGGGGTGTAGGTGGCAGGTGGGCAGGTCGCTGATTGTAATGTTTTAAGAGCATCGAGAATAGAATAAACCAGTCTTGGTCTCCAACATCTCTCAGCACCAGGGCTTAAAAATAAGTCTTCAGTAGCACACAGAATAATACAGCCTGTGTTTGTAAGTATGGTGAAAGGCTTTTAATCTTGATAAGAAAAGACATCTGTACTACTGGAAAATAAGAATGGAGAGAATGCTAAGATACACGAACAGATGAACCAACAAAGCTCAACGAAGTTGTGATCCTGCAGAGAAATGTCTGAACTGTGATGTTTTGTATGGTTTGAAATGTGGGGGAAGCCTGGCAGGCAGACACTCTGCTGCAGCAACCAAGCACTGGATGTTCCATGTGTGCGATTCATGTATCTGGAACTACCTAAATTCTCCTGAGAAGCCTTTTTTATCCACCAGTAGACTTAAGCCTAATGAAGGGTATGAGAAAAAAAAGATTCATGCTGGAGACGAGTGAGTCTCCAGCTTTAGTCTACTCTGGGCCTTGTCAATGAGGTTGCTGATGGGTGGAGACAAGGAGGCCTGTGACATATGTGGGACCAAGTCACACATTCCTCAGCTCTGTAGAAAAGTGGAGACGTTGAGTCTCATCACTATGATCCCTTAACCCTCTCCAGTGCTCTGACCAACTTCAGTGTCTCTCTGCTTTCCTGTGGAGCGCAAGCAACTTGGTATTGGTGTAGCCTACAGATGTCACAGACCTTGTCTCTTCCCTCAGAAGTGACCTCGCTGGCCTGACTAAACTGTACCAAAGTGTCTTTTACTCTCCTGGTCTTCAGCTTGCTTACTTACAATGCTTCTGCCCGGCATTATGCAGCGCTTCAGTGAAGTTTTAGCTGTACAGTGCATCGTTGTCTCATTGTCCTAGTGCTCTTGCCAGCGATGGAAATCTTGAAATCTGTTGTTCCTGTTGCAATTATGGGTGGTCTGGATGGTCTCCAAAGAACTGAAGTCAGTAGAAAGTCAGGTTCGATTCTGCAGTCTCTCTTCTTGCTGAACAGTACGTTGTGTAAGACGTTTTAGTGAACTCTTTCTGCTGCTTTGCTGAGTAAGAGATGCATAGTTAAACCTGTGCTATGCTCTGGGAATTACATGGGTTTTTCTTTTTTCTTTTTCTCTTTTTTTTTTTTTTTTTACATATATTTGTACTGTATGGAATGAATATTGAATTCTAGTTTCAGTTCCCAGTGTGGAGCCTGTAATAAATCAATAGCAATCGTCCAGAGGCTGATGCATCCTCCAGGGTGTGCTTTGCTCCTGAAGTGCTGGGGAATTCTCTGTGTTTCCCGTGAGATGCACTAGTTACTGCCAGGTGAAGCCTTCTGTTGAAAACCAATGAATCTGACTTCTCAAGTTTGGAATTGAAACTGTAGGGGAAATATTCTTTGAAACTAACTAAATAGAAGTCATTTTTTCTTAAAAAATAAAAAAAAAGGTTTTTTCTAAAAAAAAAGAACTTAATTCCAAGGGCAATTTGTACACTGAGGTTCTCTAGGAGCTGACAGATCACATTCATTAAGTCAAAAAATTTTGCTGGAGGACGATAGTGTGAATTATTTAGGGCCAATGAATCAGCTTCAGAAACAATTTATTCTGGTAGCAGACTTTAGAATTTTAGCAGGCTTAGAATTGGAGGAGCAATCCCCATTAGAGGAAGAAAATCCCTGCACTGGGGATAAATCTTTTCATAAGGACTTTATTTTTAGACTACTTGTACTCTGGGAAGAACGCCAAGCCAAAGTTATGAAAATCCTGGTATTTTGTGTTTCTTAATGAAATCATTCTAAGTGCTGAAACTCTGGAAGAGGAGTATTATTTCGAATTCAGATGTTACCTATAACTTATTAGGAAAACACTATCAAATTAGTTTAAGCTTGGCTGCCTAAAGTTAAGTAAGTCAATATTTAGGCACCTTTGCAAAAGAAAAGATAATAATCATATTCAGGCTCTTCCCCATCTCCCAGGAGAAGTTTGTGGGTTTTACTTGAGTTGTAAGAGCTTTAGTCTAGTGCCTCTGACAGCCTGAATGTTCTTATTGAGGGACCCTGAGTTTAACCATGCAGCGGTGAAAGGGGCCTCACCTGCCAGTGGTCAGGATAAATATGATGAAAATGAGATTTTTGGATTGATTGTAGATTTCTTCTGTAGCTTTGTATCCGTAGATCTCTTGGTTCTTTCCTACTCTGTGTAGAGAAGTGAAAACAGATTCATTTACCAGGCCTGAGAATGTTGCTTTTGTATCCCGGTAGACGTAGTGGGGATTTTATCCACATGAAGAAGAGAGGGGATTCCAAAAGCAGCACTGTGCAGAGAGTAGCACAAAATTCAGGCTGCTGAGTGAAAAATGCCACTTCTGCCACCATCTGTAAAAGCAGAGGCATGGTCATATATTGTCTTTGTGGAGCACTCTGAGGTATTGGTAATGCTGGACTGCCAAATCTGAAAGAATGCAGAGCGCTGATACAGTATTCCAGAGTAAGAAAGGTTCATGCCTAAAAATCAGCCTGTAAATAAGATTAAGTGCTGGATTCTGCAGATCGTGAAGTGCCTGAAAATTGCTTGTTAATTGTAGGGGCTCGGTAACTTACAGGATTACTCCTTTATTAGGAGGAGCCAATTAAGGCTTTTAACAACATTTCTGAAATGATGCTACGTTGTCTTTTGTTGGCTACATGTCCAGCACCTCTCCAGTGCTGTGAATAACTCATGTTTTTCCATCAGCGGTGGTGCTGTGGCTAGCGTGGACGAGGCCTGGGGGCGTACAGCCTGAGGTTGCCCATCTCCTGTCTTGCTTTGACAGGACTCTCAGTCCTGGAGCCGACCTCTGTGTACTCTCCTAAATGTAATAAAGATGGTTACCAGCGGTCCGTGCAGTTATTGAAAGCTCTAGCAATGCTCAAGGACTGCATTTTAAAATAAGCTAATTCAAATTAGGCATCGTAGCTACACCCATCCCTCTCCTTTCTTTTTCTCAGTCTCTCAAAGTCTGAAGAAATAGGGAACGTGCAGAAAATTAATTGTACGCCTTAAGGTATTGTGAACCAGCACAATACACTTTGGGTTTAAAAAAACCCAAACAAACAGCGTTACAGCCACCAGCAAGTAATAAGTACAGGAAATTTTGTGAGTTTCAAGAAAATTGTCATGTGAGATCACTGGAAGATCTTTAAAGGTCTTAAAATATTTCTGGAAAGTCAAGAGTAACAGGTAAGGTACTTGTCTGTGAAGACTAAAAAGTATTTACCTGCTTACTTATTTGTATTGGTTTATTATTAGTTCTGAGCAAAGACTTTGTTTTTTCCTGATGACTGTCTCTGCATAGGGTGGTATTTTGTTGGGGTTTTTGTTTTTTGGTTGTTTTTTTTTTAAAAAAAACAACAGCTTTTTCTACGTTTTAAAATTCATCCAGCCAAAGGTGAGGATGGAGAGGTATGCAGGACTGTAGGCAAAGCCAGTAGAAAATAATGTCACATATTCCATTGAAATGGTTGGCACGTATCCGTCACAGCACATGCTGCCTCTAGTGTTTCCAGTGTCTCACTGCCGTCTTTCTCAACCACTCCCCATTCAGAAGCACGCTCATTTATCCTGATTAATTATTTTTTTAATTTTTTTTTTTGTTCTAGGGCATTTGCATGTTAAAGGAAGTCAAGAAAAAATGTCCAAGTCATTAAAAAACTACATAACAATTAAGGTAATCTATTTCTGTCAATTGAAGCAATGTATGTTGGTAATATGTAAATATTAATCATAGCCCTCTTTTAAGAAGACTTTGTACTGGGTGCTTATGCTGCAGTGAAAGACCTGAAGCGGAGTGTTTCCCTGGTGCTGGTGTACCTGTTATCGTGGATCTGGATGTAGGAAACCCGCTTGTACTCGGGGTTTGCTTATAATGTGGATTTCGCTGAGCTGAGAGCATTTATAGGAGCAGCGTTTGTGCCCCATACCAGACTTCTGCATTATAGGTTTACGGTTGGACTTAACGATCTCAAGGGTCTTTTTCAGCCTAAATGGTTTGGTTCTATAGTGATGAGCTCTTGTCTGTCTGCTCTTAATAGTGCATGTGCTTTTGGGACTTACAAAAGAGGAGATGTTTTTCCGTGTTCTTCTTTAGCTGAAATGGGACACAGTGTCAGTGTTTTGTCAGGAAGCTCTTGTGTATCACAGAATCACAGAATGGTATGGAATTCTGGAGATCATCTAGTCTAAGCTCTAGGCCAGAGCAGGTCTACCTAGAGCAGGTTGCACAGGAACATGTCCAGGCGGGTTTTGAATGTATACAAAGATGGACTCCACCACCTCTCTGGGAAGCCTGTTCCAGTGTTCTGCCACCCTCAAATTAAAGAAGTTCCTCCTCATGTTTAGATGGAACTTTAGGTTCAAGTTTGTGGCTGTTACCTCTTGTCCTGTCACTGAGCACCACTGAAAAAAGAGTGGCCCCATCCTCTTGACACCCGCTCTTTAATTATTCGTAGGCATTGGGATCTCCCCTCAGTCTTCTCCAGACTAAAAAGACCCAAGCCTTTCCTCATAACAGAGATGTTTTAGGCTCCTAATCAGGCTCCTAATCATCTTTGTAGCCCTTTGCTCTACCCTCGTCAGCAGTTCCCCGTGCATCTTGAACTGGGGAGCCAGGAACTGGACACGGAACTCCAGATGTGGCCACCACAGGGCAGAGTAGAGGGCAGGATAACCTCCCTTGACCTGCTGGCCACACTTTGTCCTACAACCACGCCATGCCAGTGGTCTTTCATGTTCTCCTGTATTTTTGTACAGTCACCTTGCTAATGCACCGAGAGCTTTGTCTTTTGGTAGCCACAAGCCATGTGAATATGCCCTGTTTTATTGTGTCCCAAAGATTTTTGGTGCAGCCCAGAGCAGGGTTTCTCTTCCAGGTGTGTGTGACAGAGCTGTGCTTGGCGCTGGAGTGGCCCCAGTGCTGGTTGACATCTATCGCTAGAAGTGGGTAATTTCCTTCCTTTAGGCAAAGCTTGAGAGGCTGTTTTAGCACATACGGTCCCGTTTGCCCTCTTGGAAGACTTAATTAAAATCCCTTTAAAAAGGAGTTCAATATGAGCTGCTTTATTCTTAATTCTCCTGATGCTGTCTGTGTATGGTTAAGCCTTGTCTCCCCCAGGAAAATTACCTGTAGCTCACAGTTTTCACAGAAATTTCCCAAATCTCGGCAGATGTTTTGGACAGGGTAGAGAAATGACCACGAATCACACAATGGTTTGGGTTGGAAGGGACCTTAAAGATCATCTAGTTCAAACCCCGCCGGCATAGGTAGGGACACCTCCCACTACACCAGGTTGTTCAAAGCCCCATCCAACCTGGCCTTGAACACTTCCAGGGATGGGGCAGCCACAGCTTCTCTGGGCAGCCTGTTCAGTGGAACACCACCAGTGTTCTCACCACACTCTCACAGTAAAGAATTTTTTACTTATATCTAATCTAAAAGTACCCTCTTTCAGTTTAAAAGTATTATTGCTTGTCCTATCGCTACCATCCCTGATAAATTAAACAATTTAACTGAATGCAGTGCATGCAGTTGAAAATAACACGTAGAAACGTTCCCCTCCACATCTGTGGTGGACTTATTTGTGTTGAGAAAATGAGAACTTCAGGCCCATCTCTCTTCCCTTGTGAGTCTCCGCTTTTAATTTCTGCCTTTAGACACGGCTGACACATGTTAATCCTTCCCTGTATGCAGTTTTCAGTCCGGTCAAACAAAATTTTTCCTGTATCTTGAAAGTGAAGCCCTACGTGGAAGTTTTTATACCTGCTCCAAAAGAGGGGAAGCCCATCCAGGACAGGACCTGGGGTATTCTCTGGTCCTGCCAGCAGGCATCTCTTTTGAAGGCCGTCACCCAGACACGGCTGCTCTGTGTCCTCTGTGTCCGACTGCTGTGTTTTCCCTCCCTCTGATACCCTTCCCTGATTTTTTTTTTTTTAATAGCTATTAATTCTGACTCTCAGATAACGTGTGGCCAAGCAACCTGCTTTGAAAGAGCAGCCATGCTTTCTCTGTACTCCATTTTCAACGAAAGGCAGAATTAGTTTTTCCCGTTCGGATGGTCCTTTCTGAAATTTGAATTTATTTTCATACTTTACTCGTATTGTGCTGCCTCTGTATATCAGCGTAAAGCGTCTGGGCACATGGGCTACAGGTAGTTTATATATAGACTTCATTTTAAAATAAAAACCAACAACCCCACCACCACCATAACAAACAGCACCCCTCTCTATTTCTTGATTTAACTTGCCCTGATTGCCTCAATTATTTCTGGTTTTCACTTGAGAGACAGCACATCATCGACTCTTCGCTACCTTCAGCGTTCAGGCTGGTTTAGTCTGGTAGCCGAAGCTAAATCTCGAGAAGTGCCTCTTTAAGCCAATGACACTTTCTGTACTTTCTCCTTGTGACTGATGTGTATTGACTTCTCCGTATGATTTTCTGTTTCAGAGGCACTTCAGTGTTACGCAGTTACCATCACCAATTTGTAAATTAAAAAACAGAAGCAAAGCAGGAATGCAGTGGTCACGGTCCATCTGCCACCGTGTCCAGCCTTGCTGAGAGCGGAGTTGGAAGGGGATGAATGTTTTATCAGTGTACCTTCCGAGCATTTAAATAGGTCTTTATACTATTAGTGTAAATTAGTCACACTAATAATAATAGAAATGGCTTCCTTTATACTATAGTAAATTATTTGTAAAGCCTGATGAATATGAGGGTGAAATTAATGAAGGTTTCTTAATTAACACAGACACATTCAAGCAATATATTAAAAAAAAAAAAGAAAGAAGTTATTTGTGTTCACACCCCATTTTCCTCCATGTTCTAGCCCTGCAGAAGAACTACACTTTTCAAGAAATATTTCTCTTTTCATAAAGTTTGCAAAACTCAGGAGCTGTCCTTACCTGCATAATTGTACCCCAGTCTTAGCTTAATTTCAGTTTGTCTTTACACAGTGGATGTTTGATTATAATTACATAGTACTTTTCACTGTCTTGTATTTGACATTGTGTTTGTATTTACATCTTGTATATATGTACTGGCATCTGTCTTATGTGGGATTAGATTTTATTTAGTTTAGACTTTCAACCATTGTTACAGTTTAAAGCTTTATGCCTACCTTAAACTACAAAGACTGGGTTATTTGTCGTGTTAGTTTGTCTGAAATATGGGGTGAAACTAGTGTGAGGGGGTGGAAGAGCTCCTGAAGAAAATGTTTGAGGATAACGCTAAAGCTGTCTTTTTGTGGGTGGAGTTTAGGATTTTCTGAAGAAATTTTCCGCTGATCAATTCAGGATGTTTTGTTTGCGCAGCAGATACAGCTCAGGTAAGGAAAAAAAAAACCCAACCCCAACCCTTTTATTAGCAGAGATGAGCGTGGCTTCCCACGTAGGCTTCCCAGCTGAGGGCTGGTGGAGCACCTTGCAGGGGGTGGAAAGGCTGGTGACGCTTTGCGAGGCTGCTCCTGGCCTCGCATTTATAAAGAGCATCTTTACCGAACACGGTACGTAACCATTTGTCTGAACACCTTCCTGAGCTGCAGTTAATTGCGGCTCTCAATTAACTGCACTTTCAATTAATGAGTTACCTCCATCTCTGATTTGCATCTGTTGCAGTCGCTTGTATTTCAGTCACGATCAGCTGTTTTTGGAGAGGTTATCTAGGTGGAGCTTTGCCTTATATTCCCATAGGGTATGACAAGAGCTTGCTAATAACTTTCTATCTCCCTGCTGTGTTACCGTTTTTCATCCTGTGGAGTTCCTGAGTGTTTAGGCAGTTCTGTGGTGCACTGCAGCTTGCTTACACCGGCACTTGGTAACCTAATGATCGTCTTAGCCTGGCAAACGCTGCCGGTGGGGAGAGGTGTGGGGGGAGATCTTGTCAACTTCCCTGTCTATGTTGTGGTGTTTCCAGCAGGCAGAGGCTACTTTGAACTGGAAGAGGTTTTCACAGGGATAGTGTTTTTACCAGTAGTTTGGGGCCTGCTAAAAGCAGATGGTATTTCCCTAGCCATGAAAGGTTAAGGGGATGGTGGGAGCAGCACCTGCTGGGTTATTTCGGTGGACCTCTAGGTTTGAGCAACACAGGACTAATTTTTCTTCTAGTGCATGGGAAAGCTGTATTTTTAGAAGATTCTAGTGTGTAAGTTTGAGAAAATATTTACTTTATAGCCAGCTGTGGTATACGGGTTTCAAGGTCTCAGTGTTTTCGAGCCTTGCCAGGTACATGGATGCGGAGGAATAAGACCTGGGCACTTGACCCAGGCTGGCCAACGGGATTATTTCATACCATGAATGTCACATTCAATATAAATTAGAAAGGTGGCTGTGAAGTTCTCTCTATCTTAATGGCAGCGATCCAGAGAACTTCTTGCCCCAGTGCCAGACCCCTGAAGTCTTCCCCTCCTTTTGAAGCCATAGCGCTCACAGTGTCCAACATTTGCTGTCCCCTGCTGGGAGTGCACAGCTTCCACTGATAGCACTGACTGAGTGTAATCCTTGTATATTTTATATTAGTATTTGGAACAATATTGGTTCTTTAGTGTTATTAATATTAATTATTTAGTATTATTCTGTTAAATGTGTTTGTATTTCAACTCTCAGGTTTAATTGTTTTTCCCCAATTCCCCTTCCTGGGTGGGCAGGGGTCATCGGGGCGAGAGAATAATTGTCTAAATTACAATAAATTGCTGTGGGTTCTTCAGACCATTGCAGAGCGTGACCAGGAGAGCTGGTGTGGGTAAGGCTCTGTGGCTTTGTCAGTGTCTGTCAGCGTGCAACATGCTGCAAGCCTTTATAGACATGGATCCAGAAGATTTTTTGCTTGTTAATAGCTCTGGCTGCTTGCCGGAGCCACCCATCTGATCTTCCTGGTGGAGCTTCCCTTGCCAAAGCTGTTGAGAATGCCACGTATTCCTGAAGCGTTTCGATGAAGCGTGTGGGATAGTAAAGAAGACTGGCTGGTTGTTAACTGCTGACCTCCACCATGGCAGGAAGGGAGGAGTGGATCCAGACGGGAGGTTGGCTGCAGAAACAGCAGGGACCACTGCCACCATGGGGTGAGGTGGTGGGATGGTGGCACACCTGGCTGTTTTGGGGTGATGCTACCTGGCAGTGGCATACCTGGCTGTTTCCTCTGGGTCTGTGTCAGGAGATAAAATATATTGTGCACATGTAAATGTGCACAGCTACATCTGGGGTCACTTGGGAATCTTGGAACAAATATGTATTTAAAAGAAAAGAAGACAAAAGACATCAATGCTGTCATACATGTTTGTCCTGTAAACAAAAGCTGAATGGCTGGTGATTTTGAAGCTTGCCTGGCACCGGAGCCCCAGAGTGGGGAAGGACTGCCTGCATCCCTTCCCTGCTGCTCCTCAGATGGCAGATGGCTGCATTTGAACCTCTGCAAGAAGGACGGTAACCCTTTTTTTCACCTCGCCTTACAGGTTAAACACCTTCCTGTGATAAAAACAGAGGGCTACCTGTGCAAATACAGGTAGCTTTGATGAAGGGATATGGTGGTGTTATGTCAGAGTATAGTGCCAGTAAGCAGATAAGGATTGCTTGAAGGTCTGCTGTGTTTGCCACCTCCACCTCATGAGGCAAGGTGCAGTTATTCACTGTCAGATCACAGAATTGTAGGGGTTGGAAGGGACCTCCAGAGATCATCTAGTCCAAACCCCTGCCAGGGCAGGTTCACCTAAGAGCAGGTTGGACAGGAAGGCATCCAGGCAGGTTTTGAATATCTCCGGAGAAGGAGACTCCACACCTTTCTGGGCAGGCTGTTCCAGTGCTCTGTTACCCTCAAAGTAAATAAGTTTTTCTGCATGTTCAGGTGGAACCTCCCATGTTCCATCTTGTGCCCATTGTTTCTTGCCCTGTCACTGGGCACCTCTGAGAAGAGTCTGGCCCCATCCTCTTGACACCCACCCTTTAAATAGTTAGAAGTATTGATGGTGAGATCCCTTCCCAATCTTCTCTTCTCCAGGCTAAACAGACCCAGGTCTCAGCCTTTCTTCGTAAGAGAGGTGCTCCAGTCTGCATATCAGCTTTCTAGCTTCCACTGAACTGTCTCCAGCAGTTCCCTGTCTTTCTTGAATTGGGGAGCCCAGAACTGGATGCAGTACTCCAAATGTGGCCTCACCAGGGCAGAGTAGAGGAGATGGATGCCCTCCCTCCACCTGCTGGCCATGCTCTTCTTAATGCACCCCAGGAGACCGCTGGCCTTCTTGGCCACAAGGGCACGTTATTGCCTTATGGTCAACTTGTCCACCAGGACTCCCAGGTCCCTCTCTGTCAAGCTTCAGAGCTGAAGATCCAAAGTCAGTCCCTGCTGAGCCAGGTATTTACTGTGCAGCCTGTCAGTTTGTGTCCCTGCTATCAATTCGCTTTGGTCTAAAGATAAGTTTACTGCACTCCTCCTCATCTTGCTGTCTGCCTCAGAAGTGGTTTTATTAGAAGTGAGATCCCAAGCACCTTCAGTTTGTTCCTGAAAAGGTTTCCATAGCCTAAACCTGTTGTCAGTGTTTCCTGCCATCCCCGCTTGTGAAGGAGAGCCTTTTGTACTTGCTAAAATCCAGGTTTGAGATGATGTTACCACACTCATTGGATCAAGCCCATAAAAGTTCTTCGTAGGCGTGTGGCTGAGGGCAGTGCCAGACAGTTGGGAATGGCTCCTGCTCCATGCTGTGGTTTACATGGATCTCGGGCTCAGAATGGGCCTTTTTTTGTGCTCTGGGCTGTCCACTGCCTGCCTGTGAGCTGATGGATGCCTGGGGACAAAAGTGACTCCAAACTGCCCTAGCCACTGAGGGACAATGGCTGGAGGAGTGCATGCAGGGAGATATGTATGTTTCATGGGAGTGGGGACCCCCTCCTGAGGCGGCCATTGTTGCAGGGAGGGTAAAGCTGGATGCCTTACCTGGGGGGAAGAGAGAAAAGCAAGAGGGAAGAGACTTTGATGCAGAACATTGCCCTTCCACAGTGTATCTCTGCTTCATCACCCTCTCTGCTTGCTCAGGCTGGTGGGGCAGAGCTGTTTGGGGTTAAGCTGAGTGCTGGAAGTAGTGGTGGTGATCCAGATCTTCTGCTTCCTCTGGCTGTCCCCTGCTTGGCCTAAGTCACCACTCTTTGGTCCACCTGGGGGTGCTGGGAAAGGTCTTTCTGAGGTGCCACAAACAGCAGTGTGGTGCCCCACCACCAACATGCCTGCCAGGCTGCTTGTGGGTGCAGGTTAAATGGAGAGGTGCCATCTTTAAAGCCCTGTGAGACCTCGCTGAGAGGCACAGCTTTTCGTCTCGCATCTCCTCATCAGTGGCTTTGCTTCTGCAGTTCAGTGGAGGGGCTGGGAGCCCGCTGCAGGCAGCAGGGTTCTGTGCCCAAAATGCTCTCCTGGTCACCAAAACGACTCTGATGATTTTCTGAACCTGAGTGAACCGTACTGTTTTGGTCCCTCTGGTTGTTCGTTACTTGTTGGTGCTAATAAACATATGTTTTTGTAATTTGATGATGTAGCGATGATGCCCTCGGTGGTAAAGGAGGGAAGGAGTGGGGAGTACGGTGAAGATCTATAGAGCTGGGTGGATTTGCAGTGCCTGTAGGCAGTGGTTTAGTAGAGTGCCATGAATCGGGGAAGAAGAATGGCTTTAATCAAAGCAGGCTTCATCAGGATAAACTTTCATCAAGTATTCCTCGTGGAGTTCCTGTAACCAGTATAATCAGTTGAGTAATCTTAGCGGATATAAATGATCTCTTTCGGTATCTGGCTGTTTTCTAAAAGTCTGTACATGGATCTTTTTAAAAGCTGAGTAAAGCTTAAGTTTAGAACCAGTGTTAATGAGGCAGTAATGCAGATTTTTAATTACACAGAACTGAAAAATCTGACAGATTTTTCTGCATAAGTCCAGATTTATGCTTTACTTGCACTGGGATAAATCCTACAGAAAGTCTGTATAGACAGTGGGGCTTCTTTGGGATTTAGGCTAATGGAACCGAAATTGGGCCTCACATCTGGCTGCTTCTGCCCTCTTAGATCTGTCTCCTTGTTCATACTGGGTGCTCTAAAGAGTCCATGCCTGGGCAGTGCTGGGTAATTACACAGAGCAGTGGACTGTGATGGTGTACACTAGGTGTAAGTGTGTAAGCTGGGTGTGATGAATCCCATCCCAAACATGCCTTTGCAAGTTTAAACAATCCATATTTTCTCTAATAGTTGCCTTCAAAAATTGATATGGCCAGTTTAGCTTTGATATTGTGAGGGAATTGTATATCTAGTGCAGAATCTAGACTACAAAATTTTAAGTCCATGGAGATTTTAGATGCTGGTGAAGCAGCCCTTTAACTATAAATGCCTGTATTCCTCACAGAGTCCCTGGTAAGGGTTAGGTCTATTTGGAGTTCTCTAAAGACAGGTGGTTAAATGAAAATAAGAAAAAACTTAGAGATGAGATCAAAGGTATGTCTTGTCCATTTAAATCTGGGGGGATGCTTAGAAATGTATCCAAGCCAAATGCTTTGGAGTAACAACTGCAACAGAGAGATTCAATAATGCAAAAAAAAAAAAAAGTCAAGTAGCTATTGCTTCGATCAGATTCCAGACACTTTTTGAATCAGTCTGATACCTCTCCAGTAGGTTGCACTTTGTTGTATGTAATGACTGTGGTTTAGTATTGATTTAATTCACCTAGTGCGCACGAAGAATAGAATTTTTAATTAAATATGCAATTAATTGTAGGAAAAGTTTGCTGTGACAAGTAATAGCAAATGTCTCTGGAGTGACTTTGTCTCAGCATATTGTTCCTATGTATGACAGACAACATCCTTTCCATCGTAACGCCCCAATGTTTTTTTTTCCTTTAGCAGCAGAATTTAGTGATGAGAGCATGGATGATGCAAAGCACCTTCTTCAGGCAATCTCCTCATTTATTAGAGATGCAAATGCTTATATAAAAGGACAGCTGGTATGTGAGCCTGTTAGAGAAGACATACTGTGGGAAAGGTAAGTGCGTCTCCTGTATCTGAAAGATTGTGATTATGTGGTCAGTAATCTCCTGTCAGGCCTAGAGGGCTGACCGCTGTAGTGTGCTGAGTTCTGTTCAACAAGCAGGACCAGAAGGAGGACTGAGAAGCAGTCTTTCCTGCCATACCTTCACCTTCCTTCTTTGTCTAGCCACCTGCTTTCCCTCATAGTCTGCTACACTTAGTGCATTGTATTTTTAAAATCCGTGTTATTTATCTAGTGTGCCTGTCCCTACACTTGCATTTTTGTCCCTCTCGAGTGGTTTAGAAGGCAAAGCTATGACAAGTTGTGAGGCTATTTGGCTCGTAAGTAGAACTGTGTATTTAGAGACTGAAGAAGAAGGAGGATGACTGGAAAGTAATGTGTCTCAGGCATGCAAGCTTGTAATCAAGCCATGCTGCCATGCAGCAGAGATGAGAAGGGGTTACTGAGAAACTGGCCAGGACAGAGATATCACAGAGAAAAGAGGAAATTATGTAGCCCTGACATGATGAACAGAATCCTCTTTAGAGTCCTTTAGGAAAACTGGATCTTCTCCTAGGAGAGAGAGGTGTGCTGTGTGTTGGGTGCAAAGTGTAGGAATTGCTTTGGAGTTTGGGCAGGAGGAACACTGAGTACCCTGAAAGGATTTACACGCAGGCATGTCTGAGGTGTAGGATGCGAGGGGAGACAGCCTGTGCTGCAGAAGTGAGAAACAGGTTCCTTGTGGTGCGGGCACCTTGCTGTCGGGGGACTTGGAGCTGCACTGAATAAGGCTTGCAAAGGATACTGGAAGGTGTTACAGAGAAGGCGAGTTGATTGAAGTGGTTGTGGTATTTGGTGAAAGGGAGTCCTTCAGCAGGAGGCTGCTGGAGGCCTGTTGGTAAGAGTTAAGGCTGAGAGATGTGAGGTGTGTGGGGAGGTTGAAATGAATTGCCGGTGGGGGATATGTGGGAGGGCAAAACTTGTGTATTACTAGGTGAAAAAACAGCCATGATGAAATGACCCTTGCTTAGGAAAGTGGTAGGTGTTCAATGGAGAAGGAGGAACTTGCAGGGAAGAGCATTGGGAAGAATAGGTTCAGGCAGCAATCATCCAGTGTCTGAGGGGGAGGCAGGCGAAACCAGTTGTGAACAGGCACAACAGGACTATGGAGAGCCCCAGAGGTGCTGGGTCAACTTGAGGCTTAGGATCATAGAATGGTGTGGGTTGGAAGGGACCTTAAAGATGATTGAGTTACAACCTCATAGCCATGGGCTGGGATATCTCCCACTAGACCAGGTTGCTTAAAGCCCTGTCCAACCTGGCTTCCCAGGTAACCCTGCTCCCTGAGCTTTACCCTGAAATGGCATCCTTGGGTCAGTGCTATCAAGATCTGTTTCTCCTGGCTGTATACAACAGCATGCCACCAGCAGCTGATGCAGCTCACCTTTTATTCCTCCTGCTCTCCTTGTCCTCTTGCTCACAGCAGCTGGTGGCACTGGTCCTGTGGCAATGAGTGCTGGCTGCCCCGATGGCTTTTGGTGCTGTTAAATGGATGGTCCTGCCAGACCTTTCCATCTGGGCCAAGCTAAATGGAGTCCCGGGGCTGGGATTATGCTCGCCTGTGAAATGAGGAAGCAGCACCCTCTTCTGAGCAGGACTCCTGTCCGACCCTGAGTCAGTTCTCTTGCCAGGCACTGGAGTGACATACTTGACATGGCATTGGAAGAGAAACGTGCTGTTAGCATGACAGACTGCTGGAAAAAAAAAAAAACAAACCAAAACCAACCAACACACCAATTGAGGACAGTAATGAATTTTCTATCAACCTTATTTTCCAACTATTTTTAAATGATTAAGGCAAGCCTTGCTCTGCTGTTGTTGGTTCTTGTGATTAACCATGTCTTTATTGAGCGGCTGGAGCACTTTGGATCTTGACACCCGCCAAGTTTTTCCCTTTGAGGCTGAAAGATGTATTCTCCCTGAGCAGTGTGGCATCGCCCGTCATAGGACAGCTAGGATGGAAGCCACGTTGTCCTTTCCATGACTCCCTCTGGCTGAACCGCTGATGAATTCAGCGTACTGCTGGCATCTTGTTTGTCTTATCTGAAAAGTTACCTTTTCTTCTTGAAGGCTAGCCAACACGAAAGTAACCGTGAAGGCTGCGTTTGCAGATGACTTTGACACCTCCAGGGCTGTTGCAGCAATTATGGACCTCATTCACCATGGCAACAGACAGCTTAAGGCTGTTACTAAGGTAACCCATTAGGATACAGAGATCAGAAAATGACAGCTGTCCACTGTCCTACTGCTTAATGCAGACAGATTAGTTTATTGTTCACGTAAGAAACTGGCAGAAACAAAGCCCCATAAATTGTTGACCTTAATGATGCCCGTTTGTCCTGACCGTATCGCAGGGATTGTGTGTGGCTATTGTTCTGTGCTTTGCTGTGGCCAAAGGATGTTTCTTTCCTGCCACCCTGTATTATTTATACCTGAGGTGTTTGAAAGGCCTGAAGCTGTTGTGGTGTGCTGCTAATTTTAGTGCTGGTTTTATGTTCGTACCCTGCTGCTTTGCTTAATACCCATGCACAGAAGTCAACCTGAATTGGGAAGCTGGGGGAGGGGGGTTTGCCGTGGGGGCTTTGGCAGGCACCCCCAGGTGCATGGGGCAGTCAGTGGCGAGCTCAGCTTTGGGGACCGAGTGGCTTCCTTCTGCTGTTGGAAAACTGAAACTGTGGCCTCAGCATGCCTGCGTGGGTCCATCTTTGGATGGCTTTTGGCAAATTGAGACCTCGTTAAGATCTCTCGATGGTGACAAAAAGGAGGCATCTGGTAAGAGCAAGACCTGAGGAGTAAACACAATCTGAAGCACTTCTGGGTCTCCCTTTATCAACAGTTCCCTTTCTCGCTCAAGGCAAGCCGCTCAGCCTTGTCCCTGTCCTCCCTGATTGCTGATGTCATCACCTCCCCCATAAACATAAGCACCACATGTAAACACAACTACTCATTCCTCTCTTTAACCTTCTCGCTGTTCTTACTTTAGTTGGCACATTCCTGTTTTTTGCCCTCAGAGGTTCCACCTCTGCTTCTTCCAGTTCAGATCTTTTGCAAATTTTAGGTTATGGCTTATCTCAGGCCCTAATGGAGATGTTGGATAAAATCCAGTCCCAGCTGCTAATTCGGTTGTGTGTGTCAACACTCGTTGTTTGTTGTGTTTTTTCAGGCAAGGGTTAGTCCCTTAAATTCCTTCTCAACCTATCATTTATTCTTGATTGTTATTATTTATTTTTTTAATGAAAGAAACATGGAGGAAAGAAAGAAACGCATGTGTTCTTAAAGATGCTATTCTGTGGCTGGTGCTGGTTGTTGCCGGTGCTACCCAGGCATGACAAAACGCCGTAAGCTATCTCAAAGCAATCTTCACGTTGTTTAAATCAATAAGACACTCAAAAAAAAAAAAGAAAAAAAAAAGGTTTGGGGCTTTTTTTTAATCATTTCTCTTATAGGTGCCCTTGAAGCTGGGATTTTGTTCTTTTATGTAGTTTTCATACACACAGCCCTTCATGCCTAGAAGTGCTATTTTTAAGTCTAATTTACTGCACGTGTAGAATGCATGGCAGCTTCACACATCTCTTCTCCTCGCTGCACACGCTGGTAATGAGCTCTTCCCCTCCGCCTGTTTACTTAAATCTTCTCCCTTTGTGTTGTGAGGTGCTTTTATATCTCTGTAAAAGTTCCCATCTGGGCAGGTGTTACCGGTGGAGGTAGATCTATATAATTAGTAATAGTTTTCCCATGTGGACTAGGCTACGGAGAGATGCTGAGTTCTGTAATATGTATTGACTGGACAATCTCTTTTGAGTGTTTTTTAAACAGGATGCTGGATGTTCTAGAAGCTCCGTTGTGTATGGAAGCATTATTTCCTATATAGAAGGCTTTTTTAATGCCCTTGGGATGTCCTTTGGAGAAAGACAGGTACGAAAAATCTCTTCTGTGTATGCTAGTATATGGTAGCAGTGCCAGTGTTATGTTTTATAGAAAGCTTTCCCAAGGCGTCAGATTTAACAAAGTTATTTATGGTTTTAGCAAACCTTTCTGCACCGCTTGCGGTTTCTGCCCTGATGTCTTAGGAGAGCGTGTGAGGGGGTAGAACAGGAGAAAGCAAAGTGTGGGCTTTTTTTCTTCTTTTGAGGTACTCCCGGGTGGCTTCCGCCACGGTTGTGCTGTGGAAATGAGAAAGTTTGAGGAATGGATCGAGGAAAAGTTAGCATTGGAAGCCTTTTAAGTTGGTCGTCTTATGTCTCTGGCTTTTCCCCAGCCCTTCGTCTGCTTTCTGCCGGTTGCACCCAGACTGACATGGATAGCTGTATGAATATTTGTGGTTGTGACCTCCCTGCAACAGCAGCAGGAGCCAGGGTCCAGCTTTTCTGGGTGCAGGGAGGGGAGGGAAGCTGGCGGGGGGGGAACACCATCGTTGGAAATACTTAACAAATCCTCTAGTTCGTGGAAAGGTGGGAACGGGCACGGGGCGGGGAAGGAGAGAAAAGCTCAAAACGAAGTACTGTACTGGGAATGCAGTGATAAATATGGAAGTGATGTCCTGACGTATGGAAGGGGGAGCATTTAAAATTACACAAAGTGGTGCAGACAGGCAGGTGGCTCTCTGCTCCTCTCCTGCTCGAATCTGGAGCTGAATACCAAGAAGTTGAAAACAACTGTTCTGCAAAAACTTCTTTTGAGAAGGGGGACAAGAGGATAAGAAAATGTAAATAACCCTATTCGTCCTTTAAAAGTCAGGCAGCAGAGCAATAAATGCATTTATTTACTTTGCCTCTTTGTGGATTTTTCCACAAAATTCCTTTCATTGCAGCAGTTGAATGGGATTTGGCTGTGTGTTGCTCCTCATAACCCATGGTTTGTCATGGTAATTTTTAGTGGAGTACTAAACACCTACATTTGTCTGTAAATTGGATGGCAAAGTCATTTCTCCAGATTCTGAGCTGTCTGTATGCAGGTGCATGCTGCACCTACATTTTTGCTGAAACAAGTGTCTGAATGCTTTTCTTTTCTGTATGCTCTGCTAGTTTCTCTGGGGCAGCAGGGTCAGCAGAAGAGGTTGGTGCGAGGCAGGCAGGAAGGAAGGAGCAGCACAGCAGCCTCTCCTCTCTCTCTGCTCTCTCAGCTTCCAGTAAATGAATCGATCAAAATCTTCATTAGAAAGGTCCGTGGGCTGCCACAAGCTAGTAAATAAAACGGTGCAGGGATTGTTCTCTGATCTCGAGACGAGCCACAGCAGCTCAGCATCCAACCTTTCTTGCCCTTTAGCCAGGTGGCCCTGGGCATGCAGCTTGCCAGGAGCAGTCCCTGACCAGAATGGGTCCTGGTGGTAGGCTGTCTGGGAGAGAGCTAGCTGGCCTAGCCACTGCTGTGCTAACAATTTCATGTAGAGGCTACCGGGAGTGGTGGCTTGGGCCCTCTGCATCTGGGTGTTTGCAAATAGCCAGTGGGTCATTTTGCTCTTAGGATGGGATTCCCCACCTTAGAATGGATGCCCCATTCCTGGAGGTGTTCAAGGCCAGGCTGGAGGGGGCTTTGAGCAACCTGGTCTAGTGGGAGGTGTCTGGGCCCATGGCAGGAGGTTTGGAACTCGGTGATCTGTAAGGTCTCTTCCAACCCAAACCATTCTATGACCCTATGATTCATCTCAGCTAATTAGCCTTACAGTCTAACACAGCTGCCTGTGCTTTTGCAGTAGTCAGTGGAGAGAGAGAAATGCACCTAAAAGGGATGGGTCATCTTAGTCTGGTGGTTGTATAAAATAAGACTGCCTCTCTCTCTCTCTGTATTGGCAAGAGAAGGAGCCCGGACAGCCACGGGCAGGTGAATGGGTCTGAAAAGACGATGGGTGGAAACCATCATGTCTGTTTTAATGCTGGGGAGCAACGTGGAGAGCTTTTGCTCTGCCCAGGAGAGCTGTATTGTGCGTGCAGATGGGGGCAAACAGGTCTGTGGGGTAGGTAAGGGCCGAATTTCCATATAAAAACATCTTATGAGGTCTTTGGATTGGCTGGTGCTGTAGGAGAAGAAATTAGAGAAATTAGAAGAAATGAGCCCTGAGAGGCTACACGATGGAAATTATGGAAAATTTACATGGTATTCAGATCAGTTCATCTCCTAAAGCTGCCCCTCCTTTTGGAGGGTCTTGACTTGTATCTTGAGTAGATGCTTTGAAGGTTTGAACTTTGTCAGTGCTCTTTGTAGAAGTGTGTTTCTTGCTCCCCTCATCGTTTGTCTTTCTCTTCTGTATTAAAGTATTTATCCTGCTCTTTTACCTGCCCCAGGTTATCATGGAGCATCTCGGGCACTTAGTTTTATTGCCTTCTTTGGTCTCATAAAATTCTTGTGTAGTATGTTTACATGTTTTGAAAGTTTGGGGAATTTGCTGCCTTTTATGGTTGTGGGGAGCACGGAGCATCTCACATTCTATCTTTGATACCTTTCCCCTCACTTCCTTCTCCTCCTCCTCTTTGTTTGCTTCAGTCAGTGACCTCTGAAACTACTCCCTTTCATTTCCATCCTGCTGTTTGGTGACTAAATACAGTCCCCTCTGGCTTTAATTACTCAGTTGCTCTTCTGCTCCTGGTCAAGCATCACTGCCAGCAACTTCACGCACAACCCCCCACCCACCCCCAACCCCGGCCTCGGTGTGCTTTACATTTCAGGGCTCCATTGCCTGTTCCCCCTCTTGTGCCTTAGTACTGCCATGGTGTTCTCTTGTTTGGAGGTTTGTCCTTTTCCTCCTGCTTGGGAGTTTGTGGCTAGTGAGAAACAGGGATGGTTTCTCTGCCGAGAGTGAGACCGGGAGCCTGGCTGTGCCTGCGCTGAGGAGTGGCCTTCCTCTTCTGCCAGCACCTGAGCTCTCTTGGAGGACCGAGGACGTTCCCTTCCCGTGGCATGGACCAGTGAGACTTGTGCCAAGCCAGAGGGGGCCGAGGAAGCCCGGAGCTGGCTGGGGAAAGGAAGGGGCCAGGCAGCAGCCAAGAAAACACCCACCATGTGCAGTGGCTCAGGTCTTTTTTGAGTGGCTGGAACTTTGGATAAGGGGGATCGGATTAAAGTTCTGTGGATATGAGGAGGTTCTCTGGATTCAGGGGAGAAAGGGTAGTTGAGAGACTTGAAGCCAAAATACCTAATTTTCCAGGTTTGTGGTTCTTGAAAGAGGGCCTGAAGCCCAAAGGCAGTGAGGGGCTGTTAGACTCTCCAGCTCTGCAGACATTTACAGCCAAGGCACTGTCTGAGCTGGTGGCTGGGCTGCCCTTGCTGTGTCGGATGGCTGTTGCCAGGCTTTTCTTCCATTGATTTGTCTAATCCCTTTTTAATTTATGCACGCTTCTGCCATCTCAGAGGTTTCCTCTCGCGATGAGTTTCCACAGTTGGGTTAAGCAGCATGTTATGTTTCACATGAGAGCCCTCTGCTCCAAGACAGGTGTTTTCCTGCGTAGGGTTACACTGAGCTACTTCCAAGGTTGTGTGTAGTGTAACTTTTGTCCAGCATTATTGAGATTGCAACGTTTTAATTGTACGATGGAAGATGCAAAACCAAGAGTGGTGAAGCCCCAGGGTATGCTACTCCGTCAGGGTTGATTTTATTTTTTTTTTTTAAATTGTTCTCAGATGTTTGTAAAGCAACCTGTTTGATTTCTAGGTGGCCGTGGGAGGGGACAACTCTGCTGTCCTCTCTAACGTCATTGATGAGCTTGTACGGTTCCGTGCGAAGGTGCGTCATTACGCGCTGGCTCTGCCAGAAGCAGCAGCAGGCGCTGTGCCATTGGAGGGTGTCCCAGGAGCTGAAGGACCAAAAGAAGAGCAGAAAGCAAGGAGGCAGCAGTTAATGCGGGAGAGAAAACCCCTCCTGGAGGCCTGTGACAGTCTGCGTGGAGACCTTGCTGCCTTTGGAATCCACATAAAGGTAGAAAACAGTAGCCTTCTTCATGAGACCATTAATAATTTTTTAAGATAATATTTATTTTTGCCCTTTGTGCCCCTTTGGCAGCTTTTGGTGTTGTGCCCTGCTCCTCATGTGACTGCAGTAGTCATTGTCTGATTGTACTGCTGCCTTTCTCTTCTGCTTCCCTTCACCCTTGTGTCTCTATGCAAGTGGTGCCTACTTCTGCAGTCACTACGGGTGTGCTGTTTGGCCACTTAACATCCCATAATATTCAGAAACTCCTAAGTTGCCCAAGTTCAATTCAGAATGAAAGTTAGGAGTAAGGGGTGCAGTCTTTTAAGAAGATTTCAGGGGGAACTGCAACTGGATAGACTTCTGAAAACAATGCCTTCCCTCTCTACATCCCCCCACCAGAAATGGTAAGTCCTCATGAGAAAGCCTCTTAGGTCTTCAGCAGCTCCATTCTCTGCCTGGTTCCTGTACCAACTCCTCTCTCCTCCTTGCTTTCTACTTTTACCCTCTATGTAATGCCACTGTTCTTTTCCTTTTCCCTTCCCCTGACACTCTCTCCTGCTCAGGAGAAATCCCTTCACTGACCTTACTGTCTCCTCCTGGTTTCAAGGTGCTTTATTACTTCTTTAATGGGTGCTGCTTCTTCCAGTTCCTCTTGCTTCACTGCCCTTCTCTTAGTAAGGCCCGACCTTGAGTACCGTGTCCAGTTTTGGGCCCCTTACCACCACAAAATAGACATTGAGGTGCTGGAGTGGGTTCAGAGAAGGGCAACGAAGCTGGTGAGAGTTCTGGAGAGTAAGCCTTATGAGGAGAGGCTGAGGGAGCAGGGGGAAAGAACTTTTCTCCAGATCTTTAGCCTGGAGAAAAGGAGGTTGAGGGGAGACGTTATCGCTCTCTACAACTACCTGAAAGGAGGGTGCAGAGAGGCAGGGGTTGGTTTCTTCTCCCAAGCCACAGGCCTTAGCACAAGAGGAAATGGCCTCAGGTTGCACCAGGAGAGGTTCAGGTTGGATAGCAGGGAAAATTTTTACACAGAAAGGGTTATCAAGCATTGGAATGGGCTGCCCAGGGAGGTGGTTGAGGCACCATCCCTGAAGGTATTTAAATGACAGGTTGACATGGTGCTTGGGGCCATGGTTTAGTGATGGTTTTTTATCAGAGTTAGGTTGATGGTTGGACTAGATGATCTTAAAGGTCCCTTCCAACGTAGACATTTCTATGATTCTATGATTCTCGCCTCTGCTCCAACACTTGTTGGGTCAGTGTTGCTCCTGACATGCAGAATAATCCTCCACTTTCCCTCCAGCATCTTTCTCCCTCCCTCCAGGGGAGTGGTTTTTTTCCCCTCGCTCGGGAGCTGAGCCTTGCGTAGTCTCCTTCCATCATTTTACCAACGGGAGGATATAAAGCCCAGCCACGTTAGGGAGTGAGGGCACACATCCTCTCTAATTGCTGAAGGGGAGCACTGTCATTTGTCAGCAGACCTATTAAACCCAAATACGAAGTGCGGTCGGCTGTCGCCTGACCTCAGATGAAAGTGAGCGTGCAGGGCCAAAGTGCGGTGGTGGTGAGCTACAGCTGTGAAAGCAAAGGACGACTGGGGCAAGTTGGAACATCTGCTTCCTTTGCTTGTTCGTACGTCGCTAAATCCTACTCTCTGCTTATCTGTCAAGAAGGTTTGCAAATCTAAACAACTGCTCTGAGACAAAGTCTTGGAGAGGAAGACTCCCTTTTGATCTGTTTGGCAAAACAGCTGGAGCCCCACCTCCTGCCTTTTGAAGATTTGTTTTGATTTGTTTTTAAAGGGATTTATGGGCATTTAATAACCTCTTAGAAATTGGCCTTAGCCAGGATTCAGCCCATTCCATTTATTTCAGCTTGGGTTTGTTTGTTTTTTTTTTTTTCCTTAATAACCTGAGGCTCAGCATAATCTGTCTCCTGCTTGTCCCAGAGTAGTTTGCTCCTGAAGACAAAGCACACTTGCACGCATGAGCACGCACCGCACACCTCTGAAGCTGAACTCCTGCTTTCCTCGCTGGTACTTCGGAAGTATCCGAAGGTGTGCTGTGAAGGTTGCCCATACCTTGCTTTTGCAAATCCCAGAAGAGTCCTACAAACAGAGTTGACGGGGCTCTGAAGCTCCTCAAACAGGCTTCCCAGAGCTTGTGTGCAACAGGAGGTGGCCTTACCCAAAGCAGGGCTTTCTCCACCCTCCTGCTTGGTTGGGCTGGTTGGCCACCTGGTGTTGGCTGGCGCCAAAAATGCCAGGGGAACACAGCACCTCACAGCTTGGTCCCCCGTGCCTAATTAAGCGCTTGAGGAAGCAATTTGAATTTCCCTTTTCTACCCAGCTTCTGATTTCCGTGCAACTTTCAGAAGCCCCACAATACGCGCGTGGTCACGCCGCCGTGAACGTGTCCTCCCTCCGGCACGTGCGGCTGAACTTCTCAAGGGCACGTGCAGGAGGAAAAGCAGCAGAACAGATGAAGCAGCCGAGCCTCACCCTCCTCCCAGTGCAGACCAGGAACTCTTGGCTTTGGGGCTGGTGTTGGCAGGGAGGGGTTGGCACCCCTAGGGTGCGAGTGGCAACTGAAGAGAATGCTCGTAACTTACTGCCCTGAGAAATCGGCTCGGGAGAAAGGGCAGTTTCTCCTTCAGCTTGTTAACGTCGTCATTCCTGGAGCCTGGTTTCTCCTCCCGTGCTGCTCCACGCAAGGTGATGGAGTCAGCGCTCGTGTAACATTGTCATGTTTCAGGATTATTTTTGTTTCAGCAATTGCAGCCGAACAACTGGATCTCAACAGCTGTAATGCTCAGTTTGATTGTAAATCTCTTTGGAAAAAATGTATTGCATTACAGGTATTTACAGCGATGGGCTACTTCCCTGAAATTCAGGAGATCGGGTATGTTAGGCCATATATTCTCGTGTATTGGCCGTAAGAAGAGGTGTTTTCCATGTACACGAGCCATTTGAAAATGCAAATGTGATTGCTGGAGTTCCAGAGAAGTTACACTTGTGAGAGAGACTACACACCACGGCAGCATCCCGCGCTAAAGAATTTACATTTCTGTTGTGGTGTTTGGGGTTTTTTTGGTTTGTTGGTTTTGGTTTTGGTTTTTTTTTTGTCCTTAGCTAGGAAGAATTGCCTGGGTTTGTTTCAGTGACAATGGCGTTTCCTCTGAGGTGGTACCGCCACCTCTTTTTACCAAAGGGGACGAATAGCTGTGCTGGACGAAGCGGGGTTAAAAGCCTCCAGACAGACCACCGGGACTGATCCGCTTCCTCCTTCTTACAGGACAGAGCTGCTGTTTCAACCTGGGAGATGGTGGAAGGAGGGCAAGTGGAGCAGCAGACTGGGAAAAAAAGCTGATCCTTCATCCTTGGATCCTTGGACTTCTTTTTTTTTTTTAATTTCATTTCAGCTGCTTTGTTAACAGTTGTAAATATCTAATACTTGGCAAATAAAATCTTTGGAACAGAATGGCTAACAAAGATAGAATACAAAGATAGTTTGGAGAAGAAGAGGCCGAAGGTAGACCTCATTGCCCTCTACAGCTACCTGAAAGACATCATTGAAGTGCTGGAGGGTGTCCAGAGGAGAGCTACCAAGCTGGTGAGGGGTCTGGAGAACAAGTCCTATGAGGAGAGGCTGAGGGGAACTGGGCATGTTTAGTCTGGAGAACAGGAGGCTGAGGGGAGACCTTATTGCCCTCTACAACTGCCTGAAAGGAGGGTGTAGAGAGGTGTCGGCCTCCTCTCCCAAGTGAATAATGAGAGGACCAGAGGAAATGGTCTGAAGTTGCAACAGAGGAAGTTTAGATGGGATATTTGGAAGAATGACTTTACTGAGAGAGTGGCCAGGCACTGGAACAGCCTGCCCAGGGAGGTGGTTGTGTCACCGTCCCTGGAGGTATTTGAGAAATGTGTCGATGTGGCACTGCAGGGTGTGCTCCAGTGCCTGAGGTTGTGTGGCTGGACTCGGTGATCTTGTTGAAGGTCCTTTCCAACCATGACAGTTCTGTGATTCTGTAACACAAGCTGAGCAAAACTGTTGCCACTGCTATCAGAGAAATAAATACAGGGCTCGCAGCAGGCGTGTACGTGGTGCAGGCGGTGGCAGCATCCAATACAGATGGCAGCATGACACAGCCCTGTTGTGTGACACAGCCCTCGGGGTATTCTAATGCAAGAACTGCCCCTGCCCCAGTTGCTACCTGATCTGCACTCGTGGCTTGTTGTGCTGAGAATGAAAACATTTAAGTGGCGATAAAGTCCTTAGGCCTTTAAAAGGGGGGAAAAGTTCCACCCTCACTGGCTTAAACAATTCAGTCCTTCTTAGGCACAAAAGGAGGCGATGCTTTCAGCTTTGAAGTGTTCCCTTATTGCAGCATTGCTGAGCAATCTCTAACCGAAATACGATGGTATCCAGTTCCCTGTCAGGCTTGGTATCTCTTTGGTTTGCTTTTGCACTGGATACGGTGAAATCTCCCTAGCACTCGGCGGGCAGCGTGCTCAGGATCTCTCCAGCAGAACTGGGAAGCTAAAATTAATATGTTTAGAGGGTTTTTTTTTTATTATTATTACTTTGCAGGGGATTAATAACTGACCAGGTAAGTAACCTGCACAAATTTCAGGATCAGTATTAAGTGTCAGCGTTGAGAATAACATGGCTGTTGTGCGTTTGAGAATAATACGCATGCGGGCAGGCAGGCCTTCAGCACCACAACCTTTCCGCTTTTGCCATGTTTGTGTTAAAAATACAAATCCCCTGGAGCGTGGGGCTGTAGGCAGACGGAGTGAGGCCCTGCCCCTTGCACAGGAGGTGACCTGTGTGTTCCAATGGCTGAGTTTACACGGGGTTTGAACTTTACCCACTGGCAGCCTTTCTTCAAAATCAGCGTATGGAAAGATGACAAAAAAAAAAAAACCCACCCAAAATAAACCCCCAAGAACCTGGGTTCATATATGAGGAGTTTCGTGTGAAAATGCAGTTCAGACAAGTAATCTGTTCAAAAGGCTAAAGGCTTCCTTTTATATTGTGAAGCAGAGAATAAACGCGTGGCTGTTTTTCTGCTCCTTTTCTGGTTAGCGGTGCTCCTAGAGAAGATGGGGACGGTCTTCACTGGCAGTTTAGCAGATCACAGAATCAGAGAATGGTTTGGGTTGGAAGGGACCTTGAAGATCATCGAGTTCCAACCCCCCTGCCATGGGCAGGGACACCTCCCACTAGACCAGGTTGCTCAAAGCCCCATCCAGCCTGGCCTTGAACACTCCCAGGGATGGGGCTTCCACAGCTTCTCTGGGCAACCTGCTCCAGTGCCTCATCACCCTCCCTAATATCTAACCTAAATCTCCCCTCTTTCACTTTAAAACTGTTACTCTTGGTCCTGCCACTACATTCCCCAATAAAGATTCTCCACCTTCAGTGGTTGCATTGCTCAAGTCATCCGGAACCAATGGTGAAGAGTCATCCTGGCTTAGGAACACACCAAAGTACACACAATTAGTTTGCCGTTATTTTTTATTTCCTACCAAAAGAAACCGCTACATTTCCAGAATGCTTAAAAATTGTAACAATTCGTGTACATTAGTGAATAACAGAGTTACATCTGTGTGGCTTTAAAACCAACAGGGCAGGTCAAAATCTGCAAGTGAGCTCTGTTAATTGATTGACTTTGCCTACAAATGCCATTTAGGTTGTAATACCACTGATGTTCTGAAATACCAAAGAAATGCTCATTTTAAAGGAAATCCAGAAGCTGGATTTTAGCTTTCTGGTTTTATTTAGAAAGGAGTTGGGCATCTCAAATAGTTTTAAGGGGAAAACCAGTCATAGCTTAGGTTCCCCAAAGTTGTAGGACAGTTTACAAACCTGCTTAAACTGAACACCAAAACCTCATCTCTTACGAGTAGATGTTGCTCTAATCTAAAAAGTCTGTGAACCCTCATAGACCAACACGAGCAAACATTTTCAAACCTGTTTTAAAAATAGGTAACTGGTTTAAAAAGGAAAAAAAAAAANGGGAGCCAGATTGGGGGTTTTAAGGGCAGGAGCCACTTCCGGACCCCGATGGGAAGTTGGGTGAATGTACTCTGTATGAACTCGCCCCTCCCTCCATATTGGTTCAATCCCTACGAGCTTTGACTGAATTCCCCCAAAAAACTTAGGAAATGATACTGTGCAAAAAACTCCCCCCAACTTCCAAGACCCAACACTCATCTGCTCTGCCCTTGAGGAGCCAAGTGGAGCCAGGTAGATAATGGCCCAAGCGGCAGAAGTCCTGTCTGTCTTGATTAAGGATAAAGAGCAAAAAAAAAACCCCAAAAAGCCCCCAAAAACCGGCCCCTACACCCAGGTGGGTGCAGCACCTGGAGCTCAAAAACACCTACCACTGGTTTTCTAGTCCTGCCTGTGACTTGCAGCATTTCGGGTGCCTGCACAGCACTACAAGCCTACGGAGGGGGATGCCGCTGTTTGCCTGTTGTTTCCTCCAGGTCGTATTCCTGCCGGCGAACAAAAAGCCACCTACGTATCCACACACTCCTCTTCTCAGAGCTCGAGCTTCCTTCAGTGGAGTTTAAAAAGAGAGTCTGACCAGTTTCTGTCAGGTATCACTGGAGTTTCTTACCCTGCCTAGTGCCTCGCCAAACCATCCTTTCCCAAAGTTCATCCTGCCGAGTTCTAAGGTGAGTCAGGGCCAGCTAAAGGATTAGAACATTTTAATTTGTTTTTCAGGTAAAAGCATTAATTCCTGTTTTAACGCTTACGAGACCTACAGCAGGTCTTTATTCTGCGGTGGGGGAGCCTTATCCAAAAAGACCCCAAGATGTTGCAGGAAGGGGTACGCCCTCGTGGAAATGAATGCTGCCTCTGGGACTGGGAATGGGAAAAAGGCAACTAATTACATTCAAAATCTACAGCAACTCTCATGCGTTCCCTTTCCAAAGAGGCTTAGACTTTGCTTCTTAATGTACTAGCAGGGCAAAAAATGAAATGCAAATAGCTAATTCTAGACAGAGGGTCTAAGAATGAAAACATGACAGCCTTGGTGCAATCCAAGAAATTCAGTCGAGCTGGTGGAAGAATTTTTATCTAAGTATCAAGTGCATTTCTTTTTTAAGTTTTTTATTTTTTTACTGTTCACACTTCAGTTATTGCTCAATAACTATCAAAAAGAAGAGAGGAATACTTTCAGTTTAGTTTTATTATATTATAACAGATCTGCAACTACAGCTTATTTCAGCCAAAACGTTTTCATATTCCAAACTCTTAAAAAATATCTACATTAATCATATTCTTCTATTCTGAAAAATAAAAAAAAAAAATCTACCTAGCATACCAATGCTGCTACAGCACTTGAAAAGGGTGCATGACTTATGTAAATTCTACGGGAAAGTTAATTACTCTCGCAGTNTAACGACTATAAGGGGGTGGGGGGGGCAGAAGGGAAATTCTGGGAGCAGCCTTTCCGATTCCAGGTGCTTTCTGTGGGCGGCACGAGAACGCGGCCTGACTGGTGTGCGTGGCCCTGTGTTCCCAGCAAGAGCTAGATCACTGGAGAAGAGTTGCCGTAAGGAATATGTAACACCTGTTGGGATACCGGGACAGGGGATACGCTTGTTCCTGCGCTTTAAGGAGTATATACACTGGGAGCCAGATTGGGGGTTTTAAGGGCAGGAGCCACTTCCGGACCCCGATGGGAAGTTGTGTGAATGTACTCTGTATGAACTCGCCCCTCCCTCCATATTGGTTCAATCCCTACGAGCTTTGACTGAATTCCCCCAAAAAACTTAGGAAATGATACTGTGCAAAAAACTCCCCCCAACTTCCAAGACCCAACACTCATCTGCTCTGCCCTTGAGGAGCCAAGTGGAGCCAGGTAGATAACGGCCCAAGCGGCAGAAGTCCTGTCTGTCTTGATTAAGGATAAAGAGCAAAAAAAAAACCCCAAAAAGCCCCCAAAAACCGGCCCCTACACCCAGGTGGGTGCAGCACCTGGAGCTCAAAAACACCTACCACTGGTTTTCTAGTCCTGCCTGTGACTTGCAGCATTTCGGGTGCCTGCACAGCACTACAAGCCTACGGAGGGGGATGCCGCTGTTTGCCTGTTGTTTCCTCCAGGTCGTATTCCTGCCGGCGAACAAAAAGCCACCTACGTATCCACACACTCCTCTTCTCAGAGCTCGAGCTTCCTTCAGTGGAGTTTAAAAAGAGAGCCTGACCAGTTTCCATCAGGTATCACTGGAGTTTCTTACCCTGCCTAGTGCCTCGCCAAACCATCCTTTCCCAAAGTTCATCCTGCCGAGTTCTAAAGGTGAGTCAGGGCCAGCTAAAGGATTAGAACATTTTAATTTGTTTTTCAGGTAAAAGCATTAATTCCTGTTTTAACGCTTACGAGACCTACAGCAGGTCTTTATTCTGCGGTGGGGGAGCCTTTTCCAAAAAGACCCCAAGGTGTTGCAGGAAGGGGTACGCCCTCGTGGAAATGAATGCTGCCTCTGGGACTGGGAATGGGAAAAAGGCAACTAATTACATTCAAAATCTACAGCAACTCTCATGCGTTCCCTTTCCAAAGAGGCTTAGACTTTGCTTCTTAATGTACTAGCAGGGCAAAAAATGAAATGCAAATAGCTAATTCTAGACAGAGGGTCTAAGAATGAAAACATGACAGCCTTGGTGCAATCCAAGAAATTCAGTCGAGCTGGTGGAAGAATTTTTATCTAAGTATCAAGTGCATTTCTTTTTTAAGTTTTTTATTTTTTTACTGTTCACACTTCAGTTATTGCTCAATAACTATCAAAAAGAAGAGAGGAATACTTTCAGTTTAGTTTTATTATATTATAACAGATCTGCAACTACAGCTTATTTCAGCCAAAACGTTTTCATATTCCAAACTCTTAAAAAATATCTACATTAATCATATTCTTCTATTCTGAAAAATAAAAAAAAAAAATCTACCTAGCATACCAATGCTGCTACAGCACTTGAAAAGGGTGCATGACTTATGTAAATTCTACGGGAAAGTTAATTACTCTCGCAGTCATCCTCGCTCTTCCTTTTTGCTTCTTCTCTGCTGCTTTGGCTTCAGGTTTCAAAAAGTTTGTTAAAAGCTGTTCCGACTTCTGAAACCATGTCGGAGGCGGTCATTGAACGTCCGAATTTTTGAAAGGCTTGGTGGTTAGACTGCCTCGTGAGAGAGCAAGCTCCAAACGCAGCCACTAGGAAGGGGTTTTGACTAAAAGGAAAACAAGCAAAACGATAAATGTTATCAGCAAAATCTGCACGCTCTTGGGTAGTTCCTAAGGCGGTCGACTTAATCTTTGTGCCCACAGGCGTTTGGCAGCATTGCTGGGAAGGCCTCTCAAGCAAACACCCGTGTTTCCCTGACCCTTGCAGAGCACTTTTGGCTGAACTTCTTGTTGTTGTTTTGTTTTAAACAAATAAATGCTTCCCTCCCCATGGCACAACACGTGACTGCGTGAGAGACGCCACCGGGGCTGAAGGATGCAAAAGGAAAACACGCTTCAAAAGCGGGTAAGAAGGTGTTCCAGGGCTAGTTTTACTGATGTGAAGCTTCATCCTTTTCTACAAGTACATGGATACCTCTCACCCGGCAGCCTTTTGACTCCCTCTCCTCCTCACTCGGGTTAGTTTTGTATGGCAGGGGGTGAGGGAAGGACGTGGGGATGATGGGGACAAGTGACAACTTTTAACAAGGCCACAGTCACTGCTCTGGGGCCTTCACTAGATGAGCTGAGCAGCTGTCGCTGTAGCCCACCCCAGAAATTAAGGCCCACGCTTCTTCGTGCCTCCCTGCAGGTTTATGGACTGCCTAAAAGAGCGCACCCAGCCCCAGGCCCTCGAGCGCTGAACCTACACCCTGGAGAAAAGCTGCAACTTCTTCGCAGGCTGGGCCACGGGAGCCACCTCTGCTGCCTTTACTGCACCAGAGCAGAGGAGGAAAACCAACCTCAGAATGATTTAGCAGCCAGCCCTGGGCTCCAGCTGCTGGCTAGATAAAAACCTCACAAGGCTCCGCCATGGCTGGGACGTAGTGGCCCGTTAGGGCCCTAAGGGCCTGCGGACTTCTGTGCTAATTACGAGATCTCTGAAGGGTCGTGACATAAAGCACAGGCGAAGCAGAAAGTGAGCTTACGATCAGGTGGCACCGAGGCAGCTTTGAGCACCTTTTCCTTTAAACCAGCAACTTGGTGTGCTCATCAAGGCGCAGGAGCGAGTGTTTAAGCCGCCCCGAGATGGCTTTGGCTGCCAAAACACGACTCTGAATCGAGAGCTGTGGCAGCACATGCTCCTGGGCTTCCAGACAGTTAAAGCACCTATTTTCTAAAGGTTACCACACAACCAGCTTGATGCACACCATACTCCAAAGACTTCACCTTAGCATCCTGTCTACTGAAGCAGGAGAATCCTACCTTCTGCACCAGTAGCACCCCTGACAGTTTCCGGATCCTGCCCTTGCACGGACCTGCGGCAGGACTGGCTGCAGTCTGCAACTGATGCCACCGATTCACCCATCCCCAAAAAGCTCCTCTTTTCCTCAGGCACAGGAGGCAAACAGGGATTGGTGCGGCAGGTGTTTGAGAAGGGTCACCTTAACACCACCACAGGTGACACAATCTACTGCTGATGGCAGTTATACCCCCCCACTTTTCCTTCATCTATAAAATAAAGGAGTTTCTAGTGGAAAAGCTGCAGGAGCCCAAGTCAGGAGAGCCTGGGGAACACATGCTGCGTTTGCTAATCTCTCCGGCAACTTACTACCGATCTGTTGTTCACCGAGCAAAAATGAAGTCACTCTTTTAATACAGGAAAAGAAATTATTTTTTTCCTTTAGTGGCAGCTGCAGCCTCAGATACACAAACCTTCTTGGTTTCGATTTTTCATTCCAGGTATGTTATATTTCAGAATTTTCAAGTCTGGCTCAACTGGTCCCTCCTTCCTCCCGGGAATGCTCTGCTTTCACAGTAATGCAAACACAGACTCGTTAACTCCCTGGGACATCTGTGTGCACCTGCTTGTAGCATGCAAAAGACTACAAAAGATCTCCCCCTCCTCAAGCTTCCATAGCCCTTTACCTATTGGGAAAAGGGACTGTTGTTCCCCAACTGCTTGTGTCTGGGATCCTTTCAACTTCATTTCAAGCAGCTACTTTCACAGAAAGGCTACGTAACTCTGTGGGCCAACTGGAATTGACACTATTTAATAAAAAAAGCCAGCAGTCAGCTGCAGCTGCGTGGCTGCTTGATGTAAAACCAAACTGGACTGCCACTGGGCCTTAAAAAGGCTGCCCTCTCGGAAACTGTAGTTTATTTGCGAGTTTCAATTTACCTGGCCCACTGAATTGCTTAGGTACAATGCAAGAGGATTCCCCCAAGTTACAAAACCAAAGCTAAATAGCAGGTTGTTCCAATTACAGAGACATTGCTGACAGTGACTGCCATTGAGTTGCTCTCTGTACTTTCTGCCTACCTTCCACTGTTTTGAAAACGCAGGCCCCATACGTAAGTCTCCTTGGGAATCGATCCAGGCTCACGCTCTTCCGCCTCGGACTTGGGAGTTGTTAGGTTAATGAAGAGCTTGTCGTATTAAAATTGAAACTATTATGAAGGCTGCTTTATAACACCCTTAGGTTTTTTTACAAGTACATGGATACATCAGTCCCAATGACTCTATTTCATCTGGAAGTTTCTTTAGCAGGTCTACGACAGTCACCGTAGGAAAACATAGACTCACATGAATTAAGTTATTCATTAATATTCATACCCATTTGTTTTTTCCGCTCCAGCAAGAAATGCCCAGTGCGCTAAGACTCCAAGAGAACCAGAAAGGAGGTCCCCCTGTCCGCCACATCTCCGGCTGCTTCCTTCGTGACTGCATACAAGTACTAGGAACAGACAAACCAAAGACAAAGTCATCGGCATTTTTTCTGACATTTACAATGCTGACACCGTAGCTGTGAGGGTTTAACCTCTGAGACACACCGAGGTTAACGGGTAAGAGATTAATCACAGGCAGCAGCACATGCTGAAATACACTACTCTTAACAACAAAAAAAAAAAAAGGAATAAAATTTAAAAAAATGCATTACCTTGTAAAAAACCTTCTCTAATTACTTTTCAATCCTTTACAAACAACATACACCGTTTCTCCACTCAGCCTGCACAGAAGATTCAGTCACTCATGAATGTAGTGGTTCCTGTGAACTGATGCTCAAGCAGGTGCCTCCATAAAGCCCTTGCACAACCGCAGCTCCCCAGAGTCTCTGACCTTCAGAGTTCACAAATGTAAAACCACGGTGTTTTACTGAGAGCAAATCCAAAAAACAGAACTAAAAAAGAAAAAACCTTCAAATCTTCTGCTGTGCCCACCAGAAAGATATTTTACTGAAAACAGCCTTTTCCTCAGGCTTTGTAAAAACCACACACAAAGCGAGAGCTTTCTTCCTGCCAGTAAACAGTGTCCTCAGCATCTGTGTATGCTTCTGTCAAGTGTCACTGCAGGTAGGCCCTGGCAGAGTATCAGGTGTTACATTTCTATTTTAAATATACAAAGGACCTTGGACAAGCAGATCTCTTTGTGGAACTCTATCTATGAAGAAGACGTTTCACTAAACTTAGCTCCTTTGTTCTCCACTCTCAACAAGCCCGAGCAGGAAGCCTGAAGGATAGATAAGAAAACGCCACCATCAGTTCTGCTGCCCTTATCCAAACTCTCTTGTGGGTATGTATCTATCCTTTGCTTTTCTTCTTGCTAAGCTCTCAAGAAAAACCCAGGAGAAATTCTTTTTTTCCCCTCCCAGGAAAAAGAAAAGCTGGCAGAATCATGGGTGGCCAAGTAATGATCTTTAGCAGCTCCAGTCAGAGCTACTTGGGTCCGGGCAGGAGTAGGCACACGCCTGTTTCATGTGCTCCGAGCACGCCAAGCACACAAGCAAAGTATAAAGCATGACATTGTTTGGACACTAGCTCTTGCCTCAGTTTTCTTAAGTCACCTGGGCTGGGTTTCTCCGAGGTGTATAAACAGAGAAGCCCAGGTGTTTTATAGGGAATATTAGCCTTTTTTTTTTAAAAGGAATTTTTCCCTTCAAAAACAACAGGGAAAATCGGCACAAAAACGGAAGGACTTGCAGGTAGTTTTTCTTAAATCGCAAGAGGTAGAAAACTACTTAAGAGAAGTAACCCCTTTCCAGTTCATTAACGTAGTCCATTTCTGCTTTGTGTTACTCCGTGCAGCAGCAAAGAATTGTACTACACTTCCATTTCCTACCGATTCTTCCAGCAGTAATTGCTGGGCTCGTGAGGCCAGGCAGTCGTGCGTTTTTGCTGCCGCTGAGAGGGCAAAGACTCATTAGTCACCAGGATCACAGCAGACACCGCTGCAGCGTTGCCAGCAGTTCATTCTCCCAGTCGCTCTTCTCCCCTCTCCCTTCCTCCCCACCCCCCCCCAAATTAAGATTCTGGATGTGTTTCTCAGTGAGCAGTAGTTAATGTCACATTTCACAAGTGTAACGCTCTTCTGAGTTAGCTGTTGGAAGGAGGCATTGCCCTTTTAGGTGACGCGGTTCATTTCATAAAAAATAAAATAATAAAAAATAAAACACAGTGCTTTGGAGAAATTACCTCTAATTCTGCTACTTTGAAGATGGTATCTCGTAGGATTTTCACTTTGAGGGCTTGAACTCCTGGCAGGAGGCAGGATGGAAATCCTCTGTTCAAAAGCTTTGGGGCCTTCTGACTGACAGCTGAGCACAAGCCCCTGCTTATTAGCTGTATGTCACCATCTGCCACTATTCTGTAGCCCTGCAACCCTCCAGTCAGTTTTCAGCTGTACAGGAAAGCTCTCCTCAATTATAATACCCCACTACAAAAAAATAAGAAAACCAAACAAACCCCAACCCAACCCCAAAACTGGTCTTTTGTTTGTGACTTCTAAAAAAGTTAAGTCTCAAATATGTGTGGACTACCTCAGAGGCAACAACAAAAGCAGACCTTTGTACTCTGCAGAGGGATGCTGGAAAACAAATCCACGCAACACCTTCAAAGAAGCAGAACGCCACTTGAACGAGAGGGGAAGAGGTACAACCCTTGGGCAATTCTTGCAGAGGGGCTCAGTTCCTCCGAGAACATCTCAAAATAAAAAGGGCAATGAAGATCGCAACGGGAAGGAAAAACTCTTCTGAACCACAGTCACCGTTAACAGCTGTGAGGATAAAAAGGAGGAATCCCACACCAGCATCGACACTCGCTGGCACCCTACCAAAGCTGCAAAGGACAAAGTCTTCCCGATGCTTTTCCCAGCCTTCTCCCAGAACAACCAAAATAAAACTGCTGTTCTTCCCTCTCCCCTACTCTGACATCCCTCAACTAAGTAGCCGTGACCTGCTGCGAAGGCAGCTCAAGCAGCTCTTTAAGGACCGTGGGGGTGAAGTCCTTCGATGCTGCGCTGAGCGGTGACAACCAGTGGCAACGTTACAAGACCTCGATTAGATGGACACGGCTGAACAGTCAGCGGTGATGCCAAGAAAGGGGGGCAGTTCTACTCCCTGGAGAGATGCAGAAAGATGTATTTATATAAGGATGAAGTATTTCCCAGTCCCTTGCTCGGTGAGGTTATACCACGTTCAACTAGGGATGAACAAGTACATCACAAAGCCTAGAAAATGCGGTTCTTGGAATAGACCAAAAGGACTTGGATGCTGGACAACAGGGAAAATGCAAAGATTGAAACTGCCAAGACAGCAATCAGGCCACTTCAGGTTAATTAATCAGGCACGAGTCCCTATCAAAATACCTGAGAGGTTCACCTGTTCAAGTGACAGATCTTAAGAGATAGAAACACACAACCAATTCTGGTGGAAGTGGCTGCTGGAACGGGGTGTCTTGTTTTGGTTTGGGGTTTTTTTTAATAGATCTCAGCAACCAAATCTGGTGTCATTATTTCACAGGGTGATGAGTCAAAAAAAACCCCACCTCAGTATAATTAATAGACAAGTTCTTTTCAATGAAAACTGATTTATGCTAAGTAACTTTCTGAAAGAAACCAAACCCCTCCACTTCCCTGGCACCTACCCATGGAGCACACATAGACTGCCGTAAGAGAAGGCTGGATGAAACACAAAGTATGGCAAGGAGACCTGCTGGAATCAGAACAACCACAGCCCTCTTCAACAGTTCCAACATAATCTGGGCGCTTAAACAGTGTGTTAAGTATTAGCAGAGCTGTACACAGCAAATACAGCCCGTCCCTAACATAGAGTCACCTGGATTTCTTGCTTACCCAAGTCCATCAGAACGGTTTGTACTGAAATATAAGTACAACAGAAACAACAACAACAATAAAAAATAATGTAATGCTGACAGAATATTGGACAGCAGAAATTTAGGAGTTTTAGGTTCTGCACAATTAAAAAATTTGCCCCAGTTTTCCTGGATGACTGCGGCCAAGTAATTTATTAGGCCAGAAAATAAGTTACCGTCACTGCCTTCTCAGCACTCCCGGAAGGCAAGATAAACATGAGAGTCTGGGGCACACTCAGACCACGGTGTCACGTTTAACTATACCATCACCAGCAAGTTTTAGGCTGAAGGAACTCCCAGTCCTAACTGTGCTGGTAGATCAAGGTCCAGAAGAATGGCCCATTTATGGCTATTGTATGCTTACTTAAAAAAAAAAACCCCAGCCTGTGACGTAACTGAAAATAGCTGCCCTCTCTTTGAAGCGAAAAAAATTAGAGTTTAGTACTTTTGCTGAGTTAACTGGAAGCATGAAATTTGGTACATTTGTACACAGACAGCCATTCCAACAACACTACCTGCTAGACACATTACAGTTAGAAAACCAAGGGCCTGTGTAGTGTAAAATGTAACGTATGTCGCATAGTTTTGATTTGCAATATTCCTAGCAGTGAAAAAAAAAACCCAACAAAACAGGGACTCCTTTTTGATTTTTGTTTTTTGTCTAGAGCACAGAATGTGAAATATGAGACAGCTACAGGTTAAACACATAGTACTGATGCTGATAAAGAAGGCTAAGGAGCCTCTGTGAACCGTCACACTTACTGAGGCTGCAGACCAAAAGGCAGCCTGGAGATTAAAATTTCATTCTTCAATCTCAGATGTCCTGAACAAGTTCTCTGCACTTGTTTGCCTCTTAAAAGGAAGACTAATGTGCTCAAGATCCACATGTTAAAAGCACAACCATTCTGACTTCTGATTAGATCAGCTCCCATCAGCTACCCCACAGAACCACAAACGCTCTCGCTTAATTAAAAGGTTTAAGATGTCCATTTTCTATGCAAAGTAACGCAGCTGTCAAGGACCATTTTGCGCCATCAAATGCAAGATTCAGGTTTAGACCATTATCAGATAGGGGTAAAATCTTTTACCAACAGACATCTCTGACCTGGCAGATGTTCCTAAGAATTTTGTCTTTTTCCTTTTGCAAGTTAGTTCACAAAAGTACATAGCTGGAGATTGTAGACTCCCAGAAACACGTCCCAGAGCGCAGCCAGCCAGGGAAACCAGTATCAATGACTTGGGCTGGAGAAATCACTCAACTGATGTGGAAAAAGTAAGTTGGCTTTTATATAAAGGGTGCTTATACTTTTATATTCCCTAATCACACTTTTAAAACTTAGATAGGTCCTTGAGTGTGAGACACTAGGCAGTTTAAATGAAAAGAAAATAATCTAAAGTTTATATAACGTTTCATGGATAGGTGCAGGAGCCAGGGGACAGATGTCACAACAGATGAGCAATGCCAGGCTGGACTGAGCATGCAACAGGGATAACACAGTGGCCCAGTGGACAGGAACCATCCCTCCCTGTTTTGCTTACTCTGCAGAAGCAGGACTAGAGACAAAGATGCTGCCTCACTGAAAATCATTAAAATCCAGGCAAAATTTGCTGGAGAGCTGGACACTGTAAGAGCTTTTAGCTGAGTGAGCCAGGGACTGACAGGCACTGAGAACTTGGGGGGGGCGGAAAGGGAGGGGTTGGACTAGATCTCTAAAGGTCCCTTCCAACCCCTACCGTTCTGTGATTCTGTGAATTCTGTACAAGGAATGAATGGTAAAAATTAGAAGTACTGCTTGGGGAATTATGATAAAAGCTGGCTTTTTGCCCACTATCTAGTACCTCAGCACTCTCTCTCGTGTCCTTCTTGGCTTCTCTTGAGCATATCTAGAGCTGGGCAACAGGAGAGGAACTATGTTTGGCTACTGGCTCCAGGTAAAAGTAGTCATAGGCACCAGTGGGCTGGTTATCCATACAGTCTGCCTTTTGGAAGGGAGGAGAGGACATACACAGGTGGCTGAGGAAATACAGAAAAGCTCATTTAAAAAAAAAACAAAACCCAAATAAATCCAAATCCTCTACTTCAAGGACCTAACCAAATTTTAAACAGGCTAGGAACTAAGACTGGTATAACCACACTTTATTATTGACCAGTTCTCCAAAGAATAATGAAAAAACCAAAACCTTAGAGAGCTGTGCCATAGTGAATAAAAGCTGACTTACCTTTTACCCACAGGCTGAGTACTCATTCCTACCCTGGTCAGTGATGGCACTGATATCACCTACCAAGAGCATGGTGAAGCTCATCTTTGCAGAGCAGGGAATCAACAACTGTAGACCACGCTATAATGTGAAATTGCAAAAGGAAAGAGAAAAAGAGTATATAAAACTTAATTTAAAACCTTGGTGATGACGCTCACAGGGCAGTTGGTAGCTCATAACTGAACTGGAGACAAACTTCAGAAAAAAACGCCTTTATAGTCGAGGACTCCTACTGATTTCGGAAGGGCCAGATACATATGATTCAGTATGGATTTAAGGCCACAGCAAATCACCTGCATCATCTAATCTGATCAGAGAATCTTGCCCAGAGAAGTTGTGGAGGCCCCATCCTTGGAAGTGTTCAAGGCCAGGCTGGATGGGGCTTGGAACAACCTGGTCTGATAGGAGGTGTCTCTGCCCATGGCAGGGGGCTTGGAACGAGATGATCTTCAAGGTCCCTTCCAACTCTAACCATTCTATGATGCTATGATCTGTAAAAACAAACCTCAAAGATACCCAGACACTTGACAGTTTGGCCACCTACCAACATTCTAGGTATGTTATTGTCGTAGCTGATTCCTTTGTCTGTTAATAAAATCTCCCTTGCTTTTAATCTGAATTTATTAAGCTTCAGTTTCCAGAATTTATTGTGCCTGTCTCCTTAGATTACAGAGCTATCTGCAGACAGCAATCCTTCACCAACACCTGTACTTCCAGATCACTGGCTAATCACCTAATAACCTTTTTTTTGCCTTCAACTAATGGAAGTAAATAATCTACTGAGTTTTCCAAAGATGCATGAATGAAACTATTGTGAAAATAACCACTACAGTCACTCTAAGGTATGAAGTATTCACCAAGACAGCCTGCCCTGCTGCAAAATTCAGCATCTTCAAAAAGCCCTTTTTCCACAACAACCAACCACAGAAGACTAAATAAGCAACATGGTTAAGTTTGCAACTTCTGGTTTTCCTGGAGAGCACTGAGACTTACTTTTTTATATATATATTTTTTTTTACCTCTCAGAAAGCATACATACAGTATATTCCCACAGGAGAAATTTTAAAAGTGCTATATGGAAACTACAGTATCAGTGTGCTAAGCACAAGAGCTCAAGCAGGAAATGTCTGAAAATAGGTAAGGCTTAAGCACTACAAACAAATGATGACATGAAAAATAAGAAGCAAGAGTAGTACACAGATCTTTTAATGATACTTGATTGTGCTCAGAGAACATTGGTCTGATCCAATGATCTGGATTTCCCTCACTCTGGAATCATGATGTGTGGTTTTTTAGCTGGAAAAAAAAATGACATCAGATCAAAGCAGCAGACAGATGAAAAAAAGAAGTTAAGACTGAAAAACCTGGGAGAGAATTCAAGGTCAGTGGCATGACAACATGCTCTGCGTTGCAGCACAGAGCAGAGAGTAGAATCTCCTTTCTCGATGTAATTTTGTATTTGAGAAGCTTTTAAAAAAAATTGACTGACAGTAACTCCTACACCCAAAGAACATTCCTGTTAAAAGGAAGCTCAAACCTCTAGTTTCTGCAAAATTCTCAGGAACCTTCTTGCAGGCAACACAAACCCTGAAAACAGTGTTTGTAACAGCTACTATAACCTGTATTAAACCTGACAGCTGCTTTCTTACAGCTCAGCGATGCTGCCTGTAATGTCGGTAATCCAGGAGAGAGAAAGCATCGGTGATAGAACCAGGTAAGAAAAAGGAAGCAGCCTATAGATGGACATCAAACAACTGCTACAAAGGCATTTTTATGTAAAATCAAAAAGCCATTTAATTAAGAGAAAAAAAAAAATCAGAACACAACAAAGAACAAGGTGGGAAAAAAACCCCCAAAACAACAAAAAGCCCCAAAAGCACCCCAGACATACACCAAACTTGTACCACACCTCAACATTCAAAATTGATATTGGAAAGAGTTTCGGTTATTTCCTGGTTTCTCAAATCCTGCGTGACAAGGGACAATGAAGACGGAGCACATCCTCTGGCCAGCAATGGTGGGGGTACACTTATCTCAGGAGTAACAGGTCAAAAGGACAAAAGAGACGTCCTAGGCTAAAGCATTCACCCAGTCTTTCTGACATGCACTGAAAAAAGCAATAATCCTGCATAAAAAGAACACTGTTGGCACAGAAACAGAGCCAGAAGATACACTACAGTGCCCTAAAGCTCGTTAGCTGGCATAAACTGGAGCCAGGGTGTTTTATCCTCTGGCAGAGAGCTCATCCTCTCTTTTAAGCCTGGCCCGACTGCCCAAGGTTACAAACCAAGCCTGCTGTGGGTGCAAATATGACAGCAGATGTCGTGCAGCGCAGTTTGGGTGCTTTATGACCAACCAAAGTCCTTCATCACATAGGCATAACCATGCTGCTGCCAGATCCCAGCTTGTTTCGCAGCCTGCTGAAGTATCTCTGCTAATAGGAGTATGTGGAAGAGGGCTCCACACAAACCAGTTGTCATGTTACATCTGTTTTTTTCTGTGATAAAAGGCTCCCATGGCTCCCAATAATGAAAAATTGACTGTATGTACATAACGGTTCTGAAGAGGCATAAACATTTATCAGAGATTAGCATTTCAAGTAATTAGAGGCAGAGCTGCTGCTTGTTATGTATGTGAAGTAAGACTATGTAGTCAAAATGTGATGAAGGCACTCATGAATTAATTTTATACTGATCACAGTAAATGATCAGTATAAAAAGCATCAGAGAGGCAGCTAATTTTATTAAGTATACTTTAACCATATTAGTAATTGACTGCTTTAAAGTTGTAATGGCAATCTAGAGTTGTTTTTTTTTCTTTTTTTAATTGTTTTTTGTCAGGGCTAATGTACGAGTTACAGATGTATATGCCAATCTACAGCACGGTGTACAGGTGTACAGGACCGAGAAACGAGAAGCTCATGAACCTCAAGACATATTCATTTTTCAGACACACCAGTATATGACGAAACAACAATATTATTCTGCAGTAATTTTAGCAATGACATCTTCGCTCACACAGACAAACTCAGCTAAGGATTTTAAAACAGTTCACAAAAAATAATAAAAAAAATAATATATTCTCTCAATACCCACGTCATGTAAAATATACTAGAGCCATTTAAGTGAGAAATATAATCAACAACTTTTTTCAGCAAGTAAATTAAGTTGCACTCTTTTAAAATATCAATTTGCACAAACCATCTAAAGGTGATCTGCAAAGACAGCCATCCCTCCCCTTCAGTTTTCAGGGGAATACAGTCAACTGTATATATAATTACTGTATATAGTCCAACCACTGGACTACAACTGAAAGCAAACAAACAAAAAAATAATCCCATTGCTAAAAGCAAAAGGCTTCACTTACCTTTCTCTCCATCTGAAATAAGATCTCTTTCTCCCTTTTGAACAATTGTCAAATTCCCCATGGCTTGGCTGAGTCTTAATACACATCCATGATGATCACTACTGTCTACGGGGTCTCTAAGCTACAACACAAGAATTCCATACACAGTACATATTTTACTACTACAGCAATATATTCTAACACATGCTAATTCAGCATATGTATGGGAGTGGGAAAAAAAAAGCATCATCATCAGTCTTTCGAGGTTTTTTTTTTGCTCTATACCCACTGCAGTGCCAAAAAATGCATTAGAAATGGGTCACCCTAACAAAAGAGCTCTGCTTAAGAATACACACTATTGTGGCACTTGTCCCATGGAATACAAACACAGAGAAAGCTGCTCTCTCATACAGGAAACAGCACGTAATGTTTAAGCCAGTACTAAGTTGTTTATTTTTAAAACTAAAAGACTAAACTTGCATGTACTTCAGTATCAAGCAGGAAAACAGCTCACCATGGCTTCATACAGTCTGCTAAACTCCATGTAGTTTGGAGTAAGAATAGCTCGCTGGTAGCCTTGAATAAGGGAAGGCTGCTGGGAAATGAGCCACAGTCCATCCTGCAAAAACCAGTAAGAAGAACATTTACTGAATAGGTTCTTAAATGTCAAAGTACTGACTGAATCAAGAAAATACTTACAGCATCAATAATTATAGGAATTCCTTTCACTTTCGATTTTTCTATAATACCCTGCAAAAAATGCAGATAACTTTAAGATGCTTGCTACTATAAATCTCATAAGATCCAAAACAAATTCATACAATAAATCTGGTCACGTAAGTTGTTTTTCAAAGACAGAAAAAGCTCTGTCACATTTTGCCAGATAAGACATTTTCTCATCAACTGGTAAACTTTTCAGCTGCAATGTTTTGTCCCTGCTTCAAGTACATTCATCGGAGTTGCCATAACTGGCACCTTGGTGTTGATGTGCAAACCAGCAAGCAAGTACACTCGCTCTGCTTGCTGAAGGAGGCACGCAATGCCAACCAAGTCATACATAGTAAACATACATCTCTAATTAAAAAAAAAAAAACAAACCCAAAAAACAAATTAGTGTTGCCACGATAGAAATCTATCAAGTAACTGCAGCACTAGTTTTAGTTGCTTTTCTAATGGTAGCCCCGTTGCAGTATTTATGTATAAACATCCCAAGAAAAGCGGCACGTAGGACATGTCATCCCAACTCACAGTCCTTGAGGTTTTCTACTTTCAAAGCAAAACTCTGAAAGCCTAGAAAATAGACCATGTAGCAAAAGTCCTTTTCTTCAGCAAGTGGTATCTACCTTCAGACTATCTGCCCTCAATCTCTCTCCTAACCGACCAGTGGCAATGACTGACACTCAAGCTTTTTTAACGAGCAATGGCTGACAGTCAAGTTTTTTGAACGTTGGTCATTACCAACTTGTCTTTGAAGCTGCAAGATTTCATCTTTCTCCTGTGTAAGATAACAGAGGATGGTATCCATCCAAAAGTGTAATTAATTTTGAACGTTATTAAACTCTCCAGACTAGCTATCGTACAGCACTGAGCTCCACAGGTTAGCAAGATGTTATGTAAGGAATAAGGAAGCAGTTTTTAATTAACATTTGGGATCCTGAACGCACCTCTGTACTGTGATCAAAATAAAACACAGCCCACCTTGCTTCCTGTAAATTATTCATTATGACATATCTCTCTCTCTCTGTCTCTCTCTCTCTCTATATATATATAGATATATATATATCTCCTCACTAACTCCTTCCTATCCAATTCTGATTTTTCCAAATCCAGTAGAACTATTTCCCTTCTATTTTTAAATGGGTGACCAGAACATAGCAGTATGCCCCGGCTCAATGGTACTTCTGTTTGTTTGAGCACTGTTTGCGTGTTGTAAGTGCGAGCTTGAAACGCTACCCACTGCTCCAAGCCTTGGGACTTGTCTCAACACACTGCAGCTACCTTCAGAAGTCACTACTGAATAAAAAAACACCTTTCCATGACAAACACACGCTTGCTCAGGTCTTAGCTTGGGCTGTGCCACAGACTGCCAAGGCGTCTCCCTGAGATCCTAGGGGGAACACCCACAAGTCTTCCCTTATATTCAGGCTACTGAAATAATTTTGAACCAACAGCAAGTTTTTTCACAACTCGTACCATTCAGCTACCACTAAATCATTCTAATTTCTTAATAAGTATATTCAACAGCTGTGCAAGGATGGAATCTTAAAACTTACCTGGAACGAGTTGTGGCGTAGTGAAAAACAAAGGGCCTGACTTTCAAAGCTTTTAAGAAATTTATGGGACTGAGTAATTTCTGTATTCATTAATGTTAATCCACACAGATGTTTATAGCTCAGTTTTCCTTCATAGAAATTGTACTGCTTTGACCCTGCTGTGTTAAGTTCATTAACAATTATGTTTCATTTGACTCATTTGGTTACGATAAAATAATGCTGTGGATGTAGCAACCAGCTTTGTTCTTTGGGTTTTCTTCCTGTATAAATGAATGTTTTACATAAAACAGGCCAATTATTTTTGAACCATACTAAGCTCTTCTGATTAGATATTATACGGGACTGAGCCCCAGAGGTCAGCAAGATACGATGTAAGAAAGCATTAAGAACATCCTCCCCCAATTTTTGAAGATACAAATACCATTTACCGCAACCTTGTTTTAATCAGAGTATTTTTGTACATTAGCAGCTTCACCAAACACCTTCAGTACACTTAAAATCATTACTGCTCCCACTAATATGAATCACCAGTTTATTCTAGTATGTCAACTTGAATCAGTCTTTTGTAACATGTTTTTTGAAACAAAAAAAAAAAAAACCAACAACAAAAAAAATTTCCCCAACAAATCCCAAAAGGAAGTCTGAAGGAAGATGCCAAATCTCAGAAGTCCTTATCCTTCCAAACTATTCTCGTAAACTCATTATGAGGAATCCACAGAACTAATTTTGCCAAAGTTCTGTTTCCAAAACAGTTAAGGTTTGGCTGCTGTTCTTATTTGGCTCCTTCTCATGTTTCTTCGTAATTGTCATCTCAGCTACTGGTTTCAACTTCTTTTTCTCTATACATGTATCTAACAACAGCCTAAATCAAGAATCTTGAAGATCCATAGTCCACCAAAAGAATTCAAGCATAAGGAAAAACAAAACTAAGGTGGAAGTTACAAAGCAGGAAAGTCTATGTACTGGTAAGTGGCTTCTGTGTCACTGATACACTCCAGAGAAATAAGACATTTTTCGTAATAATGATTGGAGCTCCTACCTCTCTAGCACGTCCTCCACAATGCTAAGACATCTTGACCTCTGCTCTGAGGAGAAATTTAATCTTGCCAAGTAAAACCTACTGGCCAAGCAACTTTTACTGTGTACCAAGTCTCTGAGGTATCAGTTTCTAATCTAAGATACTAAGTGTTCTTTGCTTTTTCTTTCACTCCGTATAAAACAAGTAACGAGGGGATACAAAGTCCTTTGTCTTATTTAGAAAGCTCATTTTTGATTAAAAAGAAAAAAAACATAACAAAAGCCCCAAAACCAAAGCCCAAACAAAAAACTACCCTAATTATTTTCCTTTTCTCTTTATTCCTTAACCCAGACAGAAAGTGCTTGGAGACAGACAAGGAAGCTCAGAGGAATTTTGGGGAGGGCAGGGCTAATCTGGCAACTGTAATAAAGCAGTAACAGAAGTAAGAGAACCCCCCTGAGACAACCACCTGTTTGAAGGACACGATATTCACTGGGGAACCTCTGCTTCCTATTGATTGTGGCCAGGACCCATCTCACCTGCTGCCATTTAAAGGTCAAATGGCTCATCACCTCTGGAGAGCAATTCATCACGTCTGGCTTAGACACTGCGTTTAGGGTGGGATGAATCACCAGCAGACAAACCTGCCTCTCCTCAGCTATCACAAAGAGGGCAGAGACACCTTACTGCTTCATTTTTAGACACCAAGAATTAGGTAAGATGAAGCCCTCTTGTAAATGCTCTATTATTGCAGATAATGACACATTCTCCCNTCCAATGAAATAATAACCTGACCAAAAAAAAAAAAAAAAGAAAAAGAAGAGTATTCATATATAAGGCATTTACAGCAATAATGGCTACATCCTCTATGCAGAATATTTTATTCCTGGAAGAAAAAAAAAAAAAATCAAATTTTGAGCTCAATCTGTACTTCCACATCTGGCATGGATTTCCTTGTTTAATATCTGCAGTATATAAAAGAACCTTTGCTGTTAATTGCACAATTAATACAGCTCAGACTATTGCTACTTTCACACCAAAACCTATTTAACAGTTTCTGATAGGATTCCAAAGTATGAGCAGGAATCCTCTGTTCAGTTTTATCCCTTGTAACAACTATTTATATGGGAAAGGATGTAGAAGAGAACACTGCTAATTAAAAATGCTAAGAAACATTAGTAAGGAAACACCTGAAATTCAAACACCCATCACACAAGCAACAGCAGCACTTAAGGTATCAATGACAAAATCAAGACATCATCACTTCCCTTCAAACAGCATTTTGAATATTAAGATTTCAGAGATTCTAGCTCCAAGATATCCCAACGGACTACCTTTCTCTGCACAGAATATATTATACCACAACAGAGGTGGCTCAGCATGTGGAAGGAGCAATTCCCTCATCCGATTCCTAAGATCTCAAGGACATCCAGGAACGAAGGACTGGGCTCACAGGGCAACCTTGGTGCTAGTCAGAAACCAGAGAGGACAATGAGGAGGAGGAGAGAGTGACACGCTGCTGCCATCCAACCTCATGACCTACAGCCACACTGGTTAGCCAAGACTGAAATTCAGATCCCTCCCCTGCAATATTCAGCCAGGCCCAAATTTTGGTCTCCCTACCTTTCACGTAGAGAGTCCTAATAACAGGGATTTGGGCAGTCTCTTCCTAGAGAGATTCTGCCTTGTACAAGTCAGCTAAATACTTGGTGACACTCCGAAACTGTGATTCTACAGCCCACACTTGAGTGAGGAAAAAGGAAACAGTTTCCACCCTGCTGTGATTAAAATCAGCAATAATGAACTGTATTACAAGAGTGCAGGGCTCATGCTAGAACTCATCTGTAACAAGAGCTTCCTCTCCTACTAAGTGAGGGCCAAAGCTTAAGTTTCTACCCTAATTAAGCCAAAGAGGAAATGACCTGGGAATCACACACTCCATGAAGGTGCATAATGGACAACCACCCACACAGTTATTTGTTAGTGGCACCAAATACTTGGCATTCAGGAATGCCCAAAATAATACTCCAGTGTTTCCAATTTTTGGTGGAGGTGGTTGAGGGGAAAGGAGCCAGAGGGAGTAAAATTAACCTGAATCTACCCCTACTCTGCTCTTGAAATACACCATTTCCTGAAAAGCCTTTGTTCTGTGACTGGGTACCCAGGACTTTCATGCAAGCAACCTACTCAGTAAGAGCCAGAAAAGAAGTTGTGTCAAAATAGAAACCAGTGTTCTATCTGGATAAAGATAATTTTCTCAATTATGGTAAAGGGTTAACAAAGTAAGGGCAAAGAATTTATATGTTCTAGCTCATTCTTTTCTTATCATGGAGGCTATTCCCTGAAAGGCAATGCATTCATTTTAGTAGAAGTCTGTGTTCTCTGTTGCAGCTTTCACATGAGGATTATAGAATAGATGTCCAAATCTAACTTCCAATATTTTCTTGGAAAAAAAAAAAAAACCAAAACAACAACAACCCCACAAATCCCAACACACTGAAAACCAGAATCAGACAGGCTGGAGAGGCCCTCAGGAGGAAGGAGCTTGAAGGAATGGATGGACAGGCTGCTGCTGAAAGAGAGCACAGCAAGGCAGAAAAGCATGATGTGATTTATCCAGATGATAGCCTGTGGCTGTGCTATGAAACACAAGAGTCACCTGCACTGCACTAACAGGGACACCCACAACACCTGCACGCTTCCACAATTATGCTGGAATAAGGGAACGGGCCGAGATAAACCAGTGCAATGCACTGCCTGCAAAAAACAGCTGGGGGCGGGGGAGGGGGATATATGTTGAGGGAGGAAAAAATTGCTATGGAGCTCCTAGGTACAATCAGAGAGTATCTAAATCAGCCATGGAAGTCTTCATAGAGGCGGCACCAGGAGCCAAAAGCAGTTGGTGCACCCATAGTGAGCATGCACAGCCTCTTGCAAAACTTTGCAGCCAGTTCCCACTTTGTCACCCAAGTCCCTGAGCCAGCAACAGCACACTTACCCTATTTGCTCTGCCTGCTTACAACAGTAGGTTTCCCTATGGCTTTCCACAGCTCCTTGGAAAAGACAATGATGTACAGTTTCACCCACACCTTACCTAAATGTACTTTTCAGCTTTTTTTTTAATTAGATGTGGATTGGCAGCAGAATATCTGCAATGATTTTTAATATATTATTAGTCCTATCGCTACTTGTGTTTTTCCTGATGAACTGGTTTAGCTACATAATAACTTTGGCATTTGTTGTTTGCAAAGGGAAGAATCAGGATATTAGAGCCAGTGGTTTCAATAAAAGATTGAATTTTAATGAAATAAACAGAAAACCACAATAGCAGCATATAAAGCAACATCTACCCCACAGGAGTAATTCATTTTCCCTAAGGATGCATCACACTGTCATCTTTTGACCTTGCAAAGGGAAGAGACTGCGGGCAGGGCTTCCTTTACTAACACCAGCTACGGACACTGCATTTCCCAGGTCGCTTCAAGAGTCATGTCTTGGCCTACTCTTGGCAAAATTCCTTTTAGCCATGTGTTCAAAAAGAAGTTCAAGCTTCAGCATGACATAATAATGGATAGCATTGACCATGATGACATCCAAATATTTCAGGAAGCAGTATAAGCTTGCCTTCAGCCCACTGAAAGTGCATTCTGCTGCAACCTGGAATTGCCAAGTATGTAATTAAATCTTCTACTAGATGTTCCAAAGTAAAGTTAAAATATCTTACGAGAGCTGCTAAGCAGGTGGGGTCCTTTAAACATGAGTTTGCACTCATACAACTTGTTAACAACTGGATTTTGAAGAGGGAATTATCTTGGCTTGTCCAAACAGGAAACTGCCAGACCTCCTTGGCACCTGGGCAGTTTGTGCCTTGCCAGGGAAACGCCGTGCTTCTTTTTGCACCCCTAAAACTTGAGCTACCTGAGGCCTGCAGAGCACGTCAATGCTGCTCCTCTAGCAGAGTAATCAAGGGCCTGCCCATAGCCCAGGAGAGGCTGAAAGGCCCAGTCTCTAAAAGCTCACATACCACATTCTGGAATGCTGGCTACATTAAGGCAACTGATGGTGCAGTTTAGCTCCACTGATCCCATCTGTGTTACTGATTTAACAACACTAGACTGACCCAGGCTTCCTGGCTGACTAAACTAGAGACACCAGAGGCAAAGCAGCAAGAATGACTAGCTTCTGGTTTGGTAGAGAGATGCCAAAACCAGTGCACAACCTGGCACTGGTTAGGTCTCAAACAGCCTCAAATAATCAAAAAGGAGTGGCAGCCTTTTTCATAAAGGACCCTCTACCAAAAGAAAGGATCAGAAACTGCTGTTGAAATGTCACTCCAATTGCCTGTATTTTCCACGTGGATGCTGCTCTCATCCAGCAATCCTGAATCCATGGTGTTTTTTTTTCCTGGAACAGAGAGTTAAAAGGGAAGAAACAGCCAGAAATTTCCCTGTAAATGCTGCAGCTGGCAGCACATCCCTCTCCCCAAGGTGCCCGGGAGGAACAAACAAGTTCAACCCCACCACGCTGCAAACAAATTCCTACAAATAGGCACCGAAAAGCCTAGGAAGCATTTCTGTGCTCCTCACTTCAAGCCCGGATAAACGCAGAGTTAGCAGGGACTCAGCTGCACAGAAGTCAGGATGCAGCTCTGTGGCAGAGGTGCTTGGAAAATGGCCTTGGCAAGCAGAAGTTTCGTATCTTGCACAGCTAGAGGTAGGCCAATAGCCCAAGCTCCAACTGTGCTCAAGGCTACAGTCAGGCTTGGTGGCAGGGCCGGGGCGGGGGGCGAAAGAAGCTTCCCTTTATAGAATATATTTAACACAGGAGGTTTTGAAAAGTGGAGATCCACTGTTCGAGATTCTTCACATTACAGCTGTATCTTCAGTAACTGGTTTGGGCTTTTTATTTTAGCCACTGGTGGAAACATGCAGTTAACGCTGCAACTTGCTTTCGTTAGTTCCCACAAACTGATCCAAGAACTCATCCCCCTTTCAAAGCTCAGCAACGTCAATCAAAATCTCACTTGGCGGACGAGATTTATATACGTCACCTTTAACTAGCCTCAGTTTTACTTTATATATTCCTGTATGCATAACTATCACTAGCTCATTAATCACTCCACTGAGCTCTCAAACCTCACATAAGAAATGATTAACTACCATTGGTACTACTTGAATGAAAAGTCACATAACGGAGACGAACATCCTTTCTTTGAAACAAATGGCTCCTTTATCTGATGGTTTATGCTCCGTTCAATTTAACAGGATCTTTTGTCTTTTAACTGTAGTACCACATGCTAAGCCCTGTTTTCCAAAAAACATTTTCAGGTGCTCAGGAAAATACTTCATTTAAGCCAGGCAGAGGGTGATAAAGGCTCTAAAGAGTACCCCACTACACCATCAAGCTCATTAAGTGCTTTGGAAAATGTTAAAAAGCTGTTGTTACAACTAACAAAAGCTGAAGACGCTGTAAATCGAAGCTGGGGAAAACTGTTCTAAAGAAATATGAGAACGATCCACTTGTAGATTCCTTCTTTGAATTCAAAGTAGATCATGGGCTGTCAAACTTGCAACAAAACTGCAGCTAATAGTATCATATCTGCCTTAATCCATCGCTAAACTCTTAAAGAGGTGACACAATTTAAAGGAATGCCTGAACATAAGGAACACAGAAAAACAAAGCAAAAGCCTCTGAAATACTGTCTTAATTATGCAAAAAGTCTGAGCACTTCTTTTTAGCTATCCTCCTCCAAAATTCATGATCAACCAGACACAGCTTGAGAAGCTACATTTATACACCTTCATCCTTAAATACATCCAAATCCACTTTAAGCAATAATCCTGTTTACTTCAAAGTAAAAAATCTAAATCAGAATAAAGAATGGCACTAAATTTTCTCAGGCTGTTTCATCCACTGAATGGTTGCACTCACTAAGCAAACTCTACAAGGTTTCCAATTTATGGCTGATTATGTTAGTGTTAGTTTTGGCTTAACATATTCACGGTCAGCTGTTGGCATTTTGTCTTAAAAGAAAACAAATAAACATAAACTTAAAATGAACTCTGGAATTTATCACTGCCAATTTCTTTTTAGGGTTTCTAGCAGAATGATGCTCAAAAAGAGTTGAAGATGCATCCAGTTCCAGTGTTTTGCTTACAAATGCTTTTAAGTAGCACAATCAAGTTAAACAACAATGTAAGCCGACACACAGAAAGCAAATAAACATCCTACTTCACCGTGAGCAACTTTCATCAAGATCCATTACATATATTAACAAATAAATTCTGCTTGCAGGCTGCCTAAACCTGTATTTAAGGTCCTGTTAGCATGTTTTCAAACACTGTTTTTCTAATCAAGACATTTGCGAGGAAGCCACAGAATACTAATAGTTCTTAGCACAAGCAGCAATGGTTCTCTCTGCCTCGAGCTCCCAAGTGCTCCCAAGCTTTATCTGCACCAGTTACACCATCATGGAGGAAGAACTGCATCCTACACCAGCTTCATCTTAGGCGAAGATGTCCACAAATTCTGACTCTCATTAAGCTGTGTGAAAGCAATGAGGCTCAGCTACTAAGAGAGGAGTTTTTTTTGCTGGATACTACTTGTAGTACAAGCCTCAGTCTTGGAGACTGAAAGAAATAGAGTTTACACACCCATTCTCGCAGCAGGTGTGTGTACGTGCCCTCTGGTTTTGGCCTCTGCAGATTCACAGGCACAAAGATCTCATTGACCTCACCTCCTCCCAACTGAAGGCTGAGAACAGAAGGTGGTGTGTCCTCACTGCTACTTCAGTTCCCTGTGAACTGCCAAATCCCCACAGCAGGAGTCTTCAGAGGATTTAGACAGGAGAGGATGTAAACGCACACGAGACACGTTATTGAATAATTAAGTTTCTGGTAAATAATTTTTCTGCTAACTTGAGTTGATGTAGGCAGTGATTCCAAAGCAACTTCCTGTTGCTCATATTCATACGTGGTGGAAGGTACCACAGACAATGCTACTGATCTATCACCTGCAGCATTAGCCTGGGGTGCTTCTCATGTGTCTGACACTTGGTACAAACAGAACCCAGGGGGCTGCTCAGTAGCAAAGGGAAAAGTGCTTCTCCATAGCAGAGTCCACAGCAGCAGATTTAGCTTTAACTGACTGCTATGACAACAAAAGGTGGCTCTGGATTCTGTAGTCCTTTTAAGCTTGCACAAACCAGAGCAGATCGTGTAGCGAAGCTCCTGGTCCCATTCTCTCAACTTATTAAGGCTGTGAAACGCTGTGTAAATCCTGAAGGCATGAGGCTAGAAGCAGGGAAAATAATCCACCTAACCAAAAAACCACACAGAAAGGCTGATATCTCAGCTGGGGTGGAACTGAGAATACATCCAGAACAGAAAATTTCATATGGGCTCTCTCTGAGCACACTTGATGGAGGTTATCCATGACAATGGCCCAAAGCTCTCCCACCCTCTGCTAGACATTAACTACAGCCAAGATACTTCCACACAACCTTAAACGGACATCAATAGAGGTGGATAATGACATTTCTGAAATTTATATTCTAACAGATAGCAGAGATCTTTCAGGACAAATGACTGTCTGAGGGTAGTGTTTGCAGGGTGAGGAGGGCAGAAATAGCAGCTTGGCAGGGCCTCAGCCAAAAGAAGAACCCAGGCTGGTATTCAGGACATTTTCTTGGAGCTAAAACAAAGACTGAGAATTGAGCAAGAGGAACAAGTAGGCAGTTTGAGAATCCAGTCGATTTTACCATGTAATCTGAGTTACACAGAGCCATTCTTGTTATTAATCATTACCTCTCTTACAGGAGGGAAGCAAGCGTGCTCTGCTGAAAACACCTGACTTTGCTGCTACAAGACAAAACATGGCAAGACTGGAGCGTTGGAGTCCAGGATTCGGTGTTACCACTTCAGGGAGAGAGACAAGGAATCCCATTTGACCACAAAGCCAGTAACGTACCCAATAAAGACTTGCCAAACTCAGAAGCAGAACATTTGACAGGAACATCCCATTTATGCCAGAAGGAACACAAGGAAAAAGGGCATGAGAAGAGGCTGGAAACTGATACAGGACACAGCTAAGCCTGTAACTGCCAGGCAGTGGCAGAATCCAGAACTCCCTGGAGCACTAGGCAGCAGCATCTTCTCTCCCAGAGGACTATGCAAAGGAATATAATATTCTTTCCAAAGTCCTCTTGAGAGCTGCACTCCTCACCCTGCAGGAGAGGAACTTAGTTCTCTCACAAACCCGAGGAACAGCTCGATGGATGGTACAGGCAGGAGTTCCCTTACTTCCAAACCTCAGGCTATAGGAAAAATCAGATCAGAGTAAGACCAGAAGCACAAACATCCACGGAGCAGCCGAATGAAGAACACTGGTGGGTAGACAGGATAGGGACGTAATAGTGCTGCTGTGTGAAAAAAGAAGAACATCCAGTATCTTTGGAAATATGTTGCTTCTAAGCATTGACAGAGGACAGCTGTAAGGACCTTGGCCTTGCTTCCACGTGGCAGCTGAAGTCTTTCTCAACAGAGTCTAAACTGCCACCACTGGCATATCAACCGAGGTGATCTCAGGGAGGTACCAGTACTGTCATCTCTGGCCAGAATCAATCATGGACACTGAAAGGGAAAAACAAAGGGCCCGGTGTTGCCTATAAGGAAGCTGTCTGTGGTGACCACGTTCCACACTAGATGTGGTAACAGCATTTTGGAAGTTTGAAATAGAATGGGGAGTAGAGACGCTCCATACTTCACTGTCCAGAACTAAGAAGTGGAGCAGAAACATGTTTTTGTTTCATTTTTCTTGAAGGGAAGTAGCTTGGACTGCTTTTTAAGATTAGGATTGCCACATCTGCATGGGATCCAGCTGCAAGCTATTAGGACACAACAAAATGCCTTCTTTAGGAGATTTTTCTGAAGCCACAGCTCCTGCGAACCCATGGCTAGAAAGCTCTGACAGAGCATCAGCCCTCACCCAGGCAACGGAGAGCCAGCATGTGAGGGTTTTGGCACAGACCCACAGAGTGGCATAAGAGAGAAAGATGTAACTTGTGGAGTGCCTTCTTGTAACAGGACTTATTAAGGGAATTATAAGAAAAACTAGACAATCACAGGAAGCCGCTAAGTATGTATTCAAAGGGTATCACTCTGGTTGCAAGAAAAAAAAATATCAAAGGAAAATGACCTTAAAGTACTGCTTTTCCACCAGACTGTTAAAAGGAGTTGAAATGCCACAGTGTGTGCATTAGGGAGGCGGGTGATGTAGTAAAGATGCTGAGGAAGCAAAGCATTCTCTGGTCTGGAGAGAGAAGACGTACTATCTAGTCAACAAGCCCTCAGGCTATTCCCCAATAAAACACTGTCCAGAGGCCATACACCAGAACTTGCAGGTTACTGCATTAGTACCTTAATTTCTCAATTGCTCAGAAAAGAAAACACATGACTGGACAAGCACAAAATCATTGACAATGTGCTGGCACAATACCAAGAAGAACTGACATAAAACCAACATCACAGAGGTGACAGACCACTGTGCCTCAGCACTTTAATGGGGCAGGAGAAGGAAGAGAGGAAGCTCTCTCCCATCCCCACTCCCACTGTGACACAAAACCCTGCCCAGAAAGCAGACACCCATCTCCATCTAGCCCTGCGTTCATGTGACAGCATGCTGAGGTTGGCTTAATGGGAAAACAGAAAATTCTATACCAAGTCAGCCTCCTATAAAAGTTTAAAATAGCAATGCTACCACCACTTGCTTTTTTTTCTTGGAGGTGAAGAGTGATAGAAAGCCTAAAGCTCTCTGCTGAAGCAAGAGGGAGACTCAGCCTTTCTTCAGCACAGAGAAGCACCAGTCTTCCTCAACCAAGCAAGCAGGGTTCTCTCGTCCCCAATTACATGCACTTATTAAAGCTTTTGGCTGAACAAAGAATGTAGAAGATTACTGCAGCTGGATTTAAAAAGTAGCACTGGGTAACAGTTACATAATTGCAGTGAAGACAAAGAACTTGAGCTTTAATGTGATTCGAAATTAATAAGGTCAGATCCACAGCTCGTATGAACGTGGCCTGAGATTTTCAGCCTGAAGTAACTCCCAAATGCCTTCTCTTCATTGGCTGGGTTTGTTTCTTTAGCTTTAAGCTGAGTCACACAGGATGGCCAGGCTGAAGTAGAAGTATGCTTGTAATTCACTAAGAAAGCAAAATCATTTTTAGCAATGATAAAAAACCTCACCCCAAAGCAATTAAGGAATCTTCCAGATACAGATAGGCACATTGACAGATATTTATAAAACAGAAGGAATTCTCCTATAAAAGAAGCTTGTTATATATCGTCAATATTCTAAATTCATTCTTATTTTCTGTTGTTTGAAGTTGTTTTCCTTTAGAATAAAACCACTTTGACATTTTTTGAGAACCAAGAAAAAGAGACAAATAATTGCCCAAAATTTTCTGAATAAATATTCTGAAAAAATATTTTCAAAAAATTGTTGAAATTTTGTTGTTGAAATTTTTCATCCAGAATAGAATTGATCAGCTGTAATAAATTTCTTTTTACTTTCTGAATCCACATTCTTTATGAGCTTTGCAGGTCTCTATCATAAAGCAGAAGAAGAATTAAAGAAATTAAGAGTTCCAATAGCAACTTTCTCTAACAAAAGTCTAGCAAAACCACCCTTCACAGCTCTCACGGTATTCTGAACCACTTGGATAGTGCAGTCTCCAGCCTCTTGCCTCCCTTGTTTTGCAATTTCACTGCATAACTGCCAACAATTCTGTAGATTATATTGATTCCACTTGTTAGGACCACTGATTAATTCAGTAGCGCTTCTCAGGAAAAAAAAAAACAAATTAAAATTGTATAAAATTGATTGACATTAGACTGAAGGATGTACTGTGAATATATGAATGTATGTTGACAGTAATACAAGACATCATCTGGAAAACTGTGTAAGTACGTATCATTCAGAGTACAGAACTATCTTAAGCTCCTGTTTTCAGCTCTCCATGAAGGCTTGACAGATAATAGGATTACCTCTTCATCCAGAGTAGAAATCTCCAACATTTTATAATTAAAAGTAGTATTTCGTATTGCAAGGGGACACAGTCCCTGTTCTTTCGTACCGCTCCTGACGCAAGTTGTCAAATACGGTTCCGAAAATCAGGAACACAATTTTGTATTTGTGTTCTTACAGTACAGGTGCTTTGCACTGAAGAAAACACAGAGCCCTTTATCTGGAGATGCCAACATTTATTTCTTAATTAGCAACTTTCACAATCAAAACAAAAGCGAATCAAAACAATCACACGGGTGCCTAAAATTAAGCATGATGCTTACAGTTTAATAATGAAGACCATGATTAACAGCTGTAATTTTCAGTCAACAATACTTTATTAAATTTGTTATTTAGTAATCCTAATCAAAACCATTTGTGTAATCATATAAGAGACAGGAAATTGGTTAATAAAATTAAAGACACAGAAGAAAGTATCAGTATACACATTACCTTAGCGTTCTCAAGTAGAACTTCATCTCTACCTAAGCCAGGTCCTATGACAACTGAGTGCAGTCGTGGTAACCACTTTTCCACCTCATGGACAGCATTAGGACTATCACTAGATGGAATCAGGGAAAAGAAGAAAAAAAGGTAAGTTTAGAAAGGCTTCATTTAAGTATTCTCAGAATCTGAGCTCCAGATGCAAGATATTTCCTATCTTGAGCGTCAGGCAATTTTATCCTCCAAACTACCAAAAAAAACGTGACCCAGGAAATACAGAATGGTTCTCCAAATACTTAAAATGCAACATTTCCCTTGATTCATTCCTTAGGGGATACCACAGAGAAACGAAGCAGTAATTGCAAGCGTCCGCTGCGGTTGTTAGGAAATGAGCAAACCAACAGCTCTTACATTCCGTCACAATTCCCTATTTAATGCTTCTTTGCAAAGATTACACCTTGGAGAGAGATTTACTGCCTCGCAGATACATACTGCGGCTTGCTGGAAACGATGCAACTATTTATTACCCTGCATGGCAAAATGATAAATCTACTCATAGGCTTTTTTGTCACTTGCTTCATAAGCATTTGTTCAGCTGAATTACGGCCAAACCGTCACCTTTCCCTAAAAGGCAGGAGGAGAAGCGAGCTATTCATTAAGGGTCTTATCTGCTTGTAATACTTCAGGTTTCTGCAGCATTCAGGTTTTGTCTGCGTTGGAAAAATGAGGAGAAAATCCACAGCCACATACAGTTGCCACAATACAGCCGCTGACCAGAACTGTTTATTTTGTTCCTATCAGTTTTGTTGTGCAAATAGGTCAGAATATTTCCACAGCGCTGCCCAACAACATCAGTTAATCCTTACTGACAGTAAGGAGGGAAAATTTAGCCTCCCCTCCCTCCCTGCCTCTGACATAAGTGACGACGATAAATGAGTATTTTAACTGAAGGATGGTGGGGTGAAAAGCTCCCTATAGGCTAAGGAAGGAGGTTAGAATATTTCGAGCTCGCAATACTTCAACAAAGTTCTATTATCACGGACGAAAGCCCTGGCAGGCTTTTCATAACCAACAGCTGTACTGATGGGACACACCACTTGGGAACAAGTGTTTCGCTCGCCTCTGGCAGAATCAGCAAATTCCACAACGATCTCTGCGAGTGCCAGGCAAGAGCCCAAGGCTTTTTGCAGCTACCCCGAGGCCAGGCGGCCCGGCTCAAGGCCGAAGGGATGTGGCGTCCGGCTCCCGGCCGTGGGCCAGCGACCCCTCCACCGACAACAGCCGCTCCAGACACCCCTGGCAAGCGCCGTCCCCCCGAAGGCACCCTGTGCTGACACCACGGAACAGCTCTGCCAAAACAAGGCATGACCCGCTGCAAGGGAGACAAGGAACCGCCTGAGGACATCGGCTGCCCTGAAGCAGTCCCCACCCCCGGGGGCTTCGCCAGCTGAAGCTGAATCTCCCGTTTGAACCCCGCAGCTCCCTCCTCCATCTCCTCTAACTCACCAGGAAACAGTAGTAGCCTGAGAGTTGCCAAACAAGCTCGCTCCCCCTTCTCCCCTCACCGTACAACCACCTATCGGTTTATGATGTAGACACAGGCTGGGAATAAAGAATGATTTAAGAAATATTTAAAGTATTAATAAAAAAAAAAAAAAAGGCAGTTGTTTTATACGTGGTAGGCTGGACATGTGAAAAACTTACTGTGACCCAAACTCTAGTAAAACGCCACCATTTCTCAGCACAGACCACTTTTTATTTACAGGCTGAAACTGATTTTCTCTCCAGAAGAGCAATATATATCTCCAACATACATATTTCTCAAAGATCTCATATATATATCTATATATCATCTAGATATAAGAACACTGCTATATATATAAAAGGATATTCGAATGGATTGGATTCAAAGTACTTTTGGTTAGTAGAAACCAAATACATTAAAAAAATGCTCTGTTAAACATAAGCTAAGAACAGGGCCATAGATAGTACCGTAACTGCTCTGCTCTTTTACAAATAGCTCATGCAAATAATCTCAAGGTAGAAAGTTTGCCAATTTACTTAATACTCCAGATTGAAATATGCTCATTTTGTCTCAAACCCAATTGATAATGCACACTCTTCAAAACAAAGCCATCTCTTGGGAAATGAACGGTCTAACATTAAGCCACTCCTGCTCACTTTGCCTCTGGTAATAATAAAAACCTACTGTAGAGCTTTTCATCTTCAAAGCATTTTACAAACATTATGTTCACATAACTCCTTGGCAACTTCACATCAAGAAGTAACCCAAGGCATATGAAGGGCCAGGAGATTTAAAATGGTGATAATGACTATTACACTGCAAAATCAGCTATAAAAACATGCTGAAAATGGCTGATGGATTATGATTCTTCATAAAGAACACTGCCTCAGAGAAGCATCACGCCAGCTTCACTTTCAGACACTGGATGTTCACAGCAGCTGTGGTTATACAGCTAAGGACACCTTACAAATACCCTGTATCTACACCTTCTCTGAAAGTGGAAGGGCTACTGTGTCATCTTAGAAATTTATTCCCCCCTCCAGACATCGAAGCAGTAGCATTTTGAAGCTGACAGGGTACAAATGATCAACTTTTCTTCAGGAAGGGGTGTCACCTTGAGTGTCCCTGACCATGGCCCAAAGCCAGAAACTCTTCTAGCTCTTAACAGCTCTACTCTATACACAACATTGAAACGTGCCCAGAAGAGTTCTCTGACACTGAGCTCAGCTGGCCTCTACACCCCCAGGCTTCAGAGCACGTAACGCTCAAGAAGCCTATGCCTGCACAGCCCCTGAACCATGGTAGTTTCCTCACCAGTGGAAAAACAAAGTTGTTGGGTGAGGCTAGTTGGCATGGGCCAAAAACCTTGCCAAGGACTGTCTAGCTAATTTGCCAGCACAGACAGATAATCACGTTTGGATGCCTGGCAATAAGTATTCCTTGGTAGTGTTTAGTTTATTACTACAGAAAAAGCCAATGTGTGTTCTTGTTTGCCTGTGGATCAAAACCAGAAAAAAACCCCAACCAAAATGCTTTGGAAACACTAGCACAGAAAGCAAGTCAGGTCCTCAGCTGCTCACTGTGTACTGTGCTCACACAAAAAATGTTATTAACTTCCTTTGTCCCTTCACGCCCATTTCTCCGCCTGATTACTAACCTGATTTCAAACATCTCCATTTAATTATCACCTCCACTGCCCAAGACATGCACACACAATTGAAAACAGCACTGTTTTGGTTTGGGTTTGGTTTGTTGGTTTTTTTTAAAGTATCTAGAAAGGTATGAAGATGACCTCTTGATCAAGAGAGATGCAATCTTTAGGTCTGAAGACAGCAATTGAGTCAGCAAGAATCAGTATTGCCTCTAGAGGTGCTGAGCCATACAACGCACAACTTGGCTTTTTTCCAAAACAGGAATCACAAATACAATACCCCTATTCAAAAGCACACAGCTAATAGTAATATAAAGAGGAGTCAGAAAATATCTTGCAAGTCCATGAGGAAAGAGCATTTGAATTTCTGAAAAGAGGGTAAAAACCTTTCAGAGAGACTTTGATCTCAAAACCCAACTCTGCACCCACGGACACACGCAACGGGGGTGATTTGGGAAGCTGAATCCAAGCAGTAACACCTGTTAACATGGGCAGTGAACTACAGCACCATTGTGCAGATGTGTGCAATTAAAGATTCTGGTGACAGGCCACAGCTGTAGATTAGCAGGGAACAAAAGGATCTTCAAACAGCTACTTAATTCCCAGCTAACCACTACAGTGTTATGTGACATGTTACCAGATGCCCTTCTGCTGAAAAATCTAGATTACGAGAGCTCACTGTTGTTCAAGCAAGCAAGAAAATAACACCCCCTTCCAAATCCCAAAAGCTTCCTCAAAGTCTTAGCTTGTCTGCACAAACAAAGCTCTGCCTGTGTAAAGAAAAAGCAATAAATGTGTCATTAATAACTGCAAGACAACAGGACCATTAATAAGGAAAACTGAAGGAGCTCCTATAACCTGTCCCATTCCTGTGAAGCCAAGTAGGTAAGGAGAGTGTAAAGTTAATGTAAAATATCAGAAAAATAACCTGCCATCAAAGTCAATTTTACACATGGTCCATTAGGGGAAGCAGATCTAAACAAGTAAGAAAGCACGCGGAGACTCTCACGGGGGGCACACTATGAAAAAGGACCCCACAGATGTTTACCCGAACAACTTTCCTTAGCTGTGGGTGAACGGTGGAGGGGAGACAAAGCTTCCCTCAGCAGAGGCTAAAGGCTGTGATCTCTCGGGAAGAGAAATATGACAGCTTTATCATTTCCCTGCCTGGAAGCCCCTGTGTAGGCAGGGCCAAGAGACGGTCTTCAGCGTCTTGCATCTTTACCTTTCTGCTCTTTTCTCTCCCTCCAGAGCCTACTGAGAAAAGTAATTTTCATGGCAAATTCGACAAGGATTCTTAAATTAAACAGCAACTAGTCTCTGAAATCACGAGGATAAATTTTCTTTGTGAATTACGGGTAGCTTTAGGTAACTTCTACCAAACTAACGTCAATACACCCTGAAAAAAATCCCTCGTCTTGCCACCGCAATTATTTTTGCATACAAGACCCAGCACTGGTTGAGTTAATGGTGCTTATGGCAGTAACTGCTGGCTTCAGTACCGCACAGTCTCACTGTTACTTCTTACCCTAATGCACAACCTCATAGCTTTCCAGAACCAAAAGGTAGTATAAGAGGCTAACAAAGAAAATAAAACCTTTTAAGTCAAGCTTTTTGCTCTTCCGGACTCTTCTCTATTTCACACAATAAGAACTGACAAAAACCACGGTTCTGTAGATCTTCAATTTGATAAAAGCTTGATGTAATAACCCTTCCAAAACCAACAAAGACCCTGAAAAATACAGTGGCTACTGCCCTAAAATTATTCACGGTTTCTAAATGTCTTCCTTAGCAGTTTGTAACAGATATTTGGCAGGTGCCATCTGTGTGAAACTCTGCTCTAGGCTGGTCACTGCTCAGAGTGGGAGGACACTGAGATAGGACCAGAAAAGTAACTCCCATCCTCAGCGCCCCCAAAAGAAGGAAGTTCTGCTGTACACTACATTTTATTCCAAGACAGCTTTCACCAAATGATCAAAAGCCACCAAGGCAATAGCTTTCAATTATCACAGAGAGCTCAAAACACAGCAGCTTTCCTCAGTCAGGGTGAATGACAGCTACTGTCGTTGCTTTCTAGAAGAGGGATAGGAACAACGGCGATAAGGCGCAGCCCTGTCAAATTTTACGTGGAAACAAGGAAATGTGAAGCGAAGTCATCACAGGTTTAACTGGGAGCTGCAGAAGGAGTAGATAAGCACGAATGACAGCACAGAGAGGAGGCAGCAGGACCACGGCTCTTCACATGTGCTTTAGGCAGAGCTGGAACCACCTTAGTAATCAGAGACAGGGTTTAGGCATCACAAAACCCCAATCACCAGAACCTCCTGCTAGAGAAGGACGTGGGACACAACCAAGACTGTTGCCACACGATCAGCTAAACGGGATCTTTGCTGGAGAGGGTATCTTTCACATCCTGCTCATTATCTTGGTGTGACTGAGGCAACTCCAAATGCATTAATACGTGCCACTGCAAAAGTCTCTCATATAAACCCAGACAAAGCCACTTTAAGTGGGCAGTTTCAAAAGCCAAAACTAGAGTCTTATCTTCAAAGATGGGGGAAAGTCTCTGATCTGAGGATTAAAGAGTTTCGGTTTTGTTTGTCCAAACACTGCAGGTAATTATATTAATGTGAATCAAATGTTAGACCCGCTGACATTCACTTCCTGTCATGTTATGCATCACATCAAAAGAGCGAAAGACAGGACATAACTGCTTAAATTCTGGAGGTAGGCATTATCTCACAAAGCTAATTATTAACTATTGTGGTAAACCCTGGGTGAGGATATTATGGGAAACTCGGTAAATAAGATAGGTAGACAGATTGTGCTGGAAAGATTAGGTCAAAGGAATTAAAGGCAAAACCAAACAATATTAAAAAAAAATGCTTGAGCATGAAATTGAACTAATTCCATATTCTAAGAGTAGCTATATTTGTCACTGTTTAAATCATCGTTTCTATAAATCAACTCTAAACTGCCAGAAGCCCAAAGGCTTGAGGCAGCCTCTTTTGGCCCCGTAAACAGAACTGGAAGAAACAACTTATTCTGGAAGATCTCACCGATCCCATTATCAACACACAGGTCTCTTGCCAACCACCTCAAATCAGGTAGAGCAAATCTCAGTGACAACACAGTGGCATGAAGTTGGCTGGATGCAATTAGAAAACAAAAATAGATACATTTAGTAAATTCGGATTAGCACATTAAAATGCCCCCCAAAAAGTCTGGAAGACAAAATGGTCATTTTCACCTGACCAGGCTGTTGAAAGATCTTTCAATACTGTCTAAGCTGCAAATGCTGGGTAGACAATAACTGATTTCCTGCTACAATCTGATTCAACGACAGGGAAGAAAATGGAAGAAAAACAAAGACCCTAATGAGAGGGGGATTATTGAGATGATTGAAAAATCTCATGATTGAGAAATCAAGTGTTTCAATTCAGCCATTTAATAACTTCACTTAGACACCAGAAATGAACCTGGCAGGCTTAATCTGAATGTTAACAACAGAGCAGCGAGAACAGCAACCCATCATCCAGGGGAAGCACTGGTGTTACGAATTCATAGCAAGAGACTGCTCTTAATATGCAGATACCACAGACCTGACTCGCCCCATATTCTACCTTTAAGGCAGCAAGAGTGTGAATGGCCTCTTGAGGTACACGTTTAGAAAAAAAAATGCTGTGTTCACTGAATCATATTTTTTACATCATAATTTTTTACAAAACCCTTACAAAGACAAAACCCAAAATGTTTTCCACAGCCGCTACTCAAATACTCAAATTTAGGTATCAGATCTTCTGTTTCAATAGGAACTGGGTTGTCAACACTCTACAGGCATCAGAGCCAACAACAACCCCTTTAATAATGAACCCAAATGCATTACACAAACAGGGTCACCTCTCTTAAGCAGAGCAGAGCCTTTCACATCCTATGAAAAGGTGCCCCAAAGGAGAAGAAGCTATTGCTTGACTACGTTTTCTTAGATTTCTCACACAGACACGACAACAGCACTCAAGGTCAACCTTATCTAGCCTTGGACAGAGACCAGGTATCAATACAATCATTTCACAACCTGCATTTAGATGTAGCCAAATATTTAAAAAAGTTGTAGTATGTTTTGATCTCAGTTACCTTACCAATGTGTGTTATGACAATCCCCCTGAAAAATATAATGATAATCAAAGGTCTTGACCTCACATTTTCAGAATTCATGGAAGCAGTCTTGACCTATTATTAATACTTCCTGTGAACTGACTTGATAAGTAGAATCTATCAAATATTCTTCCAAAAGGACTGCTATCAGTCAGAACCTGTGACTTTAAAAGTGCCAGAAAGAAGTTAAGATGGCAATGTAATTTCCCTCAGAATAAAACAGAGTGAAAATGTCCCTAGAAAATCCAATGCACTTAAAAAAAAAACAAAACAAAACCCTTAAAACTAATAAATGAGTGAGAAGCTTTTAACAAATTGATATCCCTTTCTAGGTTACGTTCAACTCTTAAGGGCACAGATGATAGCTGAACTAATACCCAGGAGGCTTCAAACTGGCTGTGGACACATGAGAAGACAGAACAAGTCTCAGTTGAAATACCTGCTTTGCTGATTGTCAGCTGGGAAAAAAAAAAAAAAAAAAGAATGAGATCCTAAAACCTTCAAATAATAATAATAATTAAAAAAAATATGCAAAAGCAAACCCCAGGCGTGCCTGCCTTCACTCAAACTCAAGAAAGATTAAATACCAAAGAAATCTAATCCTGATGTCAAATCACAGCAGTATGGCAAATGTTCAGAAGGATTAATTTGGTCAGGATCTAACTGGAGTAAAACATTGCTACACACTTACACACCTCTTTCTGACACATCAGAAAGCAGCAAGAACAGCAGCAGTCCCCGCAGTGATGCTAAAAATCTTTGTCTACCTCTTGCATTTTAAGGAGGTGGCAAAACCTCTGCTAGTATCACCTACGGGGATGATACTAAGAGGGGTAAGGACCTCTGCAAAAACATGGAGGACAGGGATTGTTATATGGGGTGAATAGACCTCCCATTTTTTGCTCATGCTGCAGCATACAGCAAAGCAGCAGCAGCAGCTTATTGCTGAGAAAGCTGAACACAAGAAACAGGTCCATAAACGTTTTGTCTGTGGCACTGCACGACAGGATTAGAAACAGTTTAAGTATACTTCTCTGAGTCAGCATGTACAAATTGACCTTTATCTCTCTAAGTACTTCAGGGGAAAAAAAAAACCAAAACCAAAACCCAAAAAACTTTCTTACACAATTCCTAGCTAGGCTGCTGTCTACATGAGGTTTGGAAGAAAGATCACAAAGTTTATGCCTGCATCTTCTCTGCAGGTATAATAGGGATCCAGCAGGCGAGTCGCTTGGGAGGCATCATTTTGGTAATCGGAGCCATCTGTGCTTTCTCCTTGACTTCCCCAGGTGACAAGAATTCTTGCATTTCTTCCAGTAGCTGATTCAGAAGAGGTTAGTCCCACATTACACAGAAGCGTTTAATAGCTATCCTTAGCTAACACAACTATATAGTATGAGCTTCCTCCCACAAAGAACCAATGTTTTTGAATCTCCTCTCCGCATAATGAACTAGAAACGGCCCAAAATCTGAAGATTGTTCCTAGGCTTTCTTTAAGAGACTTGGCGCTGGTTAAAAGTGCTCAAATAGCTTATCAGGAGCTCACTACCCACAATTTACTTTCATGGCCTTTACAAATAATCAAAACATAGAAAAAAATCCAATAAAACTAGGTAAAATATGTTCCAGCAACCGTGATGTAAGCTAAGCTTTTTCATTAATGGTAACTGGCTTCAACACAAAGGCCAGCCTCATGAGAGTTTTCTCCCCTGTTATTTTTTCTTTCAAACTGAAAAGAATAATTTTTTTCAAAATCTAAACTACAACATGACCTCTACAATTAACTATTAAGATTTTCAGGAATTCTGGCAATCTTCCCTAGTCCATACAGACCTGTAGATACAACTAGCTCGAAGGAAGGTATTAATTCTAAATCCATACCTAGTTCAAGGGTGACTTTTTTGGAGCTAATGGAAAAATTATCTGACTTCTTCAGGACCAAAAGAAGTTAATGACCTGACATCTCATTCTACTTCTCTGATAAAACTCTGAAGATCAAGCAGTGTACCATCTGTTGACTTTACAAATTGCCCGACAATCAGGTTACAAGTGGGCTACTCAGTAGTATCTCGATCTTTCCTGGCCTACACAGAAAGAAAAACTCTGTAAGATTATTTAAAAGTCCTTGCAAGAGGAGAATCTAAAACAATAGATTTATTCTCCTTTTAAAATGTAACTAGCTGGGTTCATATAGCTCATTTTACTGTGATCACTCACCTATCAAGACAGGATAAGTTAACCCAACCCAGGTATCCAAGAAGTCTACTCAACCTGACCTGAGCCAGTGAGTTAAGATGGGGAATATAAAAAAACCCTGAAATCAGTGTCTAGAAAGCTTACAAGACCAATGCAACAAAGTAAGCCCACATCTACAGCAGAAATCCACACAGAAAATACTTGCAATAAAACTTAATAACATGCAAGAGCTAAGTTTTATCTTGTTTGTATTTGTGTAGAGTTTACGGTAGGAGCATGTTAGCTGAGGAAATAGAAAAATGTATCACGAACCCAGGGGTAATGGTGACAACAGCAAGGCAGCTGTGATCAAGACTCAGGACACTCCGCCATTCAAAAGACTCCAGCTTCTGCAACACACACTTTTCATTTCACCACAGGAAAGCAAAGAGTCAGTCAGCAAAAATACTGAACCGGTTAGCTGGTCAGTTTTTAATTAATTCTTTTGTTAGCACCAAGTTGATGTGGAAGGAGCCATAATGCATTTGAGAGAATCCCTGAATAAAAATGAAAATGCTACTCTTGATAATACTGACTATTTGTGGCCCCTAAACACCCAGCTACCATTCATTACTCAACTCAGGTGGTGAGGATACGCAGAGCCAGGTGATGAAGCCGTGCCCGAGATCTCAGGCCGCCACGTGCAGTCCCTGCTCTCTTACCTTCACTCTCAGGAACAGGGAATGAAAGTCATGAGAGAAAAAGCACAGGGAAAGTTGCGTTATGGTTGTCCCCACCAAGGATGTTACACCAAAAGGAATCCCAGGATGGTTTGCAGCTGGAGCCATGAGGAATTGCCCTGGCAACACTGCTAGATGGATGTCCGCTTTCATAACCCTCCTCCTGCAGTCCTACTCAATCTTTCTCACGTAACATTCCTTGCATCCTTGAAGTGACAGACATTTGCCAAGGACCTAAAACGCAGCGGTGCAACTTCTAGCTCTTGCATACCTTCACTAGTCAGGCCGTCAAAAGATCCGCCATGGCAGCTCTAACGAGCCAGAAGATTCCCTCACCATTCAGGGAGCAGCAGCCAAAAAAAAAACACCACAAAAAAAAACCCAACCCCAACAAAACCAAACCAAAAAAGAGCCCAATCTTCCCTGCGAGGTGAAGGCAGTAGGGAAAGGTAGCAGCAGCCAAGTCGCAGGGGAGATGATAAAATGTCAGACTCCTGGCAGCACAAAATGGCAGCTGAACCCTGGCGAAATGCCAAGCCGCTCACACACACAGTGAATTGAGGAGTACACGGGGGCCGTAATTATGATTAGCATAATAAGAGAGTGGTACAACAGCCACCTAGCTCCTCTGGAGGGTCATGGAGAAATCATAACAAAGCAAAGTTTTAAAGGAGGGAGGCACAAAAGGACACAATGACGTAGCTGCTGGGTGGGTTTTACCCGGAGGTTCTTCCATGCGTGAAGTGCGGCTGGGGAGAAAGTACAAAGACTGTTTAAGAGATCAGGCTCTGAATCGAGAGCGGCCGGCCCTGCCTGCGGAACTCAAACGGCTCCACATCATATAAAGGGTCATACGAAAAGTCTGACACTGAAGACAAAGGATCTGACAGGAAAAATAGGCTGTTTGTGTAAATTTCAATAAAACCTGGGCTCAATAGAGTCAGTCAAGATTTTTTCCTTTCTAACCAGAAAAGACTGTTTTCTCTTTGCCTCAAACGAAGCACAAAAGAAGATAAAAAGATGAGAAAATTTAACAAAAATCTGAACGTTCTGATATTTGCATTTTTTCATTTTGAATGCCATATAAACAGTATTTACAGATCTGTTGCTTGATGCAATTAGCCATCTGTCTGAGTGAAATTAATCAGAGTTGTAATAAAAGTATTAAGAATTGAGTTTCAGACTTAAAGCTATATGGAGATGAAAATTTCTAGAGTCACTGTACTTTGTACATCTAGAGGAATGTATAGACAGGGATGAAGTTTAAAATCAAAAGATCTCTTTGTGAATAGAAAGATCAGAGTTTTCATCGAGATCTGAATTCCACAGAAGACACCAAGAATCTCTGTAAAAAACCCACCAACCCTCATTTAGCAGGCACAATCCAGTCCTCCACAAACTGAAATCTTACCATTTACGCATTCTCGCCTCCCTTTTTTCCTTTCTGTTGCTTTTGCTTCTCCTATTAACCTTTTCCATTACCACAGACATCAAGAACCCTGTGTACACCAAAAATGCTTCTCCCAAGGCAAGGTCAACTCCTTCCCATACAAGACAACCTTAGGCTGTGTCCCAAGCATCATCCATCAAGACAACCTAAGTTACAAGCTAGTACTGCCATTAAGATTCTCCATCTCATTTGTTATCATATGGTATCAGACACAACAGCAACTGAAGACGTGCCTTTTGGATTTTAGAGGCTAATGCAGTTGGACTAGTAAAAATCCTACCCTTCTATCTTCCCCTTGCTTTTGAACATCATTTTTTCCTTGTATAAATTACACAATGCCTTGTGTGTCTTCTCTCTTTGGAAAAAAACCAAAACAAACCAATATCCCCAAACCCAACAAGCCCCCTTGATATCTGCCTCTTTAACTGACTTCTTTCTAGGCCCCTCTCTCTACACCGACAGGAACAAAATCAGCCTTTAAAATGTAATAAACTTACGGCTTCTGACTGTGAGCATACTCATACGGAAGATCATATTCTACTTCTCAGACACTGAAATATTTCTACTGTGTTAAATCCTTCCTGACAGCAATATTTGACAAACACCATTTAAAATTATGCTCTTTCTAGCTTAATCGCAGCTTTGCTATGTACACCAACAGACTTTGACACGCACCGGTGCAAGCTAAGCTCAGGGACATATACCTAAGGCACACATCTTAATTCTCATTTGCAGCGCTCTTTGTTAACCATCATAACTCTTAAATAAAACAATCTAACCTGTAGAAGTTCACCAATTCGTAACAGATTTCAGCACATTAATTCAAGGAAGCACATACTGATTTTCCCCATTGGGAAGCTGCTTATTAAACTTTTTGTCTTCTTGTTGACAAACCCTGTGTTTTAGATCATTTTTGAACGTCCATTTATCCCCAGGAATACGTATCTAATGCAACATATTCGTGAAGAAAAACGAGAATCAGCATCTCCTTTGCCCAGTAATTTTGCATAAATGACATACACAGTAATGAGAGGAATGAAGATGCATGATAGTTAAATACTGTTAGGGCTGAAGAAGCAAGAGAACATGCTCTATTTGCCTTTCAAATGCAGATTCTAAAATGCTGACTTGTAGTGATTCTCAGATCTGGATTTTGCTACTGTTCAGTTAAACACAATCACAGAACACATGTCAGCAAGTAGCAGAAAGCAAGATTTTTGCTTTTTAAAAAATTGTACTCTGATAGCAGTAAAAAAAGCTCACAACTGATTGTTCTTTATTAAATACCTAACTGTAAGCAGAGGACAAACCCAGGACGAGTTGTAACTTCCAGCTCACCCATCCTGTAACTCAGAAGAAGAAATAACGCAAACTAATCAACAGTTGGACTGAAATGTTCAAACTAGTAATCCTGACTTGCTCATTTAAACATAAGATAAGTCACTTACAGAACTGGATGAACAATCAGCTCTGGACTATATGATTTGATTACTGTTGCTGCATCTTTGGTACAAAACACATGGGATAAATCTGCACCCTAAAAAAGAAAATTTGTAAACAGAATTATCAAATTTATACTTAATAATAACTTTATCATTCCAAAGTTTACTCAGTGAATAATTCACCTGAATTTCTACCTCTCAGTAATTAAAGCAAACTATTATTTTTTTTTTCTATTTTGGCTTAGACTACCATGCAATGTTTTAGAGAAATTTTTTGTATCTAACTTCTAATATAATCTTTCTCTCTTTCTCACTGATAAGATGACTGAAAACATAGATCTTGAACCTTTACTCACTTGAGAAACGTTTCTCATGTGGAGGTGAGCAAAGACTAAAATGTCACATGTGCAATAAGAAAAAAGGCAAAAGAACACAGCTGAAAAGGAGACAAGCTCCATTACAGAGGAAAAGTAATACTGTAGTACACTTGTAAAATGTAACTATGGCAATCTATGAGGACATTTCCAGTCCCTTAATTTTTACTCAATGGGCCAAACCTGTATCAGATAAAGGCTGGCACAAATTCAGCAACACCCCTTAAGTTAAGGAAACATTACAGCAGAGTAGTTTAGCCTCAAGCTTCTGTTATCAACTCAATAAAAAAAAAAATAAAAAATTCAAACACACACATAAAACTCATGTAAGCAGTGACCAGAAAGCTCGATCTTTTATCTGTGTGGCATATTGAAATTTCCCACAATTAAGTGTCTCCTCTACTTTACCACTATACACTTAACATTTTAAGCTACTAAGCAATGCAGAGGTTTGATCCTAGGACTCTTCACGTGCAGATGTAATGATCTGAGACCAAGTGAAACAGGGGGGACCTCCCAGTGTGCTACTGTATTTGCACATAGTGAACAGAGAGCATAAAATCTTATCTAAGATCATTAAATCACATTATTTCAGTTTTAAATCCCTGAGGTATGGCATCCTGGGTAACATAGAAATACCTGGACTGGTTACCTACTCATTGAAACAAATCTTCAAAAAGCAAAACGTTCACAATGAACTGAAAGTACATAGAAAATACTGAAAGCATATGTATAATGCAAGCACAATTTGTTGTTTACATTTGAATATTTATGTAAATATATTTGTAGCGAGTTAATGTGTCACTAAAATAAGGAAGTTCACACTCCTAGGGGAAAAAAAAGATTAGAAATACTTTTCCTAAAGATTATAATGTAAACAAACCCCGCTATTAAAAAATGCATTAAATTAAACCAAGAATCTTTAAACTTACAGCACATAAGAAACTTACTAGCCTAAAACTGTAAGTTTTGAAAAAAAAAAAGTTATGTCATTCAACACACTTAGCAGGTCCAGAAAATATTTCTGAAGAACTGACTGCAGCACTGAAAACATAACTTTAAACATTAATCGAAAGTTACTTCATTGTTCACTTTTGGAGAAACTATTTCATCAAAGTTTTGAAATTCCCTATTCGAGTCTCTGATAAAAACAGTTCTCCCTCTGAAATCTTCAATTTTTTGACATTTGTCTTACTTTACCATATGCAGGGAAAATATTTACAGGAAACATAGCAAATAACACATATTTACAAAGTATTTCAACAAATCCAGGACTAAGGATTTTCTTTGTTAAACAGAAGACCTTTTAGAACTCAAATTTCATGTGTAGCACTGAACGAGTGCATTTAAAAAATGGCACTTAGCCGATATAAATGACAAAAAGTTCATTTTGTATTAGCATAGAACACGTACCACTTTGAGAGCTGTAATTGCAGCAAAATACGGTGCTCCAGTGTACCTAGAATGAAATACAATTTAGGTTAGGAAACACAGTCAATGAGATAAGTCTGAAAATCAGCCCGCTACAATGAAGTCCCACATTCAAGAGCAAATTTTTTTTTTAAAAAACCCTCTCTCTCTTGTTTGCTGTAAAAGACAGACAAAATCTTGCTCTATTGAAGCCAATTTCAAACCTTGCTTTTATTTCAAAGGCACAGGATTTCACCTGATCCTTTCATAGAAACATTTATAAAGATCATGCCATAAAAACGCAACTCTTCTCAGACAACCAGCTTTTAAGTTTAGACACAAAGCAAAACAAGAATCAAGCAAGCCAGATCTGGGATCTGTGACCTGGATCTGGTTTTAGATGTCTACCTAAAGTGCCTAAACTATGATTCCAGTTGCCCTAAATTCTCTTTATGAAGACTGAAGAGAGAGACACGGACAGAATCACCCTCCAGAGGTGCTCCTTCTGCCAAGAGGTAAGAACCTAAGCCCATTAGACCAACACCTTTCACTCCTCATAGAACGTTTATTAATGGCAGGTGTCTAACAGCAAATGTCTTCTACCAGAGGAAGTTGCCACCTCTATTTCAAAAGGAGAAAACGGAAAATGGAGACATGTAGTGGCCCATTCAAAGTACTGTGCAGATTACTGAACGGGGCCGAGGAAAGAATAGAGCCTGTTTCTAGGTCAGTACAGCATTTAACTGATTTATGCCGCATCTCTTTTTCTCCTGAAACACGCTATTTTTATTACTACAGAACATAAAACAAGTACTATGTAAACTAGTAAACACCACAATTTATGAAAATAAAAAGTGCACACTAAGCAAATATTCTATTCCTGATTTAAAAGACCCAGTTCCCAAGATACCCAAATATAAAACAACCCCAGATGGGCCTTACTCTAGTCTATTTATAGTTTTTAATGCAATGGCAAAAGACTAACGCTGAAAGCAGAGAGAATTTGGTGGTCAAAAAAAAAAACAAACCAACCCAGAGAAGGTAGACACAGACACAGTTTTTTACGTTTCAACCACATTCACTACCAAAGTTTCACAACACAACTGCAGGGAAACATGTTCTTTCCTAAGTATGCATGGTCATAATGATGGACTAGTAAAGCTCTCTGGAAAATATTCATGTTTTAAATGTAAGTTGTATTTGAATAGGTTCTACAAGTACTTATGACAGCCTCAAACTCTCTCAGAAAGAAAAATCAAATTTCTGTTTAACTTACTCTTGACATCCTCCAACAATGCCTATACGTCCATCTTGACCTTTATGCCTCTTTCCTGTTAGAGGAGGGATAACGTTGCGCACCAGTTGAAAAATATTCTCCATATCCTTTAGAGAGTGTGTTCTGTGCAGTGAAAAGGATCTCTCTATAACTGAAAAGAAGAAAATAAGTGTTAAAGTATGTTTTTTCTTAAACTGCCATCAGCATTTCTTTCAAGCACTCATAAAAACTAATAAAAATCATTCAAAGATAGACAAAGTGACACACTTCTAAACACCAAATGCTTCATCATTTAAAGGCCTTTAAAACAGTGAGTAACTAGGGAAGGTGATAATTTTAAGAACTTTAAAAGGATCTGATGCAGAAAATATTCCCACTGACTGCTCACAGTTCTAATTTAGGGCTCAAGTACAGAAAGAATCAACAGCCCAGAATAGTTATACAAACATTTTGCAACTAGAAATACCTTCTTAGTTCAGCCTCAAATCACTTCCATAATTAAGCTCAACTGAAATAGGTACGCTTAGTAAGGACTGTGCACATCGAGACACAGAGCAACCACAGAGCAACTAAAACCACATTTTAACCGTACACCCGGCCTTATTTTTCCACTTCCCCTTAAAGACTTTCACCTCTTAGCAGAATCAGGGCCTATCTCACTGCTTTTTTATTTTGGCAAGCAAAGGGTAATGAAAGCCTTTCTGAAAAACTATAATCCAATGCACTAAATGCAAATATTACCAATATCACACAAGCATAACTTTTAGCTATAACACAACTACAGATCTCTGATGCAAAGCCACGTGTCAAGCTACATACTGTAACAACTGCGCACTCAGAAGGCTACATATTCAAAGAACTGTTTCAAAAGACTACAAAATTTAGAAGAAAAAAGTATTCCAACAATTGCAACTGAAGATAATTAAACTGTTTACCTGATGGGACAAATTTGAAGATCATTACTTCTATCAAGAATGTGTTAACCATAAATTGCAGTAAATACACTAAAAAGAGTAAGTTCTTACATTTCAACAAAGCCCCTCAGCAGCAGTACAATTCTGTTCAGAAGAGTGGTTTATTTCAACGTTAATATTAGTCTTCTAGACTGTAGCTATGCTTACTTTCTTTTTCACAGGTTTACCAGAAAGCTTTCAAGGAACTGCTATACAGTAATTCCACCCCCAACCCCAAATCTAGAGAGGAGAAAAAAAAAAAAACCTGTTCCAGAAATTTAGGACATAATAAAGGAAGGAAAGCATAATAAACAAGAAAACTCCGCATCTGTGCACTATCAGCAGAAAGCATCTTTTTCTCTGTCTTCCACAGAATCTAAACCTAAACCAGTTGTACTGATCTTCAGTAATAAAATGGTATAGTGTTCAATAATGACAAATACTCCTGGTTGATCTTTTGCTTTTAAAATCCTTCCACAATACCGGCATCCCATTCCCATTGAGGTTTTAAAAAAAAATAAAAAATAAAATAGGAAAAGAAAAAACCCACCCTGTTTTGGGTTATGGCCAAAATAACATTGCAGTGACCCAGAGGAGAACAAAACGTTCCTCTCCTCTAGAAATAGGGCAGATTATTTTCTTTACATCACACTTCATACACTGACTAGTTTTCAACCACACTTATTTGCACTTTAAAGTGCAAAGTTGTCAAGAAGGTCTTCTGGTTTTTGATGCTGTTTTTTGTTTATATGTAAATATACAGTGATTGCATAATAAGTGGAGATAAAACAGAATTATGCAAAATACAATTAATAGAGCCCCACTAAAGAGAAATATTAAGGCATATTTAGCTATAAACAACTGAAATCTTAATTCCTTAAAAGAGGTGCTGCCTGAATTTTTATTTTCACATTTTATTGTAACCATTTTTTTACACCTTTACCAATTAAAAGATTAGAACCTGTAGTTGCTCTTGCTACAGTTACATATATGTATATATACACAAAATGCATTTTTGTGCAGTGTAATATGATTGTACACCTATATGACGAAATCCAGCAAGAAAAACTGAACCTTAGTTTCAAATCTTTACAGATAATGAAACTATTCCAGCGAAAAACCTTTCAGAAGTAACAGTAATCACCCCAGTCTAGAACCTCAAATGATTTCCTAAGGGATTCCCTAAAGCACTTCAGGTTTCTTTTAAATATAAAAGTGAAAACAACATTTGAAACACAGAACCCATAGGTATGCTGTAATTTATCTACAAAAGTCTGCCACCATCAAGGAACGGTCAAGAAACACAACCAAGTCAGCCAGCCTAAACCCTCAACAGGCCTAACCATCCAGACCCCCATGCACTGGTACAGGGAAACGCAGCATGTAACGTAGAGCTGAAAAGGCTCCAAGATCCTCTCAGAAATCAGAGAATGCCCTTTAGGATCTGGCTTGCCAAATTATTATTCAACACTGAGGCTGGGTAGCTTTTTTTTTTTTTTTTTCTTCCAAGCAGTGTGAAATTCAGACTTAAAACAGACTGAGACTTGTTTCGTTTCCATGCGGCCGGCTACAACCACCAAGCCCCGAGCTGACTCTGGCTGCAGCACTGACAAGAATATCCCCGTTATCTTCCTGCCCGCACAGTCTACCTTCACAGACAAAAGAGACTACCATAAAGATAAATGACACGGAGCCACAGATCCTGACAAGTCTGTTAATGAATGCTAATATCCAATTATCAGCTTCTGACCCATACATAAGGTACGGAAAGAAAAGTCTGTGCATAAATACCCATTCTAGAGTTATTGCTTTGCTATTTTCTTTAAAACAAATTCAGATCCCACAAAGAACTTATAAATGAGCAGGTGTAGAACAAAAATGTATGCCAATGTTTTGAACTCCTACTACACCTACTACAGTAATATCATGCTTTAATTAAAAGGTTCAGAATTTTGATTTAAATAAATTTATTTTAAAGAAAGTGGATTTTAACATTTGACTTACTTTGGTAGGCAAAACTCCGCTCTTTTCCCAACCTTGAAAAAACATATGCACAGCCTTAACTTCCCATACTGGGCTAGGCCTGTTACCTTCAGTAGCAGCAGAATTTCAGCTACAAGGTATCTAGTGTTTCCAGAAAGCTTTCAGCAAATACGCTACTCGCCTTTTACGTTCAAAACTTCTCCTAACTCCACTTTACAGAGGTGTGAAAGTAGAAAAAAAGTCCCAAAGGCTTATAGGCTTCAAAAGTGCGTTTTCACTCATTAATATTTGTTATAACTGAAGTATCTATATTAAATAATCAGTACAATGGTACAAATGACATTTTAATTTCATTTGACATCAGACGGACACCTTCACCACGATGTTAAATAATTCCAACTAGGTTTTATTTTCAAAAGCTACTTACTACCAGTGTTTTCACACAGAAGTTTAAAAAACCCAAACTTTTGTTTATGCTATAGAAGGAAGTACCTATCGGTGGAGAAAGTGCTGCTGTCATAGCATTATAATTAAAGTTATCCCCATATGAACGATGGTTCGCTCTCTGAGGTGGACTCGCTGGTATAGATTGTGACCTTTGTGATACTGAAGAAGAAATTCCTGCCAACATCTGTCCCAACATCTGTAACATCTGGAGCTCTCGAGCATGCTCAGCTTCCCGACGCTTGTCCTCAATTTTGAGCCTCTGCTCTTCATATCTGTAAAATTTCTCTTCTGTATCCACGCTCTGCTGCAGGAATTTTTCCATCATTTTATCCAATGTTAAATTTGCATGGCGCTTTTTTGATCTTTTGGGCTGATTGAGAGGTGGGGTAATAGTTGGAGCATTCATTTCTTTAAAGCCTAAAACAAGGAGAGAGACAATTATTTCTCAGAACAAAAATAATTTTCCAATAGGAAAGCAGCAAAAATCTCCCCTAGGAAACGTGGACCTAATGTGTCACAAAGTTGTTATCTTTCCTCTATATGAATTTTAATTATTTCAAATATTTTTAATTCAGCGTACCGAAGCAAAACCAAAAGCTTCTACCAAAAGTTATAAAGGTAACACGTGAAATCACAGAGGCATATTTTAATTGTTGTAGTACTAAACTTCAACAATAGGAGTCTTTTTGATCTTCTAAAAAGGTTTAAGTGAAGGCTATTAAATAGTATACCCTCATTTGTGCATTGCAGGTAATTACATTAATCTAAATTGAGTTTCAGTCTGTTGGCGTTCTGGATTTGCATTTCAAAAGAACATTAGTGTAAACAACTCTTTGATGGGGTTTATGTGTAAAAAGAAGGTTGGTTAAACGTCAACCAATTGGCTGATTCCTCAGTGATGTCAACTTCTGAAGACAGGTTCATGTTTGTATTAAAACCACAGCATTAATCTAGATTTAAAACAAACAAATAACGCTGCCCTCCCCACCTCCACAACACAAACACGGAGCTGAGGGTAAAGAAGCAGCAAGGAAGGGACAGCCTTTATCTAAGGGCTGCTTCTGTCCGCAAGCCCGCTGAAGTTAGTGTTTCTGAAACAACTCAAGCCGTTAATTACGTAAAACCTCTCCCCTAGCTTTCTGGCCCATCTGCAACAATAAGCAGATTTTTCAGGTATTGTCGTCATCATCGTTTTAATACCGATTAACAAAACTGCACACAAGTCTGCGGGGAACGGGAAAATCCTCTGGCGAGAAGGACGCCTATTTTCTTGTACAGCGCTACCTGACACTTTTGTCTAGATAATCTCTGCGCTAGTTTTCCACCGGTTTCCCGTTGACTAACACCGATAAAAACTCACTACGTTCTCCGGCCCCCAGCATCTCCCCGCACCCCGGTTTTGCTTCCCGCCCCCCTTTCCAGGCGGCGTTCGGGGCGGGGGGAGAAGCTCTGGGGGAC
>VXBJ01006688.1:226824-278800 GCA_013400055.1 Nycticryphes semicollaris
CAAGGCAAGGCAAGGCCTACGCGGGTGCGCCCACCCGGCACCGCTCCGCGCCTCCCCGCGGCTTCCACACACACCCCCATCCTCCCCCCCGGTAGCAGCCAATGGCGGTACGGGGCCTGCGCGGGCAGGCCGCGCTGAGGTAAGGGTGGCGGCGGCCGGCGGGCCGGGCAGGGCTGTAGCGGCCTTCTCCGGTAGTGGCCACGGGCCTCCTGCCCGCCCCGGCGTTGAGTCTCGGCGGGGGACGGGCGGTTTTGTGGTAGGGCCCGGTCCCGGAGGGGAGAGGGTAGGGCCGGGAGCGCTTTAGGACTGCCTTCCCGACCCTTTTAATTGGCAGCAATTACAAACTCCTAGGAATTACCGTTTATTGCTCTCAGCATCTAAAAGCTCTTCATGTCCCTCACCTCGCCGGGTGTTTCTCAGCAAAACCCTGATTTATGAGGGTGATTCCTTTCTAAGCTGCTGTTTCTAGCTCAAATATATCGGTTTAGAGCAGTGTTCTGGGGATATTTTCTTTTATTCTAAACCACACTGGTGCCGGTGGAAATACCAGCTGATGTTCACCTCTGGTCCTACAGTACTACTTAATCTAGACAATAAATCAGAATATAGCGTCACCCAGGAAAAACTAATGCAATTATATGCATGAGAAATCTGAAACATTAAAGCTCAAAACAGCTGTAACTTCTGCTCTTGGCTCCTGGGTGTTTCCAGCAAGAGTGTTGTTATTAACTCAAAAGCTTCTGACTTAACTACAGCAGTAGAATGTCAATGTTTCAATCAATATTTTGAAGGGGTGAAGACAATGTTTTCCTTTCCACTCTTATATTACATATAAGCTGTGGTCAAACAGGCCTGCTGGTTTTACTGGGACGGAACCCAAGCAGGAGAGATTTGTGCCCTTCAGATTTGGAAGCGTTACTTAAAAAACAGCCGTGCTGTCTGCGACCTGCAAGATGGGCAGCCTGAGTTTTTGGTAATCCAGACTGAATGGTAACCCAGGTATGGAAGCAGGGACTTGGGCGCCTGATGAGTTCACTGTCAGGTATTAACTTGTTTATTCAGAAATGACTCTTCTGTAGGTCCTGGCATCTGGTACAATTTTAAAGGCAATACTGGGTCAGTAAAATTTGCCCTGTATTTATTCGGTACAAGTAATGCTTTTTTACCTTCTGATTATCTGACTTTGTGGCAACCCCAAAGATAGATTCAATGGTTTAGTTTTTACATGAGTTTTAGTCCAGAAAAAAAAGGCTATCAAATTGTTGAACACCACATTTCTTACACTTGTGTTTTGATTACAGCTGGAAGGATGAAGACTATGCAGATCTCTTGTAACTCCAGCACTGATTTAATGTCTGGAAGATGGAGGGGTGAGGGGAAAGAACAATGTGGATGTTTTTTTTCATCCCATCAGGTGTCCCTGGTTCCACCAAAACCAGGTCTTGAGCCCAGCAAAAGAGAGAAGATAAAATTGCAATGTTCTTCACTGGGTTCTCTGGTTTCCTTTGTAGCAGAGGTGGAAGCAAGCTCTTCTGATGCTGCAGAAGTTGTTTGTGGAATCAGTGAAGTTTCCAGAACCCAATTATCAATTCTTGTGCAGAAGAAACTAAGAGTACCTCTGGGCTTCCTCTACGCCAAAGTTGTTCAGGCCATTGTTATGCTCAACCTTGCCACGAACTAAACCAGCCTTGCTAACCTTAGTAGCCAACATGAGCTGTAAAAACTTTGAGCGAAACACATTGCTGCTCCTTAAACATTCTGCTGCCCTGCATCTAACCCAAGTTACCTTCTTTTGATGTAGCACTGGCTCTCATCTTCATACAACGTATGGTATAAATGCACAGCTACTAGTGCCATCTCCGAGCCCAGCATCAGCAACGTTACTTAACCAGGGGAGGAGACAGGGAAAAAAGAGCCATTTAAGGAACTGCAGAAGGTAAAAGGTATATGAGGCCAATGTTCACACACCATCACAGGGTCAGAGAAAAAGCAACTGCAAGAGGCATTTCTTTCTTTAGGAATATATAATGCTGTGCATTTTTTATTGAGCTTCCTGTTCTGACAGTTCTGTCACTTTGCCTGTCTGTCTGCTTGTCCCTCTCTTACATGGACTGTGGAATGACCCTGCGGAGTTCCCTTTCATGCTTTGGGCAAGATCCTTTGGGCTTCACTGCTTCTTGCTCCATTGCTGGTCCCTACTGCTTTCTCAGAATCTTGCCCCTCCTTCCATAGCTCTTGACCTCAGCGTTTTAACCCTTTTCTAGCTGCACTCACCACAGCATGTCCTCCTCATTAGTGGGATAATTACCACAACCTCTTCCTCCCCTGCTACACAAAGAAAGGCCTGCCATTAATGGCCAACTTGAGAATGTCCTACAACTGTCAAGGTAGGCAAGAGCCTGGGGTTTGACTTAGCTGTAGAAAGCAGCAGTCACTGATAGCTGATGCTTGCTGGGAACAGAATGGGGTGAGGTACGGACTGTAAGCTAGATGTTCCTAGATGTGTGACATCCTAGATGTCCTAGTGTCCACTCTGGAACATTTTGTGGTCTCTTCTGTACATTCCTGCTGAGTCCTTCTTCACAATGTTTTTGCTTTTTGCTTCTGATCACTTTGTACCCACTCAGCACTTCAGTTTGAGTCCTTGCCATCCATTTGGTAACTGTTGTGCAACCCTGCCTACCCAAGCCATTCCAAGGTGAACGTGGACAGCAGGTGGCAATAGCAGAGCTTGCAACATCCTTTTGATTGCGTTCTCCACTCCAATAATTGTCAGACTGTCCTGGGATTGCCACTTCATGTCATAACTGCTATAAACATATCCATGTTGATAATCGCAACAAGAGGTTTAAGCATTCATGTGGAGTGAGGAAATGGAAGAACTTGGAAGAAATAAATGGCTTTAATTGAAATTGCCCATAAAATATGACCTAAGATTTCTTCGTTGTTGAAATGGGAATCTGGAAGCAGTTTTCATCATGAAAAAGTGGAAGGTCTTTACTTCATTTGAATGTTTACCTAAATAAATTGTAGGAATTGGAATAGCCAGTGGTAATGGAGACGGCAGGAACGTGTGAAGATAAAAAGGGGGGCAATCCTGCAGATGTTATTAGCTGTACAATTTACTGCCATTAAAGGGAGTGAAATGGGCATGTTTTACACCAAATACTATGTTTCTCTTAGTGCAGGACAAAATGTCTTTTTATATGGTACAATTTTTGGTTTGTTAATTTTGATATCTCTCTAGGCTGCAAAGAAACTAAAAACAGAGTAAGATGGCCTGAAGCTATAATAATTATTCCTGTCACTACATTTCTGTGCTTTTTGATATTCAAGAGAAAGGATAGCAGCAAGCAATTGACAAGCCCTTACACAAACACATCAACGTGCTTTAGTTCACCTATAAAATTTACTAAACAGGAATGTCACAGGGGCTGAAGAAGGGAAAGGAAGCTGTAAATGAGAAGGAATAGACCCACACCCGATGAAATGCTGTGTAATAAGTTAGTCCTTACAGCTTCTGTAATTCTTCCATATTTCTACCGGGACAGTACAGATACTATCGCTTCCAGACATTTTCAGTATAATAATCTTTGTCAAGGCTTATGCCTCATTAGGTAATTTTTGTTTTATCCAAAATGAACAGTAAGATATTTTATTTCCTTTTTGCTGAGTATTAATGGTAAAAAAAAACGGTTATCAAAGAAACAATGAAAAGAACGTTTCTGTTTTGTGCTCTTAGAGCAGGCGATAAGAGTGATCCGTGCAATAAAAGTGAAGAGGGTTTTTTTGGGGGCTCACCTAAGTGCTTCAAACAAGTTTCTGATACCTAGTGCAAACAAATGCATAAACACACACACTTCTTAAGCAACATCCAAAAAGTTAAAACAAATGGTCTCTTTTTCAGTAGGGAATAATGAGACTTTAAGAAAGCAGCTACTGTGGAGTTACGTAGCTTTCCATAAAACTGCTTTTGCTCTGTCCCTTGGTGGCAGAAGGTAACATTTGCCAAATGCATTACCTCACCACAATTTGGAACACTGCCATTATAATGAAATATACTAATCATTGATTTAACTTTTTTTTACTGTTCAATAGCTACATGAGGTTTTGGTTTAGTTGTGTTGTAGCTGAGCCTGGAGGCTTTGCCTGGGTATTGTCTTCTCCACTCTACATACCAAAAAAAAGTCAACCCCTCGCTCAAAACTCAGCTTTATGTGTTTTTTAAGAGGAGACACAGATACTCGGAATGATGGGCAGATTTGTAAAGGATGAATTTCTTTTACCTTAAGTGACACAGTTCGGTTCAGTCCTGGAAAAACAAAATATATATTGAACACGACTGCTAGAAGAAGACTACGTGCTGTATCCGCAAGGGGATTTGAATGCTGAAAGGTTCCTCTCTGGGGTATCCCTCTTCCCTTTTCTTTCTGTAGTAATGGTGCTAGTCATCTCACAGATGCAGTGTATCAACTTCAGTGTTGATACCTGTCCCCAGGTGTTTCTGGAGGCTTTGTAGCTGCTTTCCCCACAGCTCCCTAAGCCTTGCGTTTGTAGTCAGTCTCAGATCGCTGTAAAGGCGTGGGTGAGATCTTTGCCTCCAGTTGCTTCTGGAGTTGTGCATAATCTCGTTGCCCAAAGGAAAAACCTGTAGTTCTCTTTCCTCTTTGTGAGAACCACTCCTGTTACATATTCCTGAAATCTCATATTATGGAAAATAGACTCTAGTATGTCCTTATTATCCCTGCTCTTCAATATGCAGGTGTTAAAATTTAACAGGCATACCCGAGTTTGATTGCAGCATCCTCTACTTGAAAGTCAGCATACAGGCATGTGTACTATTTCTTCCTGTTGTTGCCACAGCTGTGTAACTCTGTGGGCAGCAACAAATCATTTTCTTCATGCCAATGCCAGCTCTGCAAGTTTTACTGGTATAATTAATTCCATCGGGGGAAGAGAAGGTCATTTAAAAATAAAAGCCAAAATAGGGTAAGAGGGTGGATGTAACTATGTCGTTATAAAGATGACACATCAGAATGGTGATTTTCCTTGCTGTCTGGGAATAATTATCCCAGTATAAAGCACCTTTATACAAATATAACTATAGACTTGTTAAGAAGTTGAGATAGTAGGGAAATTGTGTTGCCTTAGTTCTATCATGATAATTAAAATGGTACTTACTCTTGACAGACAAGCCCCGAACAACCTAGGGCAATATTCAATTACTTCATTTGGCCAATGGATTTCCAGAAAGAAGCTTATCCTTTCATGCGAAGTAAAATAAACTCTTAAAACCCACATTTCCATTTTCTGTCCTTTATTACTGTTAACACCTCTCCCGTGCCAATGGATGCTCTCCTCCCAGTAGCATGTTTTCATGAAGGGTAGTTGATGAAGGAACAGCAAAGATCAGGAGGGGTGGAAATTTTCTTTAGGGGGGTGGGGAGGGTGGGAAGGAAAACCTTGGCAGATAGATCCCCAGAACTAGGACTGCCAAATGTCACGTGTCAAGAAAGAGGATCTGTGGCCAGGGAAGAAGGGAGACAGGTAGCTCTTCTGCCCCTCAGCTTTTGCTGTCACCTTTAGGTTTGCAGTAAAAGAGTTTAGGCAGCCCATGTCACTGCTCCGTACCAACCCACCCCTCCTGCCCTCTGCTCTCCTGCTGTCTTCCACCAAAACCAAGTCTCATTCACAGGTTAAAATAAGATTAAACTCTCAGTGAGTGAAGGGGAGAGGTCTCTGCGTGCCCCTGCGGTTCGGGGAAAGTCTCGCTGGCCTGAGGCCATCCTGCTGGTGCTCCCCAGCTCCAGAGGCTTCCCTCTCCCTTGACACCTGCCCACTCTTGGCCCCTTCCCTTACTGGCCTGGCTGGCTCCAGCCTGTCCCCGCCATACACAGAGGCTGTTGATAGTGGCCTCCTGCTCCCCTTCTCCCAGCTGCTGGCAGTAAGGCAGACACAGCCTGCACTTCACCAAAATCCACCCAGGCAGGGCCCTGCCGAAGGAAAAAGAGGAGTTGTGTGCGGCAAAACCCTTGGCAAGGGCTTTGGCAAGGACTAGCCACGCCAGGCCCTGGTGGGAGGAATGGGTGGCAGAGTGATAATGAGCTGGAGTGCCTTGGGATGCTGAGGCCAAACCTCAGGTGGGAATCCAGAGCTCAAGTGAGGGTGAAACACCATCGTGTATCATCTTCAGCCTGCAGTGTTGGCTCATCTGCTATCATGTTAACCCACCCTTCCCAACAGCATGCAGGGAGAGGAGGGCTAAAAGCCCTCTTCGGGTACCCCCACTCTGCAAGTGTGGGGGTACCCGAAGGACATTTCTTTCACCTTCCCCATTTTAAGTTGTACATCCATTTGCACTTTTTGTTTACGTTCTTCATATCCTTTACATTCTATATATTCTTTAATTGTACATTTAATTATACATTAGGTGCACTGAGAGAGTTGGGGCTGGAGAAGAGGAGGCTTCGAGGAGACCTTAGAGCAGATTTCCAGTAACTAATGGGGGCCTGCAGGAGAGATGGGGAAGGACTATGTACAAGGGTGTGTAGTGACAGGATGAGGGCTAATGGCTTCAAACTGGAAGCAGATAGATTTAGATTAGATATCAGGAAGAAATTTTTCACAATGAGGGTGGTGAGATCCCGGAACAGGTTGCCCAGAGAAGTTGTGGCTGCCCCATCCCTAGAGGTGTTCAAGGCCAGGCTGGATGGGGCTTTGAGCAACCTGCTCTAGTGGGAGGTGCCCCTGCCCATGGCAGGGGGGTTGGAACTTAAGGTCCCTACCAACCCAAACCATTCTATGATTCCATCATTCTGTCCCACTCCCTCAGACTAGCACCCCTAACCTTTACATCCCTAATGCCCCCTTCTTTTCTCTTTAATACCATTTTGTCCCTCTGCACAGTACACTTTGGTCCCCGCTCTGTGTTTTCTTCTCCAAAGTGGGTCCCAGCACGATGCTGAATGTGAGGGAACACCTTGCAGTGGAGCAGGCACCGCAGGCTGGGCTTTTACCAGGTTGCTGTCCATTTCCACGTATGTACCACAGGTGAGGGGTTTTTGAAGGTGATGGCAGAGGACCAGGGAAACAGTCTGCAAGCCACCCTCAGCCCAGTTGTCAGCTGGTGAGTTACCTGCTGTGAAAAAGTCTTTTAAGGCACTGCCTTCCAAGTGGCTGTGAAGGCTTCCTCCCATTACACCGAAACCAGGTTATTGCTGAACTTATTTGATCCATTCCTAGGGAGTAATAAAACACAGATTTTGCTCAGTAAAAACTCCATCTGCTCTCTGAGATATATTGGCATGGCAAGCGTCCACCTCCCGTTGCTGTCACTCGCAGTCCCTATCCGGCCACTTATCAGTTTGTCTGTCACAAGAAGCAGAAAGATTCCCCTTGCACAGGCAAAAAGTCACCTCCCCAAGGCCTCTAGTAACCGGTCCTGCCTCTATTCTGGCAACTGAAGTGGCACATTTTAAGGTGGTAACAGCTGAAAAAGGATTTAACGGCCTGCCCCTTCTGCTCAGGCATTCAGAACTGTTTGTCTACAAAGAAACTGTGTAATCAGGAGGGAAAGCACTGGGAATTAAAAATTAATCACTNTCCTTTATAATGCTTTAGAGCAGACAGGAGTTTGCTGGTTAGGAAAATCAGCAAAATGAATGCCATTCTTTTGAGGTAAAAAGTGATGCCTTCCATTTGCAGCTATGCACACACGGTCTTAATCCACCCTGTATTTATCAAGTTCAAAAGCACTTTTATCATATTCACAGAGGAAAAAGAATTGCTGCAAATTTTGGGCTTAACTATCTTTCTGATACTTGTGGGCCAAGGCTGACACCTCAGGTCTTTCCTTTCTCAGAGCAGGGGGACCTGCTTCCCCTCCTTGCTTAGGCTGAGTTTATTAAAGCTGCTGACCTGTTGCAGCTCATCCTGACTACACAAGTGACTCAGTCACCTTCCAAAGGCATCACATTATTTCAAGACAAAAACATTGCTGAGTAATGTTACAACGGTAAATATTTGATGGAAAAAATACTGTTTATCAGGTTTAACAGATGCTTGAAGTTATTCTGCCAAGTGTGTGCTTCTGCACGTGTTTCCTTGACCCTGCTCAGAGGTGCCCTGTCTCTGTGCCCTTCTCCCTCTCAGTTTTTTGTCCTGTTGGAAATTACTAGTATAGTAATTTTCTTGAGGGCACAAGGCTTCTTAGACTTGTTTATGAGTTGTAAGATTAATCTTGACTACTCTCCAGTGATTCTAGGATCTCAAAGATGTAAAGGACACCTATTGATATATTAACCTATGAACATCTCACGTGTGCAGAGTCTGGAGATAGAATTTTTGCTTTTTCTAGACTTCCAAAGTCTTATCTCTGTTACAAAAAGACTGGACTATTTGGTGTGAGTAAAAGACTCAGAATTGGAGGTCAAAGTGACAAAGGGCAAAAGTGACATAATTGTGGGGGTGTGCGAGGACTGCTTCAGAGTAGTGGAAATAGTGGAAATAAAGGAGGTCAAAGAGTTTCAGAAGATGCTTCTGGCTGAGTATTCTTGGCAGGTCATGAGCTGTAACGGGAAATATGGAGTGTAATTCAGCTCCAGATTGTAGACATCTAAATTTAGCTATTAAATGTAGGTAACTGCCTGTGAGCTACGTACCTAAACTTCCATTTCAAGCAATGGAGATCAAGTCCTTGGAGTTATTTGGGCCTGGAGAGCTACTGAGCTCATCCTAAATTAGACACCTGCGAGGCCAGTCAGTCAAAGACCCCCTCCAGCTGCTGCTAAGGTACTTCTTAAACTTTGGCAAGTCTTTTTGGCACGTACCCAGATGCCATGGGTTTCCCGAAGCCAGAGGAACCACACACATCTCTCTCTCTGGGAACTGTGTTGGCAGGGGAAAACTATGAACCTGTTTGCCCACACAGAAACACGCCAGATGGTTGGGACAGCTGAGGGGAATGCATCCTTCGGTGCAAGCCTCCTTGAATGCCCCAAAAGCTGCTCATATACTTGCTTGTTTCACATGGTAAACACATGAAGGATGTAAACATGGCATCAGCTGCTCCTGGGAAGCCTGAGAGCTTTGTCTGTTCAGTGTGTCTCTGCCAGGCTTACCAATGTGAGCATAGTCTGGATGGTGGGGCAATGGAGAGGAGCTGTAGGACTCAGGGCTCTCTGGTAAGAGTGGATGGAGATATTTGCAGTAACCTATTAATTGAAAAAATATGACATGACAATTCTGGCACTTTATGCATATATTTATGGAGCATTTAGGGAAAGCTAAAAACAGATTTTTCAGTTCCAGCACTAACATCTGTAGCTCTCTTGTTTACAAGAGAAAGGACAGTTTCTTCATGTATATCTCTTTTATCTTACCCTTTACTCCACCTAAAAGGTTAAAAAAGGAAAAAAAAAGCCCAAACATACCCACAATGACATTATCAGAGCTCATTTTTTTTTCTTTCTTTGCAGAGTTCATTAACAATATTACAATTCTTCTTGGTATATTGCACAAGGATTACAGGAATTTACTAATGGATTTTCAGAGTAGAACATAAGATGAGTACAGAGCATTTCTGGAAATCCAGTATGTTGATACAGTTCAACATAAGATGTGTGAACATGAATACTTAACAGTGGATATTAAGAATAGATGCCAGCAGCTAGCAGGAAGATATGTGCATAGATAATTGACTTGCACTTCATAATAAGGTTCTTGGTCCCTCGCTGCTCATTGCACCCTCCCTTCACAAGGTATTCCTGGTACACATCTGCCTAAAAAGCTTCATCTGCTTTGTCTCTGCCACTGTTTCTACACAGTCATGTCCTTTCTTGCTGTTGTTAGGCTTCTGTTTGCAACCAAAGGCTGTTAATTCCATCTGCTGTGGGCAAAAAATCTGCCTTTGAAAGACTCTCACTGTCCTTTGGCAGTGTGCCACAGAAACGTTTCTCCACAAAAACATGAGCTGTCAGTGCTGGATTTTAGGGACTGCACGATCACTTTAAGCACAAAGCAGTGCACCTTTAAATTAGCTATTACCAGATCCCTCCAGAAGACAAATCTTCTGGGCTTGGACTTCTTAACCTCTTACATTCCCCGGATGGGCTGTGTCTAATGTACAGCCCACTGTTCAAGCAAACACAGAGCAACCTGTCAAGTTGCCATGGTATGAATCTTCTCCTTCCTTTTCTCACTTTTAAGCAAGAGAGCTTGAAAATGAAGTGATTCCTCTCTTGTAACCCATATATATTTATATCACTCTGCTCTGCTGCCTACCGAAAAAAAGATTTCCTCTCTTCCACACCCTTCGTAATCTTTACTTACAGCACCATTCTTTTGACTGTCAATCAGATTTATGACCTGGGCATCACCTTCAGACTGAAATTTGCCTTGGGTTCCTTGCACCCAAATTATGCTTAAATCTTGCAGGTGTAAATCTTGCCTACTGTTCTGAGGAAGTGAACCTTCCTGTCTACTCACACACCAAAAAGCTTGTCAAATGCAAGCACTGCAATATCAGAGGAAGAGCGAGAACTGACTTTTTTTGGGGTCAGAATCCTTGCTGAAATTCCTGTCATGCTTAGAAGCACTGCCCGCTGATCAAGACCCCACTACACTAGGAATTGTGCAAAGCTTGTATAAAGGAGAGGGTCCCAGAAAACTCTGCAATCCAAGTATACAAGGCAACAGGTGGGTGGATACAAAGAAGCAGACAGGAAAATGCAGAGAATCAAGAAGTCATTACTGGTCAGGATGGGGATGACAGTAGTTCCAGCACACCTGCAGCATAAGAGTTTCAAGATTTTTGCTGGAAAGCTTTGAAAAGCACAATGCCTTCTCTGCATAAACATTTATGGCATTCTTCTCCCACATGGGGAAGCACCAAAGGGATGCATGGAGAAATGCAATACATGGCCAGCTGGTGGCTGGAATCAGCATCTTGCAGAGAATGAGGGTTAACAACACAGTGCAAACATGCTAGGAATATTCTTGAAAATGAAGAGAAGGATATATTTGATGAGAGAATAAAAAAGGCAGAGAATAAGTGTGGAGTTAAAGACAAATTGTTGGAGAGGATGTAGAAAAACTAATGGAGGGAAGAAGCTGTTACATATTGTGGTAAAGGCACAACATTTAGCTCAGCAAGCCCCTCAGCTGCTGACTATAGGAAGAAAGGAAGGAACCCTCTAAATATCTAGTTTTCTGCCCATGCTCTGAGCATCTCTGGGACTCCACAGGTGATTTCAAGGAGAGCAAGATAAAGTAAATACAAAGGAGAAGTCTTGCAAGTTAGGCGTTTACACTGACAAATGTTTTGGAAGTTTTGCACTGAAAAGCAATGGTCAGTACATTATTTTCCCTAAATACACTTGATGACTAAAAGTAGGATATGGGTTTGAATGCCATGTTTTTGTCCTCAATCCAGGACACCAGGACAGAGGAAAGACTGGAGGTTGTATATAAGATGTAGGACGTGGCACCAGAAATGTATCTATATTACAGTTACAAATTTCTTAGCTGTATCTAGGTGGGTAGAGAAAAACTGTGATGTCTGACTAAGATACTGGTATGCAAATGAATCCAATTCATGTGCAGTCCGCATTCGATTAAACGCAGGATACAAAAGTGTCTCCTAAATTTGTTGAGTTTTCCCTCCAATTACTCAGCAGCTTTTGTTCAACAACCCATTACCCCTGGAACATCTCTGCCTTCAAAGCTGCTCATCTCATTTCAGCCTTTCCTCCCCCTTAATGTAAAACAAAAGAAGTTTTGAACCAAACATCACTTAACGTAAAATTCTTTTCACCGAATTCTTGTCATTTAAACATTAGCCTATTAATCTAAAAGTCAATCTACTGACTCAGTTCTGGATGAATAAATCGAGAGTGGTTCTATTCATTCCTTAAAAATAAATATGTACTTACATTTGCAAAGATACTGTAAGTCCTTTAAGGAGCTTCAATTTTTTCTTCACTTTTAAATCAAAACTGTGGTTCGGGTGCACTTGAAGGTAAATCCTGTATTGTCACTCATTGCCCACATCAGGACACCCATTCAAGTATATCACGTCCCTTTCTTTCTCATGTATCTAGGTCTTCCTCAGGTGGAAAAGTGCCTCAGGGAAGGAAAAAGAGCACAAAGATCTGGCTTTCCCCCTAGCATGCAGTCAAGGTAGAGTCAGAGCTGGTATCTGGTCCTGGATGGTTTTTGATCTATGACATATTATACCAAATAATCTCAATTTATATTTGATATTTAAAAGAGTTGCGATTTTTTGAGCTGTCCGATATGGTATGCAAATCTGTAACTACAAAGCAGGTCAGAAAACCTAGGAAGGGGAAGAGGTTAATAGGAATGTATCCAAAGGCTTTTAACAGCCATTTCTGTCTCTTTGTTGTATTTTTAATACTAATCTCTTGAAATTTTATGATGTTGTTTTCATATGTGTTTTCCACGTTTAGTTCTTCAGAATATTTATGTGTTATTATTGAGCTGTTTATGTGTCTGTGGCTACTCTTCTCATGATACTTGTAATTTTTAAAGTGTTCATTATGAGGAAAAAAAGAAGCATAAACAAAATTTTGTAGACGTAGCAAACTTCAAAAAACCTGTTCAGTTTTCTCAGCTCTCAGTTTTAATTCTGTCTGCCCCTTTAATGTTAGCTGAATGCTTAATACTGATGAGAAGACAGCTGGTTGCTCAGACATGGATGTACAACATCTGCTGGTTGCTGTATAAGCATGAAACTTGGAACAGCTTCTACTCACTGTGCACCTGACTTTTTTGAAAATGGTCCAGTTTTTGTGTTTGTGAATTGATTTGGAGCCTTTACTCATCACAGAGCATCTCCTCAGCCCTTCTTTTTCCATCCTTGAATGTGTGCCACACCACCTGAAAACAAAAGATTGAATTGGAAGGATATCACTTGGGTTGTAGCTTTTACACGGTTGTTCCAACATTTTCTCTAGCTAAAACAAAAAGAAATTACTTTTGGAATGCCTGGAAGCCTGTGTGACTCTTTGCCTCCCTTGCCACAGGTAGCAGAAGGGAGAAAAAGAAACACCCAAATACTCACAAGCTTAGAATTACGGGCAAGGTGCTGCTATAGAATCTGTGTAAGCATGAAGAGTCTCTGGTCCTGCAGCAGCTGAACTATGAGGGCTCATTTCTTTGGAGAGGAAATAGGTAAAACTTCTGACTAGTAAGTGTGCCCGAGAGATGAATTAAAACAACAGCACTGGAATCCATTCATGTTAAAGAGATTTAAGGATCTGCTGTGTCCCTGATTGTATCTGGGTGAGCACGCAGTAAGGAGAAACCTGTCCAGGACTGTAACCTGCACTCAGAATGCTTCTTTTGCTGCTGGGACCCTTCTGCAAGATATTGCAAGATGGTTTACAAGTATTGAATATGTACATCTACAGATGGTGGCTTTCTAATTCTGTAAAATGCTTTCTTTCTAACACACAATACAAGCACATCATTCCGTGGTGGTGTGAATGTGCCCATACAGTTTGCTAAAACGGGACACATGGAGAGATGGGAACTTTATTTACCATCAACAGGGAAGTTAGATGGCATGCATTTCATTGTCACTTGCCACTTCACTGTAGGAGCTTTCACAGGGCAGGACCTGCACAGACATATGCACCTGTATAACCTCAAGGGTGAAAACTGATTTCCGGGGTGAGCTGGGAAGGTGTTCATGTGCTGAAAGTTTAGCACAAGGCTAAAAACTTGCAGACCCAGAGCTGGGAAGTGTAAGTTGTCCAGGGACAGGAACGTGCCTTCCTGGGCAGCTGGATATATATGTTGTCAACAGCACACCCTCATCCAAAATTACTATAACCTTGTTTGCTGGCACATCACTTGAATCTCTCAGTCATGCTTACTAGCTATAGATAGTGCTTCAAGAATTCATCTACACATGTTCTGGATTGAAGTTAACTCCCTGGGGTGAGGGGATCTTACTGGGGTAGGTACTAGGTGCTATCCAGTGTCCAGCACAGCCAGGGTTTTAAATCTTGCCCAGAACCTGTAGGTACTATTGCCATAGAAATACTTTTTACCTACTTTGTCAAGATATGAGACAATTTGCTGCTTTTTAAGAAAAAAGGAAAATTATTATTTAGGATATCAAATATATCTACCGGGTATATTTTTGGTTGTCTTCACTGGGATTCTGCATTTTTACTCTCTGCTGAACTATGTTCACTGAATCCCTTCTTACTGCCTTTCCAAGCCAAATTTCTAAATTGCGTTGGTTTTTTTAGGTCCTGACTTACCTGCACTGAACCAAATAGCTTTGGTGATTCAGACTATAAGCATTTCAACAGCTGCCTGCTCCTTCCCTTTGCCAGGGAGAACAGAATTTCTTCTTTTGCCTGGGCTACAGTAATCCATAGGTCAGGGTAACAAATTCACTTCATCTACTTTTTAGCTACAATAAACCTTGAACTGGAACATTTAAAACGTGCTCAATTATACTGGTACTCTTCTGGGGGTGCATGAATGGACTAGAAATATTTTTGATGATTGTTGTGCCTTTGTAAGGTCCTTTCTACACAAATGTCCTATGAGGAAATATGGACACCAATCTCCATTTTGGTTTGTAAACAGATTTTAGCTCACAGAATTACAGATTATCAGGGGCTGGAAGGGACTTTTGGAGAACATCTAGTCCAAGTCCTCTGCCTAGAGGAGTTTACCTAGACTAGGATTGACAGGAATGCATCTGGGCAGGTTTTGAATAGTTCCAGCAAAGGAGACTCCACAACCCCTCTGGGCAGCCTGTTCCAGTGTTCTGCCACCCTTGAAATAAAGGAGTTTTTCTGTATGTTCAGATGGAACTTCCCGAGTTCCAGCTTGCGCCTCTTGTCTCTTGTCCTGTCACTGGGCACCTCTTAAAAGAGTCTGGCCTCGTCCTCTTGACACTCATCCTTTCGATGGTCAGAAGCATTGATGATGAGATCTCCTCTCCAGGCCAAACAGACCCAGGTCTCTCAGCCTTTGCTCATAAGAGAGGTGCTCCATTCCCCTGATCATCTTTGTAGCCTTCTGCTGGACTCTGTGCCACTGGTTGTGACAATGCTAGAGTGCATTTGCTTGTGTACATGTCCTCGTGGCATGTGCAATCCCTGTGAATGTTGAAAAGTAAGGGCAGAACTCATTGGCTTTAATGTAGATGTCTGAAGGTAAAGTATTTAGCCTCAGATTCTCATCTGAGTATCAGGGAGTATAGTGATAGGATGAGGGGTAGTGGTTTTAAACTAAAGGAGGGGAGATTTACATTAGATACTAGGAAGAAATTCTTTGCTGTGAGGGTGGTGAGGCACTGGAGCAGGTTGCCCAGGGAAGCTGTGGCTGCCCTGTCCCTGGAAGTGTTCAAGTGTTCAAGGCCAGGCTGGATGAAGCATTGAGCAACCTGGTCTAGTGGGAGGTGTCTCTGTCCATGGCAAGGGGGTTGGAACTTGGTGGTCTTTAAGTCCCTACCAACCTAACTCATTCTATGGTTCTATGAATTGTGCCATTGAAGATGGTATGTGTCATGAGACAGTTCCTATGTTTTCTTCCATTATACTTAAAGAGAAAATAGGATGGGTACAAGCTCCAACTGCTGTGGATGACTTCCATGCTTTCACAGATTGGTGTCAATAATTCTGTGTTCACTGATCGTGGACACCCTCTTCACAGGTAACAAAAGTAGAACACAACTATGAAGGCATACAAATAAGTAACAGAAGGAGGTCATAGAGAGGTGAAGGTCAGTCTCTTCTCCCAAGTAACAGGTGATAGGGCAAGAGGAAATGGCTTCAAGTTGTGCCAGGGTAGGTTTATATAAGATATTAGGAAAAAGTTGCACACCAAAAGCATTATCAAGCATTGGAACAGGTTGCCCAGTGGTATCATCATCCTTGGAGGTATTTAGAAGACACATAGGTATAGTGCTTCAGAATATGGTTTAGTGATGTTTTTGTCGGTGTTAGGTTGATGGCTGGACTGGATGATTTGAAAGGTCCCTTCCAACTTAGGCAATTCTATGATTCTATGATTCTATGACTTGAGGTGATAGACATTTACAGTGACCATCAAGACTGGACGGCTCTCCTCCAGGAATGATAAAGAATGGAACAGCTGACTTGCTAATAAATATCTATGAGTGATCATCTCACATTTATTATGCCACCCTGAGATGAAACCTTAACCCTGACTCTAACTCTAGGCCTAGAAATACCAGTTAAGTTATAGATATTTTATTTTTGCATTATCCCAAAGAACAGAAATATTACTAACTCTAAACATGCTAAAGAAATACTAAAGCAATACCAACAAGTGATCTTAATATCATTACTAAGAATAGTAAATAGCAAGCACATTGAGAATGATGAAATTCTGAGAGCCTTATGACTTAAGAGCAAACTATCAGCTTTCATGAGGGTAAATTCTGACTAATTTTGTGTCTTTTTTTGTAGTAAATTAATAAAGGATGGGAGAAAGGAAATGAGGCAAATAATTTACTGGCTGAACTTTCACCAACAGGCTGCAAAAGAAACTTGAAAACCACAGGGTTGTAGGAGCTGTTCTATCATTAATCAAAACCTGCAAAAGAAAGGAAGCAAAGGGTAATAATATCAGCCTGAAATGAGGTTAAATCTGAATTGTTCAAGTAACCAGTACATGGAAAAGTTTCTCATGTACTATCATCAGCCAGAGTTAAAATGAGAAATAGCCAATAATCATAAAATGTGTGTATAATTAATTAGCAAAATGTTACAGATCTGAAAAATTATTTCAAGTTGGAGATCAGCACTTATTTTCTTCAAATTTCATTTCACCCAGCTGTCCTGCGAAACCTTTGTACAGTACTGTTTTATTCAAGTATCTCGTAGAGAGAAGAAGGATTCAGTTTCTTCATCCAAATCCCTGGAATACATCCGTTTGCTGAGTTTCAGGTTCTGCATTTTTTTGGTGTTCGTGGAGTAGGATGGGAGGGCAGCTGGTCACAGTTGCTCATGCTTTACACTACTTGACATGTAAGAGCCTGGAAAAAAGCCGTGAACTATGTTGGCTTGAACATTTGGCCAGCGGCATACAAAGCAGAAACCCTCATGCCCAACTCAAAAGTATGGCGATACTGCCACAGATGGAGAAGAAAACAACCCATGAGGTAACATTGTGTAAGAATGTGGTAAAAATCTTACTCCAGACTTAAAACATACTCTGGACTTTTGCACAGGTTCTCCACCCGGTTATTTTGTAGGGAGTGGTGGTAACAGGAGCTCGGCAGAACCCTGCAGGCGATCTTACTCACTGAACAGTTGCACTGACCAGGTGGTCCTCTAGGGTTGGCTGGGGACACAGACGCTTCTTTTTACACTTTCTAGGAAGCGTCTGGATGTGATTAAGTGAGCCAGGAAAAAAATCTGTTCTTCATTCCTGGGAAGGTTGAGGTAGTATGGAAGAAATGCTTGGGGTTTTCCAGAATACACTCCTAAAAAGGTTTGGCGAAGGAACATGTTTGATCAGAGAAAGAGAGACAACGCTGTCATATTTTTGGAGGGGTGGGGAGAAGGGGAGAAGCCCTGCAGTGTGGAAACAACCTGAGGTAGTTTTTTGCTGCCTTTTATGCCTTGTAACACCATGAAGTTGTTGCACAATGGGAGCCACAGTGTGTGTCACCAGTAGTCTTTCCACACCCTGTGGAGGCTTTTTCATTACCTGCCCTCTGCCTCCAAACTGTCTTCTGGTGGTGAGTGGAGAAGGTCTCAGGGGCAGTCAGGTTGTGGTAGAAATATTTCCTTGAAATAAGAGCAATTTTTCTAACTTGGTTTGATACTTTCTTAACCTCATTTGAGTCTCATTAAAGACAGAGTCCATCTTATCTGCTCTTTTTGCACACTTCTGTTCTTCAGCCCTTGGAAAGCCAGTGGTTTTCTGGAGGAGAATTGTTTCTGTAGCTGAGGGAGAGGTGGCTAACCAAGTAATCTGCTCCAGAACTGCATTCAGCATCACTAACACACCCGCTAAAGCAAAGTAAAATTTATGGAATATGGTTGTCATTTACTTATATCCAGTGCTCTTAGGTTGTCAAATAAATTGTTGAAGATTAGGGCCTCATTACCCTCTTTATTGAAGGCATGAACTGAGGGATGAAATAGCGAAAGAAGATGAGTTCTAACAAAGAAGAAAGTCGCTCCTAAGGTTTTGGCCAGGACGACAAATTCCCAATGAGTTAATGAAGACTTTGCAACAGCCCTTTTTTTTTTTTAATGCCTTCAGCTCAAAATGCCAGCTGAATGAATCAAAATTAGGAGTGTTCAGCAGAGCAAGAAAGACTGCAGAGAACTGCTCCCATGAAAATTAATAGAGACGTTCTGGAACCCCGGCTCAGACGCATGAACGAGTCTGTAACCTCAAACTATCAAAAATTTATTATATATGTAGCTTTGGGGGATTTAACAAGCCATTTGAAAGATTGGAGACAATAGGAGAAATGAAAAACAAATTAAATATGTTCGTTACAGTATCATTACTTCATTTTGCCTTCAGAAACTGGCACGTATGATCTGGCTGAACAGACATGGAACAGTTTCTTTTGATCAGTATGAATTACAGTGCATTTTGCCCTGCTGCCGCTCTCTGTTACTCTTTCCATGGCTCAGATTGCACAGAGTTTGATTAATGTATGTGCTTTACATGGGGTCATTTTTTCTTTCATAGCCCCGCTCATAATTATATAAGAAGACAGTATCTACCCTGGATCAGAACTCCCTTGTTAGAGAAAACACACACACGTACACACACACTTCCCCCCCCATATCCCCCTGGATTTTTTCTCTGCAGTTTTAAAGAAAAATAACTTTGAAGCTCATAAATTCTGCTCTTTAATGGACACAGTACTGGTCTAGGAAGAAAGCAAACCTGGAAATTAATAATCAGCCATTGTGTTTTACTGACCTGACAGCTACAGGCTTGGCCTGATGGGATGCACTTTAATAGAGTCACAACAACTGGTAATTGAAGGCACCAACTATCTCATTGTCTCTACCAAGACCGTTTGATTTAGGGACCTACTTCTAGGTATCCAGGTAAAAACAGGTACTGCTAATGTTTTGCATTTTTGTGACTGGACTGTATGCATTTAATTGGTAAACAAAATTTAAAACAATGGAATATTATTTGGTTAATATATGTACATACACCTCTGCTAAAAGACTCAGCTTGCCTCCAGGCCAAAAAAGTTCAGTTATCCCTTTTCAATACAGATAAAAGTAGATTTATTTATTTTTACTTTCCCAAATGCTCATGAAAAATTGCATTTCACCCAGATTTCAAACTTGGTTTTGTTCTCATAGGTGTAACTCTACAGGCTTCAAAATGCCCCATATAAAAGTTATTTAACTGTAAGAATACTCAACTAATAAATTCCATTGGTGTACAAGACTTGTTGTGGCATTGAAACTATTTGGGTTGTATTAACATCTACAATTCTGTAAATCGTGTCAGACACTGGAAGTGCTGCTCCTGTGCCCAGGGCTGGCAGATGCTGCTCCACAGAGCTCTGTAACAGCCATGGAAAGCTTTTTACTTACCATGAGCAACCACTGAAATACATTTAAGAATCCACATATTATCATTAAACTTAATTAGGAGTGGGAAGAAAAAAAACCCAAACCCAAACCTAAAACTCTCAGCACTGCAGTTTGCATCAAAAAAAGGCCTCAGGGCTTCTTTGCTCCCCCCACCCTTCCTCCTTGATCTTTCTTTACTTCTACCTTTGCTATGCAAGGTGCATACCCAGATTTGGGTTAAGACAGTGAGATATTTAGACCACAGCTAACACACAGTTGTTTATATACTTTCCTATTTTATGACTGGCTGGTTTTTGTTTTTTTTTTCCACATTGCCAGAGTACTTAGTCTGGTCAGGAGGTAATTTCTGAAGTAGGTGAGGAAACATATATGTATTGTTTCTATAGATATACTGGCACTGCATATCACGATTTGGGAAACAGGACAGAGGGGGAAAATACTGTTTGACAGCTAACAGGGTTCTTAAAAGCTGGCTTGATGACTTTCCCTCCCAGCAGCCTCACCCAGTATACCCACTTATTCCCACAGACTGTACAGAATAAAGAGGTGTGAATTCCTCTTCCCAAAGCCACGGTAACCCCCTCGGGTAGGTCCCACAAGGTAAAGGCCCCTGTGATTCCTGTGACTGGAAGTATGGCAGTACCCATCCACCAGAACCCAGCTCTGCAGCCTTCAGGACACGTGCTGCTCTGACTGGATTTTCTGTTCCACTTCCATCACTTTGCACAGCTCAGGCACTAGCAGAGGGTTGCAGCACCTCTGGAGATGCCCAGCAAAGGATTTTCTCTGCATAAGGGGGCTTTTCATTGGCATTAGATGTGCAAAGCTAGCTGAGCTGCCCTTTGGTGGTTTACTGGTACCAGGGGGAAAGGGAAGGCTGGAAAAGAGGAACTGACAGAGGTCCATGTCCATTTTCTTCTGTGCTGTCCTGCAGGGAATTCCAGATGGCTCCAAGATGGGAGGGGGGAGACAAGGGGGACGGACACTGACAGCCTGCACACAGAGCCCCTGCACCAAGACCGTCACCTGCTGTTGATGAGAAGCAGCAGAGTTTTGCATATGTATTTAAGCACAGCAGGGAAAAATTCCCTCAGCAGCTGTCCCAGCACAACCAGTTGGTAACACACAAGCTGAACATGATCCAGCTGGCCACAATGGGACACCCTGACATGGGTTTTGTTCAAAGCAGGCTTCAGCACAGTACTGGGCTGCGTAGGAAGGAGCAGAGGGATATTCTATGCCAGCACATCTATAAGAGCAGTAGCAGGGAATATAAACTGCACTTTAAAGGAAGTTATTTGCTTTCATGTCATTAAGACATGCTGTCAGTCCCTATGCTCATCAGAAACAAATAGCAAACAGGTTTTCCAGGAAAGTCAGCATGATCTTAACAGCATCTGACTGCACGTGAGAACATCTTCTGAATACAATGACATTTCTATTGCTTTTTTATATAAAGTATCCTTGGGAAACATAATCCTTGACATAGAATTTACTGTAAAAGAAGAGCAGAAAAAAAGTGACTGAAGAAGGAACATGGAGGTGGCTGTTCCCATCTGGCTTGAAAACCAAGAGGTCTTGAACTCAGCACTCTTCCCATTTCCAACTGCAGTGAAAGAGGGGTGTCAGGCTGGTCAGGGAATCCCCAGGCAGCAGCAGCCTCTGTGCTGTCGTGACAACCACGGGGCTACGGCCACAGGCTCTAGATGCTTGCACACACTGCATGGCGCTTGGGTTTGTGACTGATCCTTTACCATCAGCTGACTGTTGCCCTCTGCCAATGCCTCTTCCAGTTCAGAGATCATGGGAAATCATGGGAAATCACTGGGCTGTTCATTTGTACTGCTGACTTAATTGTATGCTTCTCACTAATAGTACCAGATTATTCTGGGAAATAATGTATCAAAGCACCATTTTATCAATGGTCTGAAAAACAGTATACCATCTTTTGTCTCTTTCAGTTCAGCAGTGACCCCTAAACCATTTCTTTCCTAGGTTCAGGGTTATTCTTGGTTACTGCAGTGGTAGACTACGGCCTGTGACAAGGAACATGAACAGCAATACCCCAAGCATGTCAGCATCTCAGGGCACTACGATTGCAATACAAATGAATTTTGGACTCATGCTGTGACTATTCAAGGGAAGAGACTCTCCATCTCCCCCACAGAACCTTCACAGCTCTTATCAGTGGAGTTTTTCCAGAGGGTGAACAACCTGGGTAATCTCTGCTGTTTGAATCATTAGTCTTTGTCAAATATTCCTTGCTGTGATAAGCTTTCAGTTTAATTTGTGGATATGATAATTCATAAACAGAGCAGTGGTGACAGAGTTCTATCCAAACAGGTTACATGTTGGTCCTTAGCTGCCACGGCATTACTGCAGTTTCATGATGCTGTTGTTCTCTGAATTAGAGGGAGGGGGATTAAGAGTGCCGTAGTCCTCCACTGGTACAGCAAGGATGTATTCAAAGAAAGACATGGAGCCTGTACTCCTCCGGTCTGCACCTCAGCATCACTGAGACCAGCAATGAACTGTACCAGAGCCACCACAAGCCATGGCAGCTGCTCCCGTAGCGTGGGACCTTCTGAGCAGCTGCAGAAGTGGGAGCTCCGGACACAAGCTCTGGGCAGCTCTAGGTCTCCCTCTCCCGGAGCAAGGCTGTTGAAAAGGCAACTGCTGAGGATGATCATCAGTTTCTTCATTTGCCAGCTTCTTTGGAAGGTAAGATCATTAATTCATCACTGAAGAAAAGCCTTCTTACTGTAGCCACTTGACTGTTATGAGGTCAAGTGGTTAGAGAGCAAAGAGAAGTGAGAAAATACTTTGAGACAGCCCATCTGCTGGGTGCTTGGAGCCAAGGGCCTTCCTCTGACTCTGGAGCTAACTTATTTATTAGCTGCTGGACAAGAGCAATAACCATGTGTCAGTATTTACCAGAATTTGCCCCTCATACCCTTCCCCATGAGATGGGTCTGGTGCTTCTGCAAAGTCACACAAAGAGAGCCCCCTGCTGAAGACCCAGTGGGTCCATGAGAGGCTGACTCCATCCCCACAGAGATAGTAGCTCTACCAAAGGTACTGCTACCTTTATTGTTGCAATTTAAAACTAATAGGGTTACAACTTAAACCACTAGAAATAGGTTTTCCATTAGCTATGATTTCCACTGTCACTTAAGTTCCATGGGAAGCATGGAAATTGACCCCTGTGCCTAGAGTGCTGGCTATCTTTCTCCTTGAGTCACAGCACACACGTTTCCCTTAACTGACTAATGAGCTAGCAGTGACCTGGTTGTTGAAGAGAGATCTGAACCTGGATGTTTGCAGCCAGGGTGGTTTGTCTCATTTCTCCTTGCTCCTTTCCTATTAGTTCAATGGTCCCAGCACATGGGCTTGCAGACACAGGTAGAAACTCTTCAGCTTCATAGGGGCTCTTCCAGGACAACAAGGTGAACGGGCTTGTTATGGTTTGAAGAACCCACAACAATTTATTGTCATTTGGACAGTTACTCTATCACCTGATGACCCCTTCCCACCCAGGAAGGAGATTGGGAAAAATCCCCAGGAAACCCGAGGACTGAAATATAAAAAAAAAATTAGTAGAAAAGCATAAATAATCAACATTAATAATACTAAAGAACCCATATTGATCCTGATACCAAGATAAAACATACAAGGATTATACTCAAGTCAATGCTATCAGTGGGAAGGTCTGCACTCCCAGCAGGGGACAGCAAATGTTGGACACTTGCAAGCGCTCTGGTAGCAGGGGGAAGGGAAAGGCTCAGGGGTCTGGCACTGGGGCAAGAAGTTCTCTGGATTGAAGCCATCACAGAAGAGCACTCCTCAGCAAACTTTCTAATTTGTATTGCACGTGACGCTCATGGTATGAAGCAACCCTGTTAGCCAGTTTGGGTTTTGCTCCTCCTCATCCTCATGGTGAAGTTCAAAACCACTGAGATCTTGAAACCCGCATACCATAGCTGGCTATAAAGTAATTAGTTTCACAAATTCAGACACTAGAGCCTTCTGAAAATGCAGTTTTTTCCTAGCATTATGAGAGACCTTCCTGAAAAGTAAAATTACTGAAAGAGAAATGAATCCTGTGTCACTCAAGCCAGGACAGGTCTCATTTTGAGGGCCTTTAACAAGATTACAAGTGTGGCGTGAATTGCTCAGAAGCTGGTTTATATGTGGGACATGTTATCATGCTGGAAAATGATTCTGTGAGGATGAACATCAAAGAAGCTCAGGCAGCCTGGCTGTCTCCCGTCGTACCGCTGCGAAGCGCTGGGACGTAGATGGTTGGAAAGAGCAGAACCTCCAAATATCTAATGGGCCATCACAATCGGGGCCGGCGGAGGAGCCAGCGCTGGGTGTTCATCTAACGACTCAAGGTAGGAGACATCTCCCCACANAAATTATCTTCCGTTTTTCAAACCTGCCTGGGACCACACGTATCCTGAGCGTTCACACGACAAACAGCATGTTTTATTCTACTTTGTCGTGTCAATATTAATAACACATCCTGCATGGCTAATAGAGGAGGGTTTATGAAAAATGATGTTGAAGAGAAATGGTAATCACTTGTTGTTGTTGTTTTTTTCTTTGCAATAACTTGTTTCAGAAGTAATTCCTCCAGTTTTTGGCTGTTCCAATACTGTTGGGGCACTTATTCTCTGTATACATCTGCAGTCTCGATTTTCCTAGTTGTCCAGATCAAGGCACCTGCCCAAGTTTACACATGCCTGAGACTGAATGTTTGCTCCCTTGCGCCTGAACATTACGTTTTCTTTTACATGGAAAAAGAAATAAAGAACAGCAAAAGGACAGGTAGGGTGTTTCAAGCATGAAATCGGGATATAAGTTTTTAAGCAACCAGACTTGGCAACAGAGAGATGCTCCCATGCTCCGTAATAGCCTGAAAGTCATATCCTGAAAGTCCTTTTTGTGCTTGGAGTAAAGTTTGTCTTTCAAGACATGACAACACAAATCCACAAACCCCCCACATACTGTAGTATCATACCAGACACTAACATGCATTACAGGTTCTTCCAGGATGTCTTCCAAAAGGATATCTATCTTCCAAATGGTACCTTCTTGGGATAATCACTACAAATCCCTTGGAACTGCAGAAACTGATTTTTTCTTCTGAACCCTTTCAAAGTTGAGAGGATATCACAAGATTCCCATGATTTTGGACGAAATGCTATGAATTGTAATGCATCTAAGAGGGATGGCATATGTGAGTGGAGAGCTCCTGCTTTCATCTTATCATAGAATCACAGAATGGTTAGAGGGGTCTTAAAGATCATTGAGTTCCAACCTCCCTGCCATAGGCAGGGAAGCTTTACATCTTCTGATATAAAATGTTCTTAGAGAGAGGAAGTTGATGCAACACATTAAAAATCTCACTTTCTTAGACAAAATGGAAACGCCTCTATGGGTATGCCTACCTTGCAGCCAAATTTACGACTGCGGCTCCATGTAGCTCAGACTATCATAATTCCCACCCACAGGCTTCTGCTGTCTTAGTGATAGTAAAGGCTAAATATACATTGACTCAGCTTTTCTCTCTGGCATAATTTGGTCCAAATGGAAAGGAATTTTTTCTTCATTCTGCTTACTGGAAAAATGTCAAGGAGATGACCTGGAGCATTCAGCCATGAAACTATGGTATCGTGCAAATTTGTAATTAATTCCAAATGAATATCTTATTGTACATTTTGAAACAAAAGCTTCTGGAAGTTACAAGTGGAAATATGGAGTCTCAAAGGAAAAAATGCACAACAGAAATTAGGAAAATCCGTACTATCTTCATCAGACTTGGCCCACAACTATTAAGTATGTTTGATAATCTTAAACAGCCAATCTTGTTAAAGTCTTTTGAAAGTCTGAGTAAACTATATCAGCTTTTTTTTTTTTTTTCCTCCTATTTAGGAACACACTTAAAGAATTGTAATTGAAGGAGGACATACGATTTTCCAAGGTGAGACTGCTTGATTAGGCATCAGATTATGGATCAAAAAATATAGCTAATGAGTAGAAAACCTACTAGACTTGAATACTACACTTCTTCATGATGAAAAACTAATAGAGGGTTGTCTCAAGTTTCTATGTTAGATATGACATGGCTTGATATGTAAAATAAAAGAAAAAAGATGAAAGGTCTGCTAAAGAAGAGTGATGAATGAGGTAACTCTCACAAACAGCACAATGTGTAGGATTCATTTTTGTGAGTGACCATCTTACCATGCCTTGTCTAATCAGGTTATTTCACCTCACTCTGTTTGTGAGGTGGAGCTGATAGCTGAGGTGAGGTTGGTGTTTCTCTCCATTGACCACAGAGGGAATTCAGAGATCCACGCTCTCTACTTCCCCACCTTTTCTCCTGGCAAGTTATCCATCCCACTTTGAGTAATTTCGTTTACGTGTGTCCGGAAAAGACAAAGCAGAAATTCAGAGAATCTTAACTGGATTTCACTGAAGGGGTAACACAATAGCAGATGAACCTTCTTGTTAATAAATGAGAAATAACTCACCTCGGGGACACCTACATCAGCTGACAAGATCTCCTACAGGAGGCCTTCAAAAACACCCCTATATATTGACTGTATAACTTGTATATAAACCATTTGCTTCAGGAGCTATGAGGAAGAAACACGTCTCACAGGCTGAAAGCAAGCAACAGGCTGTTTTCAGGATGAGGTATACCGTGTATCTGTGGCTCCGTTCGGATGCAGTCATGGAGAATGGAGGTGATGAATTTAGACAGACTGACTCATGAAGCCACTGGCAGGGTACCTCATTGCAGCTATGGTACAGGTAGGTCATACCCTTTGTGCTGTGGAAACAACAGTTTCCACTCCCACTGGTTTCATGATGAGCTGCTTCTCACAGGATGCTTTCCATGGCAGGCTAAGGTCCTCAGAGCCCACCCAGAGCCATGGTTTTTGGTTTTGTTTTCTGGAGAAAAGTGGACAGTAAAGCAGGCTAGAACACAATTCTGCTAATTCAGATAAATGATGTCAAAACTGGAAGCTAGACTGTTTAGCCCCCAAGTACACACTGGTGAACAGTTACTTTTACTGCTGCATTTGTTATCATATTATATTAACATAATTAATAGGCACAAACTAAATGCTAATCTACTCCTCTCTTAGAAGAGGCTAATTTTTTTTTTGCTACAATCAGAAACCCAGTCTGTCAAGGTTATGAATCATCTCATTCCTCAGCAATGACTGATCTTAGAACGTGACCAAGTCAACCTCTGCTTACTGGTTAATAGTTAACAGTTTATTTCAAGTGCCTGATAAATTCTGGTCAGATCTCCTGAAAACATTTGAGGGCTCAGAGTTAATGTTTATTTTAGCAGGGTGAAAATATGAACCACTTATTTCTGTAGCCTCTTGTGATTCGGTTTTATTTCCAGCATGAAACAAGTGGGGCACAAGCAGCCACCTGTCTTGACAGGGAGACCTAATAAAAGAACAAAAAAACCTCTCAGAAATAGAAGGCCAGATGGGAGGAAGCCACAGAGACCAAAACAATAAGTTACCACTTGCTCTCAGATAGTTTAAGGTAGTTTAAGGGCAGTTTAAGGCCATCTACCCTCATCTAAGTTTTGATCAAGTTATGCAGTTTTTGCAGCACCTTCTCAATCTTAGAATCTCTAAATACTATCTCTACATTTCTTCGCTTAAATCCAATATAGATTATACTACTTCCTAAAATCCACACTACTTATTTTCTTCTTTCCTTTCAACTAGCTGAATCATGTCATCAGGAGTTTTATGATCCTTCCAGCTGATAATCGAGAAGCAATGAGGTAAATGTTTTATCTGGAGAACAAAATCCACTTCCATTCCCTGGATCACTTAAATCCTTCCGTTTTAAAAAGTCCTTGAGTTTCAAGTTGTTACAGTCCTTGTGCCTTTGTACAAAGGTTTGTTATAAATATTTTCTCTCACATGATCACAAAATGTACTTAAAATGAATGTAAGTGCATTGTGAGCTTGCATGCCTTATTCATCAAAACACAGGCTTTGACCTAAACCTCACTGAAATGGATGGAAGAACACAGCTAACGAGTGTTCGCTCTGATTTCTCCATTTGGACTCTATTGGTTTTGATTTCCTTTTGTTGCTATCCATTTTCCATATGTCCAGAAGTTAGCTAATGTATAAACCTAATCAAAACATCGGAACTTAAATTCAAGCCGTCGTGACTCAACAGGAGGGTCTCCCTGACAACTTGTCTGACCCTGTCCTCTGTGCAGTTAATAATCAAGTGCACCTTGCCATTGAATCTCATAAAACATCATCCTTCTCCACTGAAAAAAATTTAGCACGGGTTTTGTTTACATATGCTTGTAACTGTTAATGGTATTCCTAAGAGCTAAGAAAATACTTCAGCAACAGGCTATGAGATCGGATCCCTTCTTGCCACTTCACTGAGAATGGAAATTGTTTTCTACAGTCACTGATATCATCCAACATATTCTTTTACAGAATCATAGACTGGTTAGAGTTGGAAGGGACCTTAAAGACCACCAAGTTCCAAACCCCCTGACATGGGTAGAGACACCTCCCACTAGACCAGGTTGTTCAATGCTTCATCCAGCCTGGCCTTGAACACTTGAACACTTCCAGGGACAGGGCAGCCACAGCTTCCCTGGGCAACCTGCTCCAGTGTCTCACCACCCTCACAGCAAAGAATTTCTTCCTAGTATCTAATGTAAATCTCCCCTCCTTTAGTTTAAAACCACTACCCCTCATCCTATCACTATACTCCCTGATACTCAGATGAGAATCTGAGGCTAAATACTTTACCTTCAGACATCTACATTAAAGCCAATGAGTTCTGCCCTTACTTTTCAACATTCACAGGGATTGCACATGCCACGAGGACATGTACACAAGCAAATGCACTCTAGCATTGTCACAACCAGTGGCACAGAGTCCAGCAGAGGGCTACAAAGATGATCAGGGGAATGGAGCACCTCTCTTATGAGCAAAGGCTGAGAGACCTGGGTCTGTTTGGCCTGGAGAGGGGATCTCATCATCAATGCTTCTGACCATCGAAAGGATGAGTGTCAAGAGGACGAGGCCAGACTCTTTTAAGAGGTGCCCAGTGACAGGACAAGAGACAAGAGGCGCAAGCTGGAACTCGGGAAGTTCCATCTGAACATACAGAAAAACTCCTTTATTTCAAGGGTGGCAGAACACTGGAACAGGCTGCCCAGAGGGGTTGTGGAGTCTCCTTTGCTGGAGCTATTCAAAACCTGCCCAGATGCATTCCTGTCCATCCTCATCTAGGTAAACCTGCTCTGGCAGAGGACTTGGACTAGATGTTCTCCAAAAGTCCCTTCCAAGCCCTGACATCTACAACTTCCCTGGGCAACCTGTTCCAGTGCGTCACCACCCTCACAGTAAAGAATTTCTTCCTAGTATCTAATCTAAATCTCCCCTCTTCCAATTTAAAGCCGTTACCTTTTTCCATTCTCTTTTCCATGTATGTATTCTATAATGAAGCTTTAGTCTTAACACTTTGTATCCTCTCTCTTCTCTTTTGATTGAACACAGTTTTATTTCACCTTTTAATTTCAATAATTTCTTCCATTCAGTTTCATTTGTCTGCATTAAATTAATTTTCTCCTGTCTTCTTTTTCTGATTTAAGAATGATAATCTTTCTATCTTATTTTATAGTAATCTTCTCTGAGCTTTAGAGAATTACAAACTTCTTTATTTGCATTAAGGAACAAGCTCACTCAAATAATAATATCTTACATTAACATCTCCAGCATGTTCTTATAGTGCTCTTTACTCTTAGTTATTTTTACTCCTTAAACAGTCCAGCTTTGACACAAGCAGGTGTTTGAAGTCAATTAGATTATATAATATTAAATCTGGAATGAGTTTCATCTAGCACTTCTGTTTAGATTAGGGATTTAGATGAAATATCAACAAGCATTAATAATATCTGCACCTTCTTCTATCTCACAGAAACTGTTTTCTCAGTATGTTAAAAGGGTACAAATAATTCAAAATAAAACAATTTCTCATAATAAAGAGAAGCTTTATCCTTGATCATTTTCCTTCTTGTGTCCCTTATCATTCTAAATTTTCTCACAAATTTAAGAGTTTCTTGCCCCAAGTGTGAAGGAAGGTTGGGATACATGGTGCTCAAAGCTGTTGGAACTGATCTGCTTCCATAAGCAATTTAAGCAATGTTTCAGTGAAGGTGGCATAAGTGTAAATCAGCACAGAAAGTAGCTCTCCATTTCTGCAATGCTCTGAAGATGAAAACATCATGACAATACTGATTATTACTGATAACTAAATAGCCAAAGAACAGCAATCTGCAATTATGTTTACCTTCTACTTGGCATTTGGAAAAAACAAGAAAGTAAATTTTCAAATGAGATTTTGAGCACTGAAGCCAGAACAGGAGGTGGCAAAGCAATTACTTCAGCAACTTGCTTTTATAAAGGGAACTGCCAGCAACAGGTTTCATTTCAGTGTAACTTCCCAGGCTCTCAAGAAACACAACAGCATTTACAGCCTGGAAAGGTGTCAAAACAGTAGCTTGAAATTCATAGCAACTCAGAAACAAAGTGCCAAAAATCATACTGCTTTAGCAAACATCATTTGCACCAAATTTTCCCATAATAAAACTACATAGAGGATAATCTTACTACAACAGGAAAAAAAAGTTTCAGTTTCAACTGTGAACAGTAGACAGCGTTTGTCAGACGTGACTCCAAAGCATTTTTGCTCTCAGATTTAGAGCAGGATTATGTCTATGTAATTAGATAAGAGATTTTTTATTTTTTTTTGAGGTGGCTGAAGGTCAAATCCCATCATGCTTATTTATACCTTGGCTATGGATAGTTCCATTGATCTCAATAAGACTCCAGTGGAGCACCCAAGGTAATGAGGAAAAATTTGGCTATTAAAAAATAAAGGGCAAAAGCAAAAAAGGATAGTTGCATAAGATTCATGGACACCAAATTTCTAAATATTGAAACTGAAAATGTGCCCTAAACAGTGACACAGATATGAATTCCCCAAAACATTGTGGTGTAAAGAGATGCACTGAGGAATGATGTATTTTATTTTGATTATAAATATATGGTTAAAGACATAAAAATAGGAAATTCCGAACGCGGCATCTTTATGTAAACTCTCTACAAGATACTACAGTATCGTAGTGTTTCAAATGTAGTGATATTACCCTTATGCTGCATATGAAAGTATTTTAAAAGATAGAAATTGTTGATAGAGTTGTTAGAGTAATTTTGTAAGATTTAGTGCATACATATAATGTCTAATAAAGGCCAACTAACTAGCTATCAACCCAAATCTGAAATACTGTGTGATTTTTTTGTCTCTTTGTACAAGTTAGAAAGCAGATAGGAAGTCCTTTTTCATGTTCCAGGAGGGAAGGATTTTTTTATTACAGAAATAACTCTTACTAGCAAAGCCATCATAGCATCCTTTTTTCTAGTTCTAAACTAGGAATAGAAGAGGACTTGAAAATTTCATACAGCAAGTTTCTAATTTGAAGACTTGCAATTTAAGCAAAAATTTCCAGTGTTACTGTCCAACCAGGCTGTTATCAATTATATATGCATATTCTAAATCCCACTTTGATCATTCTTTCTCCACCCCAGATCTCTAAATCTCATCTTCACACATATAACTAAATCATGAGTGTCTTTACACTCCTCATTACATTAATATTTCCTTTCCAAATAAGTTCTATTGTCCACTGATAGCTGGTGCATCTGTCACCCAAGGCAGGTGAAGCAAAGTCCCATGAAAGGGTTCCATATCTTTAGGAAAAATCACTGTGATGGATTTCATTTTGCAGTGATCAGTTTATGCTTTGAAGGTCACAATGTTATCTTTCTGTAAGGGGATAAAAAGAGGACAGCTGTTCTTTACTGCCAAATTCAATCAAATTCATTTGACCTTTAACAAACGCCCAGAGGAAAAGTCCCACTTCTCTCTTCATACTGCCGGTATGGGTGGGGAGAAGTTCAAATAAGAAGGAAAAAAGAGGATTACAATAGCTCATCCAGCCAAGGGGTGAAATAGAACTCTAGCAACAGGGCTAGAGGCAGGATACAGTACAACTCCTGACTGGATGTGATTTTGCCTCGAGGCAAAGTGGTCTGTGACACTTTTCAATGGCCTTCTCTTCCTGATCAGGAAACGCGCTGACAAGCTTGGCACCACATGAATTTCTTCACAGGGAATAGCCATGCCTCATAGCCTAGCAAAATGCCTTAAAATTAGGGTATAAAATGCAGAAGATACCTGATATGCATGAATATCAATAGTGATGAGGTGGGCTCAACTGAAAACACAGGTCTATTCTTCTGTATATGTTGGGTTTTTTTAATGATTCACATGACGACAGTGTTCAACTTGCAAATAAAAATAAAATAGTTCTTCCACCTGTCACAAATCTCCACCGTGAAAGTAACTTCACACTTAAAAATCACTTAAAAATTCATTTTGGCTCCCATGTCATTATTAATCACTAGGATCGTGCCATCTGATTCTGCTGAATCTGCACTCAGATTCCCATTTATCAGCTGCTGCAGTCTGTAGGACTTCTCGTAGACACATGGATCTGTTAAGTATGAACAAGAATACGGATGAGTTTATAAGAACTAAAGAAAATTCTGTCTTACTACCAGCTAACTCCATCCCTTTCATAATGCTGGAAACAATGAAAACCTAACACATCTTTTTATAGACCATAATGTTGTAACTTCTTGTAGGCATATAGACCTCTGTACACATCCACACACTCCAAAAACATGATAGAATAGTGGAATAACCTTGGGTTCTCATGTGGTGATATAGTCTGATTAAGCCTTAAAATGCTGCAGTTAGAAAAAAGAAATCCATGCAAAACTCACAGTTTGTGCACTTGCCAGACCTTCCTGCATTGTGATCACTTCCAGTGGCAACTGATTACTTTCTGATCAAGTCCACAATCCTACATTTCCATGTCGTTTGGTGAATACATCCACACTAAGCTCCCTGAAATTCAGGAATAGGTTTTTTTAATTTCATGTAGCAGAAAGTCTAGAAAAACTAGACTTAGATGTGGTAAAATGTATCAATCTATATAGATAGGTACAAAATACAGGAGGACTCATGTGATTTTGGTGAACAGGAGGTACTAGGAGAGAGAGAGTCGAGCTGGCTGGGAGAGTGGACACAGCAGGCCTGCTCCCTCCACCCAGTGCCAGCTGTTCACAAACTCAGATTACTTGCTGAAGAAAGCTGATTTGAGACCTTAACTCACAGTTGAGCAGCAAAGGGTAAAACTAACTTCCTACAGACGGCCTGGGTGAGGAGTTCCTCCTCAGCCCCTGTTTTCATTTGCATCTCTAGCATCTGTGTGTCAGGGAAGAGTTTGGTATTCCTTGGTGGCTGTATCTACAGCTCAGGTTGTATCTACTGCCTCATGGTTTCTAAGAACTTCTTTCCAGTTGCCTGTAACACAAGCAAATTCTAATCATCCAGGTCAGGCTTTTCTGTGACAAGAATGTCTCAAGCTGCTTGATTTACCTGTCTCATTTTCAGTGCGCTGTGATTCAGACACCTACCAGGTAGAAGTTATACAGCAATATGCTTGATCAATCCTGGTGGAAGAAAACAGTCCTACAACTGAGGTGCTCCAAGAGCTGCAAGGTCTGCAGAAGCGAAAGGCCAGTGCACTTTGCTTGGCATGACCAACCAATGTTGTCCAGCTGAAGCCCCTAGGAACTGAACTCAGTGGCTGCAACCATAGACTGCCTCATCATCCTCCTCTGTGCTGCTTCTGTGCTGATCACAAAACCAGCAGAACACTACTCACTGTCACTGTCGAGCTAGTTTTTTGTTTGGTCATCAAACTTGATTGACTTAGGGAAGGGTCAAGCAGAAGCCAGTGTCAGGACAGGGAAAGGGGTGGGAAAAGGAGCGGGGGAAAGGGGTAGAATTGCAGCCCTGGAGAATGCAGACCAACTTGATTTGAAGTGTCCCTTGATTAGGTCGTCTAGGTTGTGGACTAATCTGTGGGGTGAAAAAGAAGAACCTAGTCTGTGTAAATATGAATAGGTAGACAGAGCAGTGGCAACGTGATGAATAGCTCTTTCAGGCTTTGTAGCCTGAGAGAGAGAGCCTTAAGAATGAGCTGTAGTCAGGGCTGCCTGGGAGATGATGAGTGCAAATGTTTCTGTTTAATGAGCATGCATGCTTATTTGCTCATTTAGAAGAAAGAAGTCATAAAGGAAGGCAACCCAGAAATTGCTGTGCTTCACAAACACCTACCTGTTCATAGCTTTTGCGGTGATCTCATGCCTTGCAAAGAGGCGCAACAAATAAACCACTGGAGTGCCAGCACGTTGTGAAGATGAGAAATAAGCCTCCCTTATTGCCCTTCTCTTTGGTTTGTAAAGCCTTGTCTAGGAATCACTAGATAACCGAGGTAAATGACTCTATTTTATGGACTTGTCCATGTTTAAAAAGCAGCGTGTTTCTTTCAGCAGTTGGTACTCCCTTTATCATTATGAGCAATACCCATTGAGGTCCTCTGTAGTATCTCCAGAAAACATTGATGTGGCCATGGAGGCTCAAGATCCCAGAAGACAGAGGAGGAAAAAGAGAGACAGATTGAGGTATTGAACACCAAGGCCACAGCAAACCTGTGACACACTGGGGGCAGCAGTTATTAGCTGGCTTGACATATGCCTTCAACCACTTGCTCAATGTGTCTCCAAAAGAAGATCAGCTCAGCAAAAATCAGCCCTGTTCTGTGACAAACATTTCACCCCATGTGAACTTACAAAATACTCTTAGCCTGGACACCAGATGGGGCCCACAGGCAGGACAATGTATACAAACACCTAAGGAAGGCTGGCAAGGAAACAAATGAACAGGCTCTAATTTTCTTCTGCAAAACTGGGCCGCTTTCATACTGTGGGAGACTAGAAGGGTTGAGTTACCCTGATGCCAGTAAAGTCATTATTGGCTCAGGTTTTTGGCTGGCATACAAAGCTGACATTTCCACTTTACAGGGGGTTTTACTGTAGCACAGAAATTGGTCAGAAACTACAATGTGTTGTCCGCCTCCACAAGCTAGCCCAATTGTCTGAATTCCAGAACATCTGGAAACCAACCATGGTGACCACGTCACCAAGCTGTCAGGAAGGCTAATGAACAACTTCACTGTAATGAAATGGTGTCCTCAGATGCTCTAAAACGAAAAACAAACAAACCCCAGACAATGTATGCAGCCCTATCCAGGCATTTCATATCCCTTCCTATCAAGCAACATTTGACATTATTCAAGCCCATGCTTACTATGGTGGACACCTCCTGCTACTGAACACTCAGTGATTTGGGGAAATTATCTTGCAACAGGCCTATGCATCTGAGGGCTAGAGAGCAAATTACAGGCTCCTAATGTTTTCCCAAATATTCTCACATGTGCTCTGTTATTATCTGTATTGCATTACAGACTATCATGAGCCATTTGACTAACAACAGGCAACTTAAATTGTATGCTTGGAGGTTGGAGAGCATTCATAGGAGACGTTGGCAGTAATGACCAAACACACTGCACTGTGCCTAGCAAACACGTTCTCCTGAGGTCAGGGGAAGCTCAGGCTGCTGAGGACAACCTTGAGCCTTGAAGGGCTTTCCTCAGGAGCCCTTCTACATGCCTGGAACCCGTCCACATCAACCTTTTCCTAAATTCTCACAAGGATCTGAAACAACAGACAGTACTCTCTCACCTTACTGCATCCGATTGTTAGGGGCAGACTACTATGAAACAGAGATGATCCTTTAACTAAGTGATGAATAGGAGGCCCATAGCAGTGGAATAAATCACATCCCTGGCTGAGTCAGAGTCCATTAGCTGTGGTGCCAGGTCCAAATGAGTATGGGGCGAGACAGACTTCTTGTCCCATTTAGCTAGGCTATGGTTAATGTAAAAAAGTAACACATTGCCATCAGTGAAAGTTGGCTGGTGACACTTTAAGGAGAGTCCCCGGTCTGACTGACTACTGCTAGCTGGAAATGCGCACGCTCAAAAATGCAGGGATGTGGGTATCTCTTTCAAGCAACTGTGGAAAACATCTGTGCAGGGAGCGGCATTCGCTTTTTGTAGTGCATGCTATTTATTAACAAAACCTAAAATCCCAGTTGCATTTTCATCCTATTGTTGAAACTGTTTTCTGCCCTAACTCCTCCGCATCACTGTTAGAAACTACTGATATGGGTTTTGAACAACAGAAAGAGCTACATTTCAGTAGTACACGAAAATTGCTCAGGTACAGCAGAATCTTGGTAAAATACAGAAATAATTGTTTTAAGTGCTTTAAGTGCTATGATTTGGTAACTGAAGCACTGCTGTAAATCAATAATCATATCTAAGCTTTTAGGTAGTTCTGTTATGTGGACAGTAGGTAAACCAATGCATAAGCTGACAGTACATGCACTGAAGATCCCTTCACCAGTTCAGTTCTTCATGCTCTAAAGTCTTTGATACAAGATGCTTCTGTTCTCTTTCTGATGTGGTCCCTGCTACTTCAAAATGGTGTAACTTACATTGCACATGGGAATTTGCAAATAGTATCCATGCAGAGAGAAAGTCTGTTCTTTTTACATTCACATACCAAGCACCCATAAGAAACCTACTTGCTTTGCACTACCTCAGAGAAGCATTTTTCTTCAATGACTTTAATTTTCCCAGCTCTGGGATTGAGATGGAAATACAGGCAGGACACGGGAATCTGATGTGAAGGCTGCAAACACCACAGCAAAATATTGCCATACAGTAATGATCAGGAACACCACCCCCCCAGTCTTTCACACAACCCTGAATCATATCTCATATAATTATTTTAGAGTCTCTCCCTTCCCCCCCCCCCCCCCCCAAATAATTTTATATCCTCTCTCTTGATATCCCCAGTACTTTAATATGTGGTGTGCATCTGATTCTAAGCTGAAATTACGTATCACCAGGTACAGCTGAGCTGAAATTACATATCACCAGGTACAGCTGCAAAACCACAAATCTGGGCAGTAAAAGCAGAAAAAGCTAAATTAACTGGGCATGGCTTAAAAAATCCCAACCTGCTACTAGAGCTATTCCTTTTGAGCAGGTAAGCAAAAATCAAGGTACCTCATACATGTGAAACCTAGATTGGCTGAAGAAATTCTAACAGTTTCAATGTGAGACATGCAAATGTGAGGCTGTGCATCCATTTATTATGAAGAGTGCTGCTACCTGAATGGTTTTGTGTGGGGAGGGAGACAAAATTGGTAACCACTAAATTCTCTTTTAAGTACTCTAGTAGTTGTTTCCCCACCAGTTGGTCTGCACGTTGTCCCTTTCTTTGCCGAAAATTTGCAAGGTGTTTAAATTCAATTAAAACATATTTTTTTTCTGCAGCTGTTTGGCCCAAAGAGAACTGATGCAAAAATGACAGGCTAGACCTCCGAGTAATTCAAATGACTGCAATTCTGCCACCTGAACCGGAGTTAAACTGAATTACAGCAGCTGGGCAACTGACTGCGAATGCGGGTAGACCCGCCACTTGGAAAATAACCCCCGATTCCTACAGAAACCCCACCTGTCACCAAGGCAAAACGTGTTTGTCTGGCAAGTGTCAGAGTTCCACGGGAGATTCTCATTGCGGAGCAACTTGGTGTCTCTCCCACTTACCCTCCTGGGAAGGAGAGCGGGAGAAGCGGGATTCCCGCTTAGGGGCTCTGTGGGCTTCAGAGCTGCTGTTATCTTTGGAAAGATGTTTGGCAGCCCGGGGCGCATCAGCATCACCCGCATCGAGGGGCGGGGGGGCGTATGGGGGTTACCCGGGACACACCGCCGAGATCCTCCGGGGCAGGGGGAAGGCGGAGGACCGGAGCAGGGTTGATACGTTGAGCTCCGCCTGCCTCCCCTCCCCCTGGGGCTGGCGGGGGCGGGAGCGGGGCCGGGCCGCGGGGAGGAGGGGGAGGAGCTGGAGCCGGATCGCGGCGGCAGCAGCGGCGGCTCCAAGTGGAGCCCCCGAAGTTTGCGGTGCCGGCGTACGGTGGCCTTCGTCGTTCGTTCTTCGTCCCGCCGCTTCCCAGACTCCGCCGCGCCGGGCGGAGGGGGTCGGCGGGAGGGAGGGAACCGGGTACCGGCAGGACGGGCCCCGGCCCGGGACGGGCCGCGATGAAGAAGCCGGACGGGAAGGTGGTGCTGCTGGGGGACATGAACGTAGGCAAGACCTCCCTGCTGCACCGCTACATGGAGAAGCGCTTCCAGGAGACGGTCAGCACGGTCGGCGGCGCCTTCTACCTCAAGCAGTGGGGACCGTACAACATCTCCATCTGGGACACGGCAGGTGAGACACCCCTGGCGAGGGGCCGGGGGTGTGTGTGTGCCCAGGCCCGCCGGCTCCCGGTGTAACCCAGCCTCCCAAGCATTTGCGGGGTGTTTGCCGGCGGGCTGCGCCTCTCCTTCGGGTCCGGCGGTAGCGGCGTTCGCCCCTCCGCCGCCTCGGGCCGGGGACTGCCTGCTGACGCTGGCCGTGGTTTGGTCACAGCGGCTGTGTTCTTCTTTTCCCTCATTTTGGCTAATACAAAAACTGCCCGGTGGGGTGACCTCACTCGGGACGGCTTTGCCTTTCCGAGAACCCGGGCGCGGGAGATGGAGAGGAGAAGCCACTCTGCCCCGGCCGGGAGGGCCGGGACGGGGAAACCCTCCCCGGGTGCCTGGCCCTTAGTGCTGTTGTTTTGGGTTTTTTTTTTTCGGTTCTCCGGTGAAGTCAGTCACTTAAAACTAATGGTTTGGCAGGAGAACCAAGTCTGGAAAGAAACACATCTTTGCCGGGCCAAAAGGGGCCTTACAACTGCTGATCTCTAGTATTTTGAGACCCGCTTTGCAAAGCGTGAATGCACAGAGAAGATCGCGACGCCCGTTTCGTTTCTTTTGCCCGAATAGGTGGCAACTGACCGCAAACCCAGGCAGGAGTTAGCGAGGTTACAACTTCTGTTTGTCACTTCTTGCTGTGTGCTTTCGGATGTTCTAATGATATCAGCTGGTGTCACACTCAGACTTCAGAAGGCACGCAGCTCACGAACCCTTTCAGACGTGGCTTGCTTTTTCACCGCAGGGCTAAGAGCCCGCACATAAGGATTTAATGCACAACAAGCATGGGCTGCAGGCAGTTTCTGGCTGGGATAGCAGCGAAGGATTGCCCGGCCAGCTGCTTTGTGGCAGGCAGCATCTCTAGGATGCAGGAGGGAACGCGGGTTGTGGTTTGGAGTCTTGGGGTGGAGGAGGTTGGGAGGGCATGGGTTGGAGAAGCGATTTGTGGTGTTGGTCATATGAATATATTGCTCTTGGTTATTAAGTCAGGGAGCTCTGCTCTGTCACGCAGAGGGCTGGACTGCCCTGAAAAATTAGGTTTATGAACATTCTTGGCCCTTAAGATGGTCGTGGGAGAAATATCCCATTCAATATTCTTGTTTTCACATTTAGCTGAATTTTGTAAAAGTTTGTTAGGGGCATTATGACGAATGCAGATCATATATTCTTGTGAAACTTGGGGAGCTGCAGCATCGTGCAATATTCCAGTTTCCTCTTGGTGACATTTAGAAGGGAAGTCATTTGCTGTGTCACTTCATGTCACAGTCTAGTCCAAAACGGCTTTTCCTGTGTCAGGAATAAAGGAGGAAGAGGGAATGAAACTGCTAAAAAGTTATGCAGAAACACTTTTTAGAGGGGCGGAAGGAGATGTTTAAGAGCTTTCTCTTCTTGCGTTTATTAATCTACTGCTATGATGAAAGCTCTCTACCAGTAGCTCTGTTCTAAATACACTTTCTCTGTCCTTTGCAGATTATAATTTTGTTTTTTAAATCTGCTTCAGTTTTAGAATTGATATATTGTAGTGTTGTGGTGTGGAGAGTCTCCTGTGGGCAGTTGCTGCTTCTTCCTAGTACACCCATGTGGGTGATTAGCAGTGAGCTTTATTTCAGCAGAAGAATTATCTTGATAGGATTGTTCTTTGGTAATTTTCCTTACACCCTTCTGCTGTTTTTTTTTGCTCTGTGTGAGATCTGGAAAGCTCCAGAGGTGGTTCTCCATTTGCCAGGCAATAACATGGTTTAGGGCAACGCAACTGTTTGGAGCTCATCACCTTCCTAGCAGCTGGAGTCCCTCTGTGCCCTGGACCTGCTCCTGCAGAACGATGGAAATTGCCAGGTCTGGGCTAGACTGTGGTGGGGATTGGGGGCTCTGGATTATTAACAACTCTCCTTAATCTTCTAAGAAATAGCAGCTCTCAGGATGCATATATGCTTTTTCCTGTCGTGATGAAGAAGGAAGGGACCTCATGGACACTGCAACTCTGTTGATGTCAAATCAGCAAGTGGATTCAAAAGCCTATGTTGCTTTTTTTTTGTTTGTTTGTTATTTTTATTTTGTGTGGATCTTATGCTTTTGCTGTCCACAACGTATCTGTGGTCTTTGATCTGTGGCTCTTATCTCTCTGTGGTGTTACTCTTATTAAGTGTATATAAAGTAAGCTTGGAATTATTGTAGTAAGGCAGAAATTAAAATTTAGCTCATTTGTGTGTTTATTAACCTGACACTTCTTACTAAATTCCTGTGAAGCAGTTGTAAGGTCATAAAATACACATACATTGTTTTCTCTAACTGTGTGTGTCTTCTTATATAAGGGGAATCCAGAAAGAAGGAACCATCCAGCAGATTAAAAATTCTTTAGCGCAATAACATGACAAAAGTATGGCTCAATGTTTGCACTTGTATTACCTACCTAAGGATAGAGTGCCAGCTCGACACGTCTGTCTTAGTACCCCAATGGTACTTCACACAATCTACAACATCGAAATATGGAAGATCTGGCCTAGAAAATGAGAAGATGTTTGGCTCTAGCCACTACACTGGTTCGGTACTCTAGTAAAATACACAATTATACAAGGTTAACTGGAATGCACATTCTTACAATTTTATTAGTTTGTGTTATAGTTTGTAAATGTGTGTTTATTTTTGGTTTTGCTTATCACCATTAGTTTTCTAAGGGACTGTTATCTCCAAAGGAGCCCCCTATGTTTTACGATCAGTTCAATTAGGACGGTTGGTTGTTATTCTGGAATGGGTTAGGCAGTTGGCTGTAACAGTGTAAGCCTTGATACATGGAAGCTTCATTCCTGTAACACAGAATTTTGTTTTTACATGATTAGACTTCAGTGATTGATGAGTATATCTGCAGTAGCAGTGATGGATCAAAAGTTAAGTATGTGTGGATATTAGTACTACATCAGTTTAATTGCCGATCTTCTGAATTATTTAAAATATGTGTCATTTTCACTTATCACTCTGTTGATCTTGCATTATTTCTCACTCTGTTATTCAGAAAAATCTCACTTTTTTTCCAGAAAGAATTAAGTCTACTTGCCAAAGTGCTTAAAATGTATGTTTCTGTGTTGTTATCACTCAGTAAATCAGAGAAGTGCATGCCTGACCTGTTCTACCAAGTTAGGTTTGAAGTGCAACTCGGTTATTCTTGGGAGGACTCTTCTCTTGGCTGTACATTCACACCCCTCCTTATCTTGGGAAAATCAGCTACTTAGTCTAGTCTAAATCTTTCATGTTCTTATCTGCAGGTCTTGTAAAACGGGTGTGCAGAAGTTGTCAAGACTTGATTAGTTTTTATGTAAATACAACGAAGATTTCAACATTTCCAGTTTTCCAATCTGATCATTATGAGGGAAGTTATTTGGAAAATGCATTCAACTCATGGAAACAAATAAATAAGCCGCAGACGGAGGAATATTTGGAAGAAGTATCACAACCTTACCATGCCTTTATGCTCTTTTGTTCCCCCCCCCTAGCTATCTGGTTTTGACTGTTTCTCCATTGTCAGTGGCTTGGATAGATGGTCTCATGTCTGTCTGCTGTTGTATTCTTGGTGCAGGGAAGTATTTTTTTATTCCTTAGATAGTTGCTTGTTTTCTGTTAAGGTCAGTTAATTCAAAGGAATTAAAAAAACCTATATATGCACAAACTGTACAAAAAAAAGAGAGCAATTGTAAATTTTTAGTGTATTTTCAAGGACCTGTCTGCTGGATGGAAGCCCAGTCTTTAAAGCATTTGTGCAATTGCTCTGAGGCCTTCACAGTTGTATGTTTGAAGTAGTATTTTTCCGAACCAAGGCAACACCATCAGCCAGAAGAACTTTACAGCCAGAGGAAGTTTCTCACATGAAAGGGTTGGAGGTTGGAGAATCGGGATGTCAGAACTATACATATGTGTGTGTGTGTATGTCTGTCTTCTAGGCAGTGTTGACAGTAACTTCAGAGTAACCCAAAACTTCCTGATGAGTGTTGATGGCATGCAGCTCTCGGCAAGCATGTGGCCTTTCATCTTGGGCAGTGCAAACACATCTTGAAGTCCTGAGGGTCTTGGTCCTGCTCCACCGTTAAACATGGAATACTAATCTGTGGTGGCTGCAGCTAATGATTTTGTGGGTGACTTTTCGGTTTTTAGGTGTATTTTCTGATGCCTTAATATTTATAAAAGGAGAAACTTGTTTGTATGTTGGATTTTAGTCTCTTTAAATTGATGTTTGTTGATCTGATAGGTAAGTGGTGCCTGGCAACAAGGTTTCTTCATTATTACTGGTCATGTCCCCTGTGTTGCTGGCTTAGTATTAGAACAGCCAACTGGTAAGCTAATGACAAGTATTTAGTAAAGTTCACTTCATGATGCTGTAATTGTATTTTAAGAAAGAGGCAGGGTTTTGAACATACCAACAGTCAGTCATGTAGCATTATAGTGAGGAAACTGGGTTAACTGGGACAGCAAATTTACCTCCTTTACTTTCCTCTCAACTTGAGCTAGCTGTCTGCATGTGAGAACCGATTTGACTGTTTTCTTCTGTGAATATTCAGCTATCAGTTCACATTTTTTACACCCTCTACCCTTTTACTTTGCACCTGCAGTTTTGTGGGGTTTTTTTTTTTTTTGGTGACTTTTCACTTGCCAGAGCTAGCAAGGACAGAGGAGATAAACATAGCCCAGAAAAGGCTTTTCTGTGTCTTGGGTCAACTGCAGTGTATCTGCCTAAGGAATGTTTACATCTATGTCATTTCTTGTGACTGATTTGCTGATGTCTGATGGGTTGGTGCTGGTGAGTGTGTGCGAATTGCTCACAGTTTCTGATCTCTGATTGCCAGCATTTTGTTGGCAGCAGTGCAAGCTACTTCCTGGGCTGAGCTAGGTGTGAGTGTTCAGCTGGTCAGAGGTGCTATGTTCCTCTCTCACTTAGTTAGGCTTTCAGGGTTTTGGGGTTTGGGGGTTTTTTTGTGTGTTGGGTAGTTGTTGTTTGTTGTTCCCCCCCACCGCCTGCCCCAAATTTATCAGTGTTGATGTACACTTCCTTCTGCGCGTGTTTGGAAAGGGGGCGATCCAGTAAAGTTCTCAGGGGAGACTTGTGATGGGGTATGACTCGGTCCTTTGCAGTGTGAGATCAGCCCAGGCAGGCTGGTCTCCCTGCTGCCCTGGAGACAAACATTCCCCCGTGCTGTGAACATTATATACATTAGCCATGGGTAGGGAGGAAGCACGGTCCTCCATCGTACTGAAACAGAACAAAGGCAAGAGTAGGATTAATTAATGTATTTTCCTCACAACTAAACTCTGATATTCTCCCGGTTTTGACTTTTGGCAGTAGAGGACCAACACTGGGAGAAAAGAAGCTACATATGAGATAGGTAGGTTAGTCAAAGCCAAAGAGCCTTTCCAAACCAAATGAGAAGTTGAGAGAGTAGAAGTTGAGATTGGGTGTTGCTGACTGTGTGATGAGCTATGTTTAACTGAGGAGGTCATTTAAAGTTTTAGAGGATATCACCTCAAAAAGTGTCCTGGGCATCAGGGATCATTTAGTGAGAAAGGCTGTTGAATTGTGTACCTGTGCTCAAGAGGCTGGAACTTAACAAGATGTGAGAGGGATACCAGTGAACAGTGGTGCTCCTCGGGGAGTCAGTACTGGAACCAGTGCTACTTCAACATTGTTGGAGACACAGACAGTGAGATCTAGTGCACTCCCAGCAAATTTGTCAATGACACCAAGCTATGGTCGACATGCTGGTGGGAAGGGATGCCATCCAGAGGAACCTGAAGAGGCTTGAGAAGTGGTCCTGTGTGAGCCTTATGAAGTTCAACCAAGCCAAGTGCAAGGTCCTGCACCTGGGTCATGGCAATCCCAGGTGCAACTACAGGTTGGGTGGAGGATGGATTGAGAGAAGGTCTAAGAAGAAGGACTTGGTTGGTGGATGAGAAGCTCAAGATGAGCCAGTGATGTATGCTGGCAGCCCAGAAAGCCTAGTGCATCCTGGGCTGTATCAAAACAAGTGTTTCCAGCAGGTTGAGGTATGTGATTCTGCCCCTCTACTCAGCTCTGGTGAAACCACACCTGGAATACTGCATTCAGCTCTAGAGCCCCCAACATGAGGGGCATGGACCTGGTCAGAATCCAGAGGAGGGCCTTGAAGATGATCAGTGGGCTGGAGCACCTCTCCTGTGAAGACAAGCTGAGAGAGCTAGGGTTGTTCAGCCTGCAGAAGAGAAGGCTCTGGGAAGACCTTATTATGGCCTTTCCAGTACCTAAAGATGGGAGAAAAGATGGGGAAGGACTCTTTATCAGGGAGAGCAGTGATAGGATGAAGGGTAACGGTTTTAAACTGAAAGAATGGAGATTTAGTTTAGATACTAGGAAGATATTTGTTACTGTGAGGGTGATGAGACGCTGGAACAGGTTGTCTGGAGAGGTTGTAGATTTCTCTCCTCTGAAAATGTTCAAGGGCAGGTTGGATGGGGCTTTTGAGCAACCTGGTCTAGTGGGAGGAGTCCCTGCCCATGGCAGGGGTGTTGGAGCTCAATAATCTTTAAGGTCCCTTCTAATCCCATCCATTCTATGGAAATTTCAGAGAATGAAATGCCTTAAGTGTTTTTGGGTGAGTCATGGTTTTTGGGCCAGTTGTCACCAAGAGGCTTTGATTTTTGCTTTTTGTCTGTGGGAAAATTATCTTGTGGAATGTGGTGTTGGCCTCCGTGTATTAGTTGTTCACAACTGTTGCATGTAAAACAATGAGAGCAGAGGACCAGTGCCTCATAGATGAGCAGCGTGGCTTCACTGGGATTACTGCATACGGTTATAGTTCCCGCATCTTGAAAAGGAAATCTTTGAGAGAGTGGAGGTTCAAAGGGATAGTATGGGTAGCTGCTGAGAAAAATCTCCCACGTACGTGGGAAAACCTCTAAAGAGAGCTCACTGTCAGTGAGCTCTGTGTCTAAAGCCTCTGAAGCAGATTCAGGAGGAGGAATAAAGATATAGCTTTAGACTATCCCTGGAAGGATGGTTTTGTTGTTGTGCAACAGTGCACCAGATTACTTTTTCTTCTGCAATGAATGTTTCCTAATAAAAGCAGAATAACTTGGGAAGTGACTGAAAATATGAAGAAATAACGAATTGTCTGGAGAGAGTCCTGAAGGAAGTTCTATTTCCCATGTCCCACAGCTTTAAAATACAACTCTAAAAAAATAAAGTCAAAGGTAGCAAATTCAATGCTGGTGAAATAAGGTACTTCTGTATGCAAATGAAATAAAAATATGGAAATACCTTGTCAGAGGGAATTGTGAAAAATACACATCAAAAAGAAGCAGGAGACAAAAGTAACTCACTTTGGATATTGAGCTCTGGCAAACTCACTTTATTGAAGAAGGAATTTTGTTTCTAATGGTGGTTTTTTTGGTTGATTTATTTCCCCTTTTGGGAAGGTAAGCTAATGGGGAGGGTAAACTACTTGTTTCTTCTGAGTACTTGATGCAGGTCAAGATAAATGTCATGTATTTGACGTTAAACTTCTGCAGTAACTTCTGTATTCCAGCCCCCCATGTTAAATCTCCACTTTGCGTGTGGTATTTAATAAAAGCATGCAAAGTGACTGCGCCATTCCAGTCTAAGTGGGGAAAGTACTTGACAGTTCAGTGGTATTCTCTCTAGATGATATTAGTGACCTGAGGTCTGTGCCTGGCTAAAGCTGCCCAGTGTCATGCTGTGGCATTGTGGCTTGATGAACATTAGCAACTTTGGAGCCCTCAGCAGCACCTCAGCTTCTGTAGCAAAAGGGGTTGTCTTTGCTTTCTAATTTTAGCCTGGAGTGAGGTCTGAGTTTGAGTCATATTGTAAAAGAGTTGAGAGGTTAGTATTGGATGGGGGAAGGTAGGACAAGAATATATGTTTGTCTAGCCTTTGATGCATGGCCTCTGTTCTTTTTTTTTTTGTGTGAAAATGTTGATTCTTGGCTTTGGCTGATACAAATGAATTTGTACAAGTCCTTGAATTGATTGAATTTGTCTGTTTTAAACCCATGTTTTAAAGCCCTAGGTTGGAGTGATACTAATAATCTCCCTGATTAAGAGTTTGTGCCTTTGGCATTACATCCTTTCTTCCCTGCTTACTGAAGGAAGAGCTGCATTTTCCAGGTATCTCTGTCAAAATTGACTTGACAGCTGAAAGCTTGGTTTAAGTGTTGACTGTCTGCTTTGTGACAATACTGAAAACATGTAAGAGAGGGAGGTGTGAATAAGAGAAATGGTTAGTCAAGCAATGTAAATGCAATGGCAAAGCTGCTGACAAAAATTGCAGACATATGGAAATTCATCCATGATGGATCAGGAGCGGGGGGTGGGGTGGGGTGGGGGTGGGGAATGGTAGAAAATTTCAGAAGGATGCCCAAGAACTGGAATTATTCACTTTAGTAAAACAGGTTATTGATGGCCTTTTGCACTCTTCAGTTTGAATTTAGTCTTTGTGAAATGTATACCTGAGCCATCTAAGAAATTACTACTCTTTCAACAGCTTGAGCATGAGGGTGAAAACATGGGAACGGGATGGGATGCTTTTCCCTGCCCCTGTAGTTCTCTCTCTAGCTGAGTAAATAGCATTGTGCAGAACAGCAAAAGGCTTCATTAGCTGTAACATAGAGACGAATGTGTACAAAGTAACTCATGTTGACTCAGTTCTGGTTATTTCTGGGTGCCAAGCACATTCCGTAATGAAAAACAAATAGCTACCTAAAATTAGTATCGTATGCCTAGGTGACTGAACTTAGGCTGGGTTGTGATGTCTTTTTCTATTGACTATGAAATGAATATTTACTCTTTCTTTTGGAAGGAAGGTGACAGTGGGTGCTTAAAATACAGGTACAGGGCAGATACCTAGCTGTTAGCTGTATGGTTTTACAATTGCTTCTTTGAGCAGTCATCTATGGTGAGTGTTTTTCTTGTTTTGTCTCACGCATACATACACACACTACGGTGCACAAATGTCAAAGCCAGGGAACCTCATGGCCAGCTTCATGGTGGCTTGGCTGAGGTGCTTCTAATATTTAGGCTAGTTTAAGTAACTTTGCTTCACCCTGCAATCGCATCTTGTATTGTAGAGGAATTGTTTACGTCGCTGCAGTTATTATCTTGTGTTGAAGCCACTAGCCATGTGAGCTTCAGAGCGATTTTTCCTGGGGCAGTGTTTCACCGGCTGAACTGAAGGTGAACTTGGTAATTCTTTGCCTGGGTCACATTGTACTATTGCAAAATAATCAAACAAGTAACCTTTGTTTGGGTCTCCATTGAGAAAGACATTTAGTCTGTGTTGGATGCATGTGGGCCCATTAGAAATCATAGAACAGAAAGAATAATTTTCTCCCCCACGTCTGATTGATTTTCTTTCTTCCAGGTGAACACAACGTAGAACATCTTGGGATTTGATCAAAAGGCATCAAACTTGTGATAGATTTCTTTTTCTGCGCATGTCATATTAACTATAACTTCATATGTAGTACTCAAAGATATGCTCAGGAAATGAGATTTGAACTTGATGATTAAACTTAGTTTATGCAAGTGGTACCGCTGAGAGGAGAGGTGGTCAAGGGAAATGAGGGTTTTTTTCTCTTAATTTGAATGAATTTTCAATGTAAGTTGTTTGCCATCCTTCATCACAGAAGACCCAAATAGCATCCTTTAGGACTATCAATTCAATAAGTGTACAAGATTTCCTAATCCTACTAACCTACCTGGGCATGGAAAAAAACAAATCCAGAAGAGAGATTCTTAACATTGTTTTTAAAGAAAGATAGATTGTCAGGCATGTTTCTGAATCTTCTGGTATATCTTTCCGTCTCTTAGAAAGCAGACTAGAACTGAAGTTGGCATTGCATGGGCCACCAAGGAAGAACTCTTCTGACAGTCTAAAGACCTATGTGAGCTTAAATTTATTAGCATTTTATAGATAAAGCAAAAGAGGAAAGTGTGTGTTTGAGCTTTTGACTTTTCAGCAACTCCATTGGAGCAAAAATACATTTCAGCCTGGTTTGTAGCATGGTGGAAATTTCATGTACAGGACTCTAGGAGAAGAGACGCTTTAAATTTTCAACACTCAAGCAGGCTAGTGTCTCATTATGAATTAGAGCTTCCGTGCTTTCAGATTCTTTCTGTCCTACCCTTTCACAAATTCCTTTTTTTGTTTTCACTTTTTTTCTGTCATGAAAAGAACTCATCATATTCTCAGCTACAGATAATACCTTCTTTTTTTTTCTTCTTTCTTCCCCTCCCCTCCTGGGCTAGAGGTTAATGAATTGAAGATTGGAATAATTTTGTTCAATAATGATTAAGCATCTGATGTAGATATTTTTGATTGTTTGCCTCTCCTGTTGATACATTGACATTTTTTCTTTAATCTGTTATGTGATTTAATATTCCTAACCATTTTTTTTTTGTACTTAGGAAATTCTTACAAAATGCAGTGAAAAGATGTTGTCCAGCCAAACAAATGCTTATACTTAAATGCTTATACTTAGCTTAAAAATAAGTCTTCAGTACAGCTGAAATATCAGGACATTTCTGTTTTACATTCTGCAGCTGACGACTACTGGAATTTCTGGTCATATATAATATTAAAACACAGACATTTAAATACTTGAGATTTTATTTTTCTCTTCATAATAACATTATCTGTAAAATGGAGGATAGCTTAGTTAAAACTTCTTCCTGGAAGAATAGGCTGAATAGAAATCCCAAAGAAACAGCTTGAGAGGTAAAGGCAAAAGAAATGAATGTGCAGTATACTTCATGAGGAATGTGAAGCAAAAGTTAGGTAGATCGGAAATAGACTTCAAAACAAAAGAAATGTCTAAATGCTGGTCATTGGCTGGGTAATATTTTATCTACGTAGACTCAACCAACTTTGATTTCTGCTTAAGCTCATGTCATGTTCCCAGTCCACTCAATGACCGCTGTATAAAAACATATGCATGTGACGCTGTGCCCTGGTTGCAGTGCCCTTCAGTTGAGCTTCTGCTTCCCTTTCCCTGAAAGGTTTGGGCTGACTGACTTCCCTTTCTGGTTGTGCCGGTTACTGCAGCGATGGAACTGAAGCTTCATGCTGTTTAATGCCTTCGGTTGTGAAAGTTCTCAGAAATTCAGTTTCTGTTCTTCATAGTGGGGTCTGCGAGCTGGGTATTCAAGTCTGTTGTTGCTGTCTTCTTAATTGCTGAAGTTAGAAATAAGGCTCTTGGTTACATTTTAGAGGGGTTTTTGTATATTATTTATTTGTTTCCATTCTCCAACAGTCATTTGCTCTCAGAAAACAAGCAAAGATTTTGGTTCATTCAGGAAAGGGAGAAATGATAAGAAACTCTAGCAGTTTATGGTTAAAAAAACAAATGAAAGAAAAAGCCCTATGTAGTTCAGTCATCCTCTTCCAAACTTCATAAAAGGGGTCATCAAATCTTGTGGATTGCTGCAAGTGGAACTTACAAGTTTAAAACAAAAAAAACCCCACACCAACCCAACTCACTAGTATAATGAGGGGTTTATTTTTTAACTCTGACACGGGCTGTTGCTTATTTAAAAAGTAAATAATTTTATGAAACTCAAAATGTCTCAAACTGCTGGGCTCCTCCAACACCCACCAGAACAATTACTTCTGCTTTTTATGAGGAGAAACAAACACTCCTGGAAAACTGTTTTTAGGACATGAGATTTCCCTCCCACAGCAGAGAGTGTCACATTTGTATTGTTGCCTTTATCTCCTTTCCTATTTTAGCTTTGTTCACTCTTTCCACATTGTCTGGCTCAACTCCTTCTTTTTTTGTAACTTCAGGCCTTGGAAGCTCAGTGGAAGTGGAATAGTTGGCGTCTATCCTCTTTTTGAGTAGCAGAGCACTGTGTGACCTGGAGATGCTGCCTCATCACCTTAATTATGAAAGAAAAGGATGTAACATGTGTAGGCAGTTCCCTTTCTGTATGAAGCTTCCCCTCATGTCGTGAGCGTTGAATGGGTAGACACTGGACAGTGGTAGCATCACTCTTTGTAGCTTATTCTGTATAGAAAGTTCAGAATTGAGCTGTTTATGGCTTTTAGTGGTACTCCCTTTGTGCCAGGTTGGAGAATGTTAATGAGACGCGATCAATTTTTACTGTGGCCTGTCTTGTGGTTTTCATTTCTTTAATCCTTAAATTAATACTTCTAAACAGCGAATACTAAATACGCTCTTAAGAGCACAGACAGAGAAGCCAGAAGTGGAATTAACAGGGAGAAGTGGTGCTGGAAACGTAAATGCCGCGTGTTCTTCTTAGCCAGTGCAAGTTCTGAAAACACAAGCCATGCATCCTCCGATTAAAATTTCCTGAGTGAGGTGAACAAGTTTGAGTTACAGTCCCGTAAAAACCAGACAGCACCTGCATGTCTGGCACGGCTTCCTGCATTGGGCACGCACTGAAGACGGCCCACCAGATCACCAGGACTTCCTTCTGCTTTTTACCGACAGTAGCTATGTCCAGAGGTGACCCGTGAAGAAGACTTCAGCTGAATAGCAACTGGTGGTAGTTGGTAAGAAGCAGAAGCAGTTGTAATTTTCTCAAGGCTAAATTATGCGTGAATGAATTGAACGTGTTCTTAGTTGAAGAGCTGCCTATAAACAAACTGATGTTGAAACAAATCATAAAAATATCTGTCTATTGAGTGGGCCTAGGTTTATGTCCCACACTACTAACGTGAGTTTCTCATCAAAAAATAAAAAAGAAGATTTTTTTTTTCATTCAGTTTGCAAGATCCATGGCCTTTACTTCTACCCATTTAGCAAGATTTCAATATTTTTCAAATTGCTAGTGAAGGCTGGTTTAAAAGCATTCAGCTGCTGTCTTGCACTAACTTCTCATTTGTGAAAACTCAGTCACTTGGAAGCATTTCTAGCCTTCCTCTTGCTGTCATCTACTCCTAATCAACTTGTAAATCTTACTAGTACAATGAAGGATTTATGGAAAAGCTGCTTGAGGTACTGTCTACATTTGAACTTAGTAGTTAATTTTATCTCCCAAAGGAATCATGGATAGTACACTTGGGTCCCTCTCTGTATGCTGTAGGGCCCCAGTGCCTGTATGAACAAAGCCGTGCTGCTGCTGTGGGAGAAGAGGATGGTCTCTGGCTGTGAGCAAGGGTGGGAAGTTGCATTTCCAGGGATGTGTGACCAGGTTGTTCTCAAAGTCTTCCAAGATGATTCCCAAAGGCTGAAAAGCTGTTGCTTCTGGTGCTGTGCTAAAAGCACCCTGGAGATCCCTGAAGATGTCTGAAGACTGAGCTTTTTGCAGTGTCTTAAAACTTTCTGGTCCTGGGATGATCCTGAATTGGAGCACTGCGAGGGGCAGTGCTGGGGTCTGTCAGTCTATCGGCATTGCTAATGCTTCCCAAGTATTGACAGCAGGGTAGAAAAATGGCACTGAAGTGGGGCCGACGGAAAATCGGTACTGCCACAGCTAATGTCCTTGGTCGTGAAACTTTCCTGAAGGCCTGTGAAAGGAAAAACTAACTTACTGTTTTTTCACGCGACTCCTCTTGTATGGGCGTGTGCAAAAAAGTTGATAGCTCCATGTAGGTGGCTTGGATTCCTATACTTGGGAAGGGATTTGAAGACTGACAGCCAGGAGGCAGAGATATGTTTGAAGTGTTGGGAAATAAAATGGTAATATGGAAAAGGAATAGTGTTTCTAATACACTAGACCATTTAACTTTATTTGTGGTTGGATACAAAACTTAATCCAAAGGGGATCTGCAATCAGTAACAATGAGCTATTTTTCTTCCCTAAAATGTTGCTGTCTTAACATGTTTTTAGGTTTATGGTATTCGCTCACTCAAAAAATAGTATGGCATATTGTAATGGTTGACTTGGTATATATGTATTTACCCTTCTGCAAAAAATCCTACAGGGAATTTTTTGTGTTTGGTTTTTTTTTTTT